>JAODKN010000079.1:18089233-18102301 GCA_026774425.1 Petrocephalus zakoni
CCACCGCCACCCTTAAATCAGGAATCACTCAATTTTTGCTGTAGTGATGTCTAGTGGTGTCTATTTTCATATATAATTGCACATATGAAACATGTTCCACTCAGTTACTTGTTTTTACTTCCTAGATATTCTTTTTTAAGGATGCTCTGTGTACTTCTTCAGCTTGTTTTCACCGTGTTTACTTGTTTGCACTCCGCGTACCATCGCTGCCATTTTCTCTTGTTTTGCACTATATGCATGCTTCGTCTGCGCACCAGAATTTCCCCTGGCATCAATAAAGTCCATCTAATCTACCTTCAAGTATCCTTGCAGCTGTTTCAGGATGTGAGAGTGTTAGACCTCCAAGGTGTCCTTGTAGAGACAAATGGAATTAGAGAGAGATACACCGAGACGCACGCTGATCCGCGGAGGCAAACTGAATCACAGCGGGACTAAGTGACATTTTGCATTTCCCACAGGAAGCTGACAAGATAACTGAGTCATAGACACACCAGCTCTCCAGTTTGCTCATCCTCTTCAAATCCACTTTTTAAACAGATCTTACACATGATTGGTGGTCCACGCAAAGTTAAAACCTGCCAGAGAGGTTACTTTTCCTAGTATTTGACACTCGTCGTGTATATATGCAGCTGTCTGTTCATAACTGTTTAAATGTGGTTAATACCTGGGTTGTGTAACTGTTGCTGTTCACTGTGAAGGGGGGGTCAGACACCCCCTGGAAGACTGGCGAAAAGGGCCTCGCTCAAGGGCCCCGTGGTGATATCACAGGTCTGATCACAGGTGCCTAACCCACTGAGCCGCACAGCGCCATCCCCATGTGGGGGTAACAGTGATGCTGCCTGACATCACTATTAAGACGGAGGGACTGTTCAGCAGATGGACTGATCCACAGGGGGCTCTGGCTCTTAGTGGTCACTAAACATGCGTGTGCGTGTGCGCCAGTGGGTGCCTGCCGGCTGGGGCAGTGGAGCCAGCCGGCAGCAAGTAAAGTCACGGCTGCTACAGCTCACTGTCAGCAGGTAACAGCCGCTTCACCGGCAACCTCTGTCCCCTGTCGCACGCGATTGGCCGGTTTGCTTGGAATGATGGCTCTGTGTGACAGCGGGCCGGATCGGGCAGCGGTGGGTGACGGGCAAGGAGAGACAAACGCTGGGATGGGGGCAGGATGACGGGGGGGGGTTAGGTACCGCTGACATCTGCTGCTGCTGCCTCTTCCTCCTCCGCATCAGATGAAATGAGGTCGGGCCCATTTCACTGCGCGCGCGCGTGTGTGTGTGTGTGTGTGTGTGTGTTTGTGTGTCTGTACAGATTTTTCTAGACCTGTGAGGACTAAAGGATCGCACAAGTATAGCAAATTAGTGAGGTAATTTTTTCGGTCTTCATTACTTGAAACTTCATTTTCTAAAAATCTGTGAATGCAATCACACAAACACACACACGCGCACACACACACACACAGAATGCAGAAACACACTCACCAGCCTGCTGACATAATAATTGTATTTCCGTCTGGAGGAAAGTTCTCCGTCTCTCATTTTAAAGGAGTTAATAATTCACAGCCCCAACAAAACTGAAAAACTGGCGAAAAGTGGCAATGAATGTGGCAAAAGATGAGTTCGCATTTAATGTTTTTTAATGTTCTTTAAGCCACAGTAATGGGACTTTGCGGGGACATTTTCTCTCATTTTTTTCGGCACAGAGCTCTAGCACGCAAAGTCTCCCTACATCGATGTCGTCCCTCACGCTCTTCTCCTCTGTCCTCGGCCTCCCCCACACACCCCCCCCCCCAAAGGACATATTACTGTTTATCATACTCACTCTCTCGCCTTCTCTCTCCCTCTCTCTCTCCGTCTCATAAAACAAATTAGATAATCGTCCATACAAGATTACTGCTCTATCAGTCCCCAAGGAAATGAATGAACAATATTCATGACCAAAGCCAGCTTGACCCCCTTCCTGTCATCTCTCCAGTGTTAGCGGAGATGCTTCATCTGCTGGTTTGCATGGCCTTCCTTCAAACAGTCTATCTTCCTGCTTGTCAGTAAGCAGGGGGTACGTCCCTGAGTGTGCATTTATGTGCATGCATGTTTGTTAATGGATGCTACATAAGTCACGAATATAAAACTTCCAGCTAAATGGAGAGCGCATTAATCACCTATACAAAAGCTTCAGCCAACTAGACCCTCAGTAAGTGAATTCAACCAGATGCTTTATGTCACATAAAAGCTTCAGCTTACTGGACCCTTGGTAAATCAATTCTACAAAAGCCTCAGCCAACTGTATGTTGTATCAGTCACCTATACAAAAGCTTCATCTAACTGCATATTCTGTAAGCCAATTAAATATCAGCTTCAGCCAACTAGATGCTGTCACATATATAAAAGCTTCAGCTAAACCATTCATGACATAACATCACAGAGAGCAGGGGGGTGTTCCATAAAGCAGTATTTCTTGCTTAACCGCATAACATGTTGGATTTAAAGTAGTAAAGAGCTAAAGCCCATTTAGCCCAGACTCCCTTACGTAAATCCAATAAGTTATCTGGTTAAGCAAGAAATCCAGCTTTGTTGTACACCGCTCTAGCAGCAGCTGATGCAGCACTCACTCTGAGTGAAGCGGGGAGGGTTGTCGTTGACATCGCTCAGCCGCACCGTCACCGTGGTTGTCCCCGACAGGCCACCCAGGTGACCCCCCATGTCTTTGGCCTGCAGCACTACCAGGTACTCGTCCTGGGTCTCGCGGTCCATGTCGGGCACGGCCGTGCGAAGGATGCCTGTGGCGGTTGGAGAGGGGGTACCGTGCACTCACGCACATGCAGAACAGCAATATCGGCCTTGGTAACGCAAATTTGTGCATGGCCAGATGAAATCAAAGTGCATGGCCAGATGAAATCAATCCAGCGTGCTGTTTTGCTTTGGCAAACATGAGCGCTCCTGTGCTTAATTTAACAAAACATGCTCTGAATTTGAATTGAACTTTGAGGTAAGATTACATACTGAAAACTAGATTTCTTATATGAGAGGGGGGTATACAGCTAGATGAAGAGGCAAAGCCTGATCAGGGTATCATATACAAACAGAGGAAGACGTGGGTCAGGTAAGAGTGTTGTTCAGAGACAAAGACAAAGGGAGAGGAAGATAATGAAAAAGAGGCAGAGCCTGACCAGAGGGGCATATACAGAGAGAAAGAGGCCGAGCCTGACCAGAGGGGCATATACAGAGAGAAAGAGGCAGAGCCTGACCAGAGGGAAATATACAGAGAGAGAGGAAGAGGCAGAGCCTGGCCAGAGGGGCATATGCAGAGAGAGAGGAAGAGGCAGAGCCTGACCAGAGGGGGGCATATACAGAGAGAAAGAGGCAGAGCCTGATCAGAGGGGCATATACAGAGAGAAAGAGGCAGAGCCTGACCAGAGGGGCATATACAGAGAGAAAGAGGCAGAGCCTGACCAGAGGGGCATATACAGAGAGAGATGAAGAGGCAGAGCCTGACCAGAGGGGCATATACATAGAGAAAGAGGCAGAGCCTGACCAGAGGGGCATATACAGAGAGAGAGGAAGAGGGAGAGCCTGACCAGAGCATCATATACAGAGAGAGAGGAAGAGGCAGAGCCTGACCAGAGGGGCATATACAGAGAGAGGAAGAGGCAGAGCCTGAATAGAGGGGCATATACGGAGAGAGGAAGAGGCAGAGCCTGACCAGAGGGGCATATACAGAGAGAGGAAGAGGCAGAGCCTGATCAGAGGGTCATGTACAGAGAGAGGAAGAGGCAGAGCCTGATCAGAGGGACATATACAGAGAGAGGAAGAGGCAGAGCCTGATCAGAGGGTCATGTACAGAGAGAGGAAGAGGCAGAGCCTGACCCGAGGGGAATATACGGTGAGAGGAAGAGGCAGAGCCTCACCAGTTTGTGGGTCCACAGAGAAGTACTCCTGGCCCTGAGTGAGTGTGTACACCAGCCTGGCACTGTTTCCGTAGGTGGGGTCGTCAGCGTCTGTCGCCGTCACCTGGATGATGGATGTACCTGAAAAACAGCAGTGAGAGTGTGAATTCAGCACAGCGTCTGACCCCACGGGGCCAGTCACTGGGCATAAAGGCACTGAGCCTCCCAACCCGGTAACAAAGCCAGAAAAATGAGCAGCATCCCAGATACACTTGTCATCTTCAAGACATCTGAACCTATGCAGGTATTGATACATGATCTGCGAAAGCTGGGGTGACAAGTGAAATTGATTAATCCCATGCATGCTATAGAGCCCTTCTCTGCCTCGCGAGGCCCTATTCACCCAGTATGAATATTAATTAGTATCTGATTGACAACGTGAATACACTATAACAATATTACAATACAAACAACTAATTTGACAAAATGACAAAGGCAGCAACCAGTCCAGGATTAGCTAGCTGAGTAACACTGACCTCAAAAGCTTATTTATCATCATAATGACACCATAAATATCAACCTCACCTGTACAAAAGTACAGCTTAAACGCACATCTAGGCAAGACACTCCATTTATTATTAGAAAACATCCTCCGCGTCCATAAATCACGCTGCTGTGGCTGGTAATTGGGCCTGTTCTTTGCTACACAAGCTGGCTTGGCTTGTAAGCGCGACAAAGGGAGCTGTGTGGTCTGCGCGCCGCACGAGGGCCGCTCGTCTTCGTTTGTCTGCTTACTTGTTTGTTTTGTTACTCATTGCGAACGAGCACAGCAGGACAAACGAGGGCACTTATCAAACGATTCAGGCTCTCCACACGCCAGCGATGCCAAGCAAGGGAGATTCCAACAAAGCCGCTGCTCATGCATTATTAATACACCCTAAGAGTTAACAGCCTTCCCTTGTGTCTCAGCACTGCCGTTTGTCTCCTATATTACGCTTATATGTTATTCACATATCACAAAAATGCTGAACGTACAACCTAAATATACTAAAATTTATCATATAAACTTAATTTTACAAAGGCTTACAGTTATTATTTTAATATATTTAATATAAAGCTTTCAGCTGAGATTATTCTAGATAACCCAAAGTGTAAACTACAAAGTTTTCATGGAAAGAGGACACCCATCCCCCCCCCCCCCCCCTCTCGGGTGAACAAGTGTCCTTCTCCTTCACACAGGGGTGATTCTGTATAGATTATTTAAGGTAGGGGACATAATGGGGGCATATTTCATAGAGAGGGGAGCCTCCTTTCTCGCCAGTATGATTTTAACCGGTAAGTAACGGGAGAGGGGCCGCTCTGAGGGCCAATCAGCTTTCCGCTGAGGAGAGTGCCCCTGTCACCCCACATCTGTACATGACCCTATCTTCACAGCAGGGCCAACCCAAAAATGGAGAGGGGGGTTTACACTGACTGACCAAAAGGTACACCATTAACATCACACACAGTCACGGAACGTTACAATATTTCATACCCAAGCGTCATTCAGTAACATGCATTAAATCGGCAAAGTTTAGCTCAGCCCTGAGCAGTGAGTCACTAATGGTAAGGCAGGAGAATGATGTGGGCACCTGATGGCGGCACGGCACTATGCCAGCCAGCGGCCGCCACGGCTCCCGAACGCTCACGTTCAGCTCCCTCCTTCATTATCCAATCGCTCACCATGCCTGTTTGCTCTCATTTAAATCTGTGTTTGGATTACACTCCTACAGCCGTGAGCTGGAGCCTAGCGGAATATAAACAGCACGGTGAGGATAGCCGGAGCTAGACACGCACCTTGGAGACCGTCTCTCACATAACTAAATTACGTTCCAATTTGCTGCGTAGTTAACTTTGCATTTGTTAGCATTTGTATGTTTTTTGTTTTTTCTTTCAACCACAATTTCATCTCTGATGACTAATTACATACTGGGATCTGTAAAATTGTTCAGTAACGAAGACTTAAAATCATTACTAGGCCGCCATTTTTTTTTTTATTCCACCCATAAGTTTAAAGATCCTTCTTTTGCACTACGGAGAGCTTGGGATTCGTAGCGGCATCCCGCAGCGCACCGGGGACCTGCACCTGACAAAGCAGTCACCTGCGAAGGGGTTCCTGGCTCATCCTGCCCATAAACGAAACCCGTCCTGGCAGTGGTACAGAGCAGTAGCGCCTTGATGTAGAGCCGGAATGGAGCACGGTGACGTGAGCGCTGTTAGTTTGGCTGTTTATGTGCTGCGCGTGTTATGAACTGGCCCGTCGCCCGGCTGCCCCCCCCCCCGAGACGGCAGACGACGCATCCTCCCCAGCATGCCGTGTTTCAGATGCAGCTACATGGGCCTGGCGGGGCAGCTCTGGGGATGTCAAGCTGCACGGAGACAGCGCCAAGAAGCTGATGAAGCCATCCAGGGAAGGAGGGGGGGGGGGCGCCCCCGCCGTTGTCGGGCCGACGGGCCGCGTTTCCCGACATGTGGCATCGCTACTCACGCGCGGAGGAATAACTTCTCTTCCCAACTCTGCCCATCTGCCAAAGTTTCGCTTCTTTTAAAATAACTTATAACTAAGCTATTTTCACAGCTCAGAGAGATCCGGATATCTTGTTGAAGAAAAAAAAAAAAAGGAAAAAACAGCCGGGGGGCGCCATGGAGTACGAGGGAGCCCGTCGATGCGGAAGGCCGGCTGAGAATGAGAAGCAGAGGCGAGCTGCACATGGCTAGCCACGGGCAGTGTAGCGTTCATAAAACCGCCCCCAGTGAGCCGACAGCCGCAGGTCTGAGCCACGGCAAGACAGGCGCCGTAACCAACGGCAACACTGACTCCCTCTCCACGACAGCATCACCTGATCGCACTCCTGCCCACTTGGGGTCTATCAGCTGCGACCAGGAGCCTTGAACACCCCTCTCTTACTCCCACTCCAGTCATCCTCTTTCTCCTTCTTCTCACTTCTATCCATGCTTTCTCTTTCAGCCCTCCGTTAGAATGCTCCATCTGCCTCACTCCATTCCCTGGCTCCCTTCTGCTGGTATTGCCGTATATAGACATTTTCATTTTTACACTCTGCTGTTCTCTCTTTTCCTGATGCCCCCTCAACATTCCCCAATCTCACATCCACCCCCTAGTTAACGGGCAGTCCCACTGTAGGAAACACCCTCTTTTCTTCCGTCCTTTCCGAACAAATCAAAGCTTTCCGACTGAATCAAAGGCTACCAGCCTCAAAACTGCCAAAAACAATAAAAAAAGATCATCAGTGAAAACGGGAACTACATTTCCCATGAGGCACCGCTCGGCATTTCAGATGGGGACAACGGATTGGTGGAGCAGCTGTTGCTGTTTCTCACATCAAAGCATTGGCCGTGTCACAGAAAGAGAAGCAGAGGACGAGACTCGAGAGAGGGAGCATGAAAGAGGGGGGAGTTTGAGTCTGGAGCTGCACTGCTATACTGTTTTTATATAGTTATTGTTCTTATTTTTACTGTACTGTTGTAAACAGAGTTGAGTCTGAGGAGAATTTGAATTGAATTTGAAGTGAATTTGAATTGCAATTGAATAGCTGAACCCCAAGGTTTGACCACGCTGGTGTGACTGTGCAGTAATACACAGACTTATACTGCGTGTGGAAGTCACCCTCTGCGGTGCCATCCATGATCTGGCAGTAACAGCCCGTCTGGGAATTGAATTTGGGATGAAAACAAACCTAACACATGTGGGCGGATTCCTGCGCCATGTGGAGCATTATTTCAGATGGAGAGTCACGTTACTGAAGCAAAAACACAGCCTCTTAATATGTCTCCAAACACGACAGTTATAAAAAGCTTTACGGACTTCGCGTCAGTGACACTGCTATGGAGGTTATTACTTCATAACCTAAAATTAAATCTAAAATGAATCTCAGAGAATTAAGTACACTTATTCTTTGATATACGAGTATGTAAATTTGGCAGAAAACAGGGAGCAGCTCTGCTGGTGATTAAACATCCTGGCGTCGTCCAGACAAATGAATCGCTCACAGCTGTAATCCACCCCCCAGCCCCCTACATCACCTCGGTACCGAGAGCAGTGGCTTGGCACAGGGGATGGGGTAACGTAAGTTCAAAGCTATCCTTTCCTTCTTCTCTAAAGTACAGACCATTCTGAAAAGCAGGTACTCAGGTACTCAGTGACGTCTCTGTGATATTGGGGTTGGGGGGGGGGGGGGGGGGTACCAAATGCAGGACCAGTGGCCCAAAAGCAGGGGTCACAATAGCAGGTCCAGTGGCACATCAGCAGCCAAATCCAAGCTCCAATCAACCCAGATGTGCACTGGTGTTTCCACATGTGTACTGGCGAGGCCAGATGTGCACGGTGATGGAAAGAGCTGCCTCCGGCGAATCATTTAATATGAATCTCTACAGTACACATGCGAGGGGCGGGGGGAGGGACGAAATAAATAAGAAATTAAAAAAAAAATAAGGAAGATGAGTGAGTCACCTTGGATGAAAGGGTCTGTTATGGAAAAACTAAGCAGCGGAATAGCGAAATGGAAGAGAGAGAGATGAGGAGAAGAGAGAGGGGAAAGTGTAGGGACAGGAGAGGAAGAAAAGGGAGAGTGAAAGGGAGATGCTGAAAGAGTGTGGAGGGATAGAGAGAGGAAGAGAAGGGTATAGGGAAAATGGGGGGACAGATAGAGCGATAGATAGAGAGAGACAGAGAGAGACAGAGAGAGAAAGAGCACGTGAGCAGGGTATAGAGAGCAAGGGACTAGAGGATGACAGGAGGGCATAGGGAGGAGAGGACAGGAGAGGATTACCCCGGCCAGCAGTGATCATTACTGCCTCTCCGTGCTCAATGGGGTGAGGCAGGGTGTGGGTAGAAGAGAAGCACGGTACAGCAAAGCAGGAGTGCAGCATAAGGAGGGGGCCTGCGGCGCCCCCACCTGGATCACACGGGCAAGGCACTCACGGGATATGTAGGAAACCTGTTTAGGTCCATTCTTTCACCTCAAATAAAAGCACTTACCTATGTTGGCCATCTCAGCGATGGTGGCGCTATAGGGCCCATCCTGGAAGATGGGCGGGTTGTCGTTGATGTCCTGCACGCGGATGATGAACTGGGAGGAGGGCTCCAGGGCACGCTCTGTCTGGCGGTCCGTCACCGTGGCGACCAGCCGGTACTCGTCCTTCTCCTCCCGGTCCAGGGGCTTGGTGACATGGATGTTGCCGGTCTTCTCGTCGATGACGAACACCGAGCCGGCCCCCTCACCCCGTAACATGTACTTGGTGCGGCCGTCACCCCTGTCCATGTCTGTGCGCAGCTGGGGGGATTTGAAGGGGGGAACAGACCTCATTACCGTAAATGCATCAGTCAGCCTGTGCTTAAGCATCTCATCTCCCCAAGCAGCCCGTCGCGGGAAGACAAAACAACCAAGAGCAAATAATTCACGGAAGGAAATGTCAGGACAAAAGAAAAACTAAACTTGCCAATATGGGGGAACGATTCCCCAAAGTAGCCCTTGGAAAGAGGCGGCAGAGCACTACTCTGAGGAAGCGGTGCCTATGAAGTCAGGGATCGTCAGCACCGTGATGGCAAATGAGCGAGCCTCCAGACTGGGCCCGATATCGACTGGGAACTTAGCGGCTCGTGGGCCCAGCGAGCCGCTTGTCAGAATCGTTTATAGTAAATGAAGGGAACAGAGGAGCACAATTTATCAGTGCTGATGCAAGTCGGGGAAAACAGTCCAGCACTGCCCTTTATCCAGCAGCGTGGGGACCCGCTGTGTTTAATCTACACTCCACGGGGATGATATGGACTAAGCCTGGACTTACTTCCATGCTGGTGGGTCTTATTCTAGCTCCTCATCACCTCAAAAGTTACGGACGTTAGCCAGACACTCCACCAGATCAATGGAGTTCTCCCGTCTCCCACGTCTGCCGAGTCGCTTTCTTTCATTTCATTCTGTCTCCTTTCGGTTCCCGCCGTACCCAGGAGGAGGAGGAAAAAAAAAAAACAGACGAGGACACCGGGAACGAGTACGTCCACGAGATAACCCGAATTTACCCACATTTCAGAAACATGCCAGCGAGTGACGAATGACTTTGTCTATGTGGTAAGGGGCTGGGGCTCCACGCTACTGACAGCTCAATACTTCACAGAGCACCACAGCCTGAGGAGCGCCGGGCAGCCAGAGTGGCGCGGTTAAATAAGCAAAAACCGCGTGTGCTCTCTCCATTATTTTAGCCTGCCAAGCTAATTATAGTCTGCCACCAAGCCCGGAGGGCTGATAACCAAGTTTACTTCTAGGTCTGCCAAGCTGATCACAGATCACGATCATGTCTGAGCAATCGCACGACACATCACAGCTACGCATCAGATTGCCACGCTAGCTAACCGCTGAATTTTACATCAGACTAATCAAATGGCGGAAGCGGCAGCCAAGGCCAGTCGATCACAGAGCCTACAATCAGGCTCGCTCAGATAATCAGAAATGAACGTTTGATCGAGTAGCACTGTGTCCGGCTTAAGGCCGGTCCTAGGAGCAAGCAGGAGGTGTTCAAAGAGATCGCGATTAACCAAAAGTAATATATAAAATGGACCAGCCCAGTTCATCATCAGCGAGCTGGTAAACGAGAGTAGGCCTCTTCCATGCCCGCGGTGAGGGCTGGAACAGCGCGGCCGTCCATCCTGGCCCTGCGTGCCGCCCCCGACGGCCACCACCTAAGTGATAGTGGCAGGTGTGGCACTGAGCTCCGGGACACGCGTGCAGGCAGGCGGTACTATATCCAGCCTCCTTTCTCCCACTTTCAAAGCCATAAAACTCAACGTCGCTCTGAACCAAAGCATTAGCCAGGTGATACGACTATAATTACCATTGGACCGATCCCCTATCTATCACTGATTTAGAACATAATATTATAAGGTTGCCCCCTCTGTATGACTTATCACCCATCTTGAAGTGATTAATTATCATTGTTGACACAGCACAGCACACAGTGCACAACAACGAAATGTGTCCTCGGCAGTTAGCCCATGTGACATCGTGATACAGCAGTGGGCAGCTAATTTAGCACCTGGGGAGCAGTGCTTGGGGACGGTACCTTGCTCAGGGTTCAAGTGCGCTTCTCTACCCATTGAGCCACCAATGCCCCATCTTACGCCCCTTAAAAAACCACCTAAAGGATCACCTATAATTGGCCAAAATCAGGGTCAGTACCATAGCATGACCTATCGTGGGGCCAATGAATTTCAGGTTACACACCATATTCTGCATAAACTGGTACGCCCCCTCCTGGCCTTGAGTGGTACAGCAGACATATTGTGGCAAGGCGATTCAGGGCAGGAACATAACTCAGAGGGCAGCAAGCTGTCCAAAGACTCCTGACGGTCTGCGCTCTTGCACCCGGGTGCCGGAAAGGGGAGTGAATTAGGAGTCCCGAAAGCCTGACACAGCGGAAAGCGCCGGCGGGAAATATACTCAGCAAGGGATTAAATATATACACAGAGAAACTTTCCCCTAAAATTTGGAGACTGCTGAAAAGAAGACATCACTCTCTGTCTATATATATATAAGAACCGCCTTCTCTTTCGTTACTGCAGGCTATTAATTTCTCCAAACAGCAGACAGGCAGTTTAAATGACAGCTTGTGGGTGTGGCTTCCCGGGGGGCCTCGACGGGACACGCCCACAACCTGGCGTGACGAGACACAAGGTGACCGCTCTTCTTCCTGACACTGTCTATTGGACTTTGTTTTCCTTTCTAGAATTTTCCATAACAGAGCTACTGCCAGCTATAAAAACAAATCCAAATGGACTCAACGGGGCGAGATAGCGGGAATATTTAGCGGCTGTATCTGCTCCGTGGTCTTATGTTCGTTACGCTCTGTGTGTTTATGCTGGGCTCATTGCCGGCCGCCCCGGCGCCACCTTGGCCTTAAATCCCGCCAACAAACTGCCTCGGAATTGAAATTTGCCTTTTGTTTCGGACGTCGTGTGTCGTCTGTCAGCGCTGGCAGCGCCCGCGTTAGTTTCCCGCGCCAGTGACGCCAAATGAACTGAACTGATTAGAGGAATGGAGACGGGAAACAGAGGCGAGAGAGAGAGAGAGAGAGAGAGAGAGAGACGCGGGCATAATTACAGCGATTTACTCGGGAAAACAAAACGCGAGAAAGAAAAAGAGAGAACGAAAGCGCCGTTACCCGAGGCCGGGGTGCAATAGCAATTTGACAATTAAATTTCAGTTCTGCAATGTAGAAAACATTCCCCACTCAGCCATCAGAAGGGCTGAAGGGTCGGTCAAAGACCAGACAGGCACACTGAGGGGCAACAGTGCAACGTCCTGGGAGAGAAGGGGTTAATTCAGCATGCTCGACAGGCACATGGAGGGTTAATATTGTGTGAGTGGTGTGAGGTAGAGGAATTAACGGCGTGTGTTAATAGCGTGTATGGGTGCCGTGTGTTAATAGCCTGTCTTGATACCGCATATGAATTCCCTGAGTTGAAACAGGCTAATATCATGCTAATATCATGTGGTGGCACGGCGTGTTGATACCACATGTTAATAACATGTGTAAATACCCCATTGCACCTCCTGAGCACTAATGGGCCAGCAGGTCTGCCTACGCTGGACACCAAGCTCCCTGGGCCGTCTCCCGCGGGCCCCCGATGTCCCCCCGGCTGGCCGTCACCTCCTCACATCTCCTTCTCCACGTCCCACCATAAATGTCAGTGTCACAGAACCCCAGAGCCTCTGCTGCCCCTCCTCTGTTGCTGGAGAATGGAGATGTGCGTGGTGCTGGTGGGAGGGGTGGTAATAAAACAGTATTTAACAGCTTGTTGTCCCCTTCACCTCTCCACCTCCCTCTTCCTCCCTCGGTCACTCCCATCTCCAAAACAAGCTGGCAGAGCTGATCTGATTATCCACACGACCCACACCCGCCTCCCAACCCCCAAGACTCACACCTCCACCGTATATATACAAACCCGACCCCACCCCGCCGACCCAGCCGCTGACAGACCCTGCACTCTGAGGGCCGAGACCCCACCCAGCCGACCCAGCTGCTGACAGACCCTGCCCTCTGCGGGCCGAGACCCCACCCCGCCGCCCCAGCCCCGAACAGACCCATCCCACTGCGGGCCGAGGCCCCACCCCGCCGCCCCCGCCGGGAACAGACCCTGC
>JAODKN010000079.1:18114276-18128573 GCA_026774425.1 Petrocephalus zakoni
CCCCCCCCCCCCCCCCCCCCCCCCCCCCCCCCCCCCCCCCCCCCCCCCCCCCCCCCCCCCCCCCCCGCCGGGGGCCCTGACTAGCTCATCCCCATGGGCATAGCCTCATCCTCCCCGGGGGCCTGCCTCCACCCACGCACACCCCTCTGTCCCCTTTATACCCTCCCACATATACCCCAGCCCTCATTTATCCCATATAAACCCTTGTCAACCCTTGGCCCTCTTATATACCACACTAACCCCTTCATCCGCTCCATTTACACCTACCCACTGACCTCAAATACCCTCTTTCTCATGCTCACTTACCCCACGGGTACCGTTTTCTCCCTTCTGGTCTTTGCTACCCAGAAGCCCATTGACCGACCAACTGGCATGCATACCAGGCATCAAGGTCATTACTAGAAATAATGTTATTCCTTCCACAGACCGTCCACATCTAGCTCCCATGTAGAATCGTGCCCGCTATGGATTTTCAATTCCTACGCCGAGGGCTCCGAAATATGTAGCAGATCTGAGAAATTTGTACCAATCGCGACGCAGAGCCGGTCGGGCGTTGGGCAGCGATCGCACACACCTTTGCACCAGCATGCATGCTGTCCCAAGGGGGCTATTTTTAAACCAACTTTATTGGTGTGCATCCGTACGTGTGAATCCCTGTGTGCGTGCTTTCTACGCACGCGTGGGACCATTCGCACGCGTTCGCGTGTGCACGCGCCCAGCCTCCGGATTTGCAGGCCAGATGGGATGTGGGTGTCTGCGATGGGCCGAGGCGAGTTACTCAGAGCCGGCCTGCGTCCTCCGTGCGTGTGCGTGCATGCTTTAGGGGGGGTGTGCGTGTACATTAATCAGCACCAGCCACCCCAGCCTCAGAAACACCCTGACTTCGGCGAGGGGGGGGATCACGAGGGAAAAGGGGGCACCCTTGTAGATTCCACAGTGCTTCCCCTGAGTGAATGCCTCGATCGCATGGTCACAGATGCTCCTCGTACCAACCCACCACCTCCCACATCTCCTCTCTGTTGCTTAGCTGACTGTTTTTTTTTCTGCCGATAGCAACATTCAGTTTTAAAGTCTCTATTCCAGCTGTACTTTTCATGGAGTAAATTTCTGGATATGGATGTTTCTCGCAGGCCTAAACAGGACCGTGCTTCCCGGGATCTGACCCCTCAGCCTTCCGGCGTGGCGAGTCTATATCCGTAACTGGGGGACTGCTGTGTAAACAAACACTGGAGCAGCAGCTCGGGGCTGCGCACGGCTCAGAGTGCGTGACCCCACAGCCATGATGTGGTTTTAAACAGCTTGGTAGTGGGGGGGAGAGGGGGGCAGGGGCTTGGTATCCACAGAGAGCTCATGGGGATGTGGGCCAAAGGTATATACAAGGGCAGTGAGCCCAGCTGAAAACTGATTGCCCCCCTCCCCTGTCACTCACCCATTGAAAATATATCATTGGCTAATAATGAGGTTTGCGCCACTACATGAATTATGGTACATTTGTATGAGTTATGGCCTGTCTATGCCCTCGACTTAAAAAATTCCTAGAATCGGCACTGACGTTGGCACACAGACACACGTACACACACAAAGACACACAGTTTCAGCATACCTATCTAAATGGGAATATTCCATTAATTTCTATGGGAAAAACCATAACCACAATCACCACACCCTTAACCCCTACCCAGCCCTAACCTTAACCATAAATAACCAAGCCAAATACAAGACTTTTGGCATGGTTACTGTTTTGATTCCATACACAGATTTTTATAAAACTGAGGTTTTCCAAATGGGGACCTGAAAAGATGTCCCCAAAAGTAGGGAGATTTCAGGTTCTACCACACTTTGGGGACATTTTGGTACTCAAAAGTGATCTACAGTATGCAAACAGGCAGACACACACACATACACACACACCAAGATAATCATCATACAGAAGCCACATCACACATGCAGAGTAAGGGCCAGGATTTTCCTTGCTCCTTGTTTCCAATAGATACAGGGTATTAACGCATTTCTGCAGCACGCAGGAAAAGCCACGTTAGATGGGCACGTATCTCAGACCGTTGCATCTCCGTCGCACACTATCTCTCTAATCTCCCCTAACCTCCCGGCACACAGGAAAACGGGAATTAGTTTTCTGGCTCGGTGTCATCAGTCTGCCATCACCGCGCTCGCGACACAGACCTATGAAAGGACCGAACCCTCCAAACCACACACATGGGGTGTGGTTATGGCTTATGCCCAGTGCTGCAAAATAAGAACTGATGGAGATAGAAATACATAATAATTAATTAAATTACAGGGAATCTAATTGTGAGGGACTGAGGGGAGAGTCTGATGAACATGGAGGAGAGACAGACTTTCACCTTTGACCTCTGACCCTCACACCTGAAATTAATATTAGGCCATCTGAGAACCCTATCTGTGCACTGGGAGCCATCTTATCTGCGCCCTCCAGCAGAGGGCACTACATGGAATCGGGGGGAGGTTTGGGACAGCCATCCCTCATTAGCTGGTGTGACGGCTGGCTCACCACGGGAGGTCTTCTGCATGGCTGGGGGCCAAAAAGGGCTGCTCTTTGTGATGGAAGGTGTGTGGGTTATGAGCAGGGGCGTGGGGGCGGGAAGCAGGCGCCGTGCACCTGACAAATGGGATTTGGTCTGCTTAAAGGTTTAAAACCCTAATAACATCAATCAGGCATTTCGCCTAACAATGCCTGAGTGAATGAGGGGGGGAATTTCACCTACTCCTGACTCAGATGAGCTTAAGATCTTCAGGCGAATTAAACTCCCGTGACTAGACTGAAGTTCTAACAGAACGGCTCCCAAATTGGCGAGAACCCGTGGCGGGAGAGCATCCGCCTGCCTCCAGTCCACGGGCACCTGCCGCGGGAGCTTCAGACGCGGCCGCGGTGCTGGCAGGCGTCCCGCTGCTACCCAGCGCTTCCGTTTTGATGCTGGCTGACCAAAAGCTGGTTCCCCAGCTGGCGCCTAATTAGCGAATTTTCGTAGACCAGACGCGGCTACGTGGGACTCACGTACACCCACGGACGCGTCTGCGTTCCCCCGACCGCCTCGCTGTGGCTAGCGGACGCAGACAAGGGTGTTGCCGCACCTCGGATCCGATCCCAGCAGCCCCGGCAGTGTCGTCCGCTACGCGGCACGCCAGGGGGGTCGCCCCGCTGCAAGACTTAATTACCGCGTACTTGTTCCCAGTGGAATCGCACCCAGTGAGCGGCTGGCCGCTCGCTAATCATGTCCAGAAATAATGGCACGTCTTAATTACAGCAATCGGTGGAGATGAGACGACGGGGGTGTGGGAGTACGGAATTACTGAAGGTGACAGGACAGGTGGAGAAGACTGTTAAGGAGCGAGGGAGGGAGGAAGAAAGGAAAAAGAGAAAGAATCAGAAGGCTGGGGGTCTGTTATTGCAGTGGAGGGGGCAAATAAATATAAACCAAGTGTGACGGGGAATAAAAAGCGGGAGAGGAAGGAGGAGAAGCAAAAACGACAAAGGACTATAAAAGGGCAGGGCTGTGCTTTAAGGATTAAGGATGAAGGAACCACATCTGAAGCCAGGGAGCTGTAGGTTAAAATTGTCAATGGCCCCAGCTGATTGGCCCAGGGAGTGCCCGCCTCCCCTACCAGGGTTACCCATTCAAAACATATCATTGGTTGGCCCCTCTGTATGAATTATGGCCCCTCTTATACCCCCCGTATAAAGGCATCTAACCCCCAACTGGCAATAGGGGTTGGGGCGGGACAAAGAGGTCTGGTGTGGCTCCTGATACAGCCGTCTTCTGCACAGTGTAAATCACGTTTCGATAATGCTGTTCACCCGACCAGTAATACTCGGCTGCATCATGAAGGCGACTTAGTAATGTTAACGTATACCTGTCATGTCGATAAAAACCACTAAATTAATCCCAAGCGCTGCCGCTGAACTTCTAATTCAATCTCCAGAGCCCGGTTAAAAACGCCAGTTAAACCTCGCCATCTCCGGCTTCATAATAGATTCTGGAGAGTCTCTGTAATCCGCCGCGGCTCAAACGCTTGGAAAATAAAGACGGGACACAGGCAGGAGAGAGAGATGAAGGGAGGAAGACGAAGGGAGGGAATCAGACAGAACTCTTTCTTCCTCTTCCTAACAAAGCCGCCTCTTTAATTAAAAAAAATCCAATCGGCCCGCACTTTAAAGGACCTGTCTGAATAATTAACATCCCGTGAACTCCGCTCCCGAAAACAATTAAAACTTCTGCCATTCCACTTCAAAACCCATTACTTACCAAAGCGTGGGGGGGGTTGGTGAACAGCTAATAACAAATACCCCCCCCCGCCACTCGTTACCATAGCTAATTGATCCAGAGTGTAATGTTTACCAGTGAGGCAACAAAGACCAAAACCTTGCATTCATCTTCTTAATTGCATCTTGCTTGTTACTAGTCCTTTGGGACTCAGAAGCTGTTTTTATATTTTCATCACAGCATGATTTAGTTTTTACCCCCACCATGCAGGAGGATAATTCCTGGTTAAATTAACCTGCCTCTCTCTCTCCATCAAGTCTCTATCTCTCCATCCTCCCATACCTCTTCCTACAGGCTGCTTATTCATCACTTTGTCCATCCTCATTTCCCAAGCCCTGTCATCCAAGTTCCTGTTCTTCCCATCTTCTCTCCTCCGTGTCCCTCTGCTCGGTCTCCATCCCTCCTCCGTGTCCCTCTGCTCGGTCTCCATCCCTCCTCCGTGTCCCTCTGCTCGGTCTCCATCCCTCCTCCGCGTCCCTCTGCTCGGTCTCCATCCCTCTTCCGGGTCCCTCTGCTCGGTCTTCATCCCTCCTCCGTGTCCCTCTGCTCGATCTCCATCCCTCCTCCGCGTCCCTCTGCTCGGTCTCCATCTCTCCTCGTCCACCTTCCTGTCTTTCCCTTCTTCCATCTCCTTCTTCTCACCAGACCAATTACATTCTTTCTTTCTATCTTTCTTAAAGATCCTCTCCATCTCTTCCCCATCCCATTGCCCTCACTTTTTCCTCTCTCTCCCTCTCTCTCACCACTTCCTTCCCTTAAACATTCCCCTCCATCTCTTTACCTGTCCCATTGCCTTCTCTTCCTTTCTTTCTCTCTCCCTCCATCACCCCGTTAATGATCTTCTCCATCTCTTTCCCTCTCAAATACCCTTGAGGCCAGCTGTATAACAAGACCATACCCTGATGAAGCCACCAGCTCCATGTTTAAAGGTGTGAATAAAGACAGGGCAGGGCAGGGCAGGGCAGGGGGGACTTTGAGGGTGGTGGGGGGGTTTGAGGATGAACAAATGTTAACAGCCACGGGAGCAGCCCACAGGAGCTGGCAGTGGGCATCTCCCCACCCCCCCGGAGGCAACCTTGCGGCAAGCCATATCAAAGCCCTGCGGAAATGACCCACTCCATAACTCAGCCGCCCCCCCCGACCCGGAGAGCACCATAAAATGCCCCCTGCTGCCTCCCTACCCTCCCCACCTCTGGAAGGCACTGGGACACGCAAACAGATGAGGTTTCGGGAAGCAGAAACAACAACAACAAAAAATGATTTCCCTGCACTGTCCCGCATCCTCCTCATTAAGTGAGGCCCAGCTAGGTACTGGAATTGTCTCATCTGAACCCCCCCCTCAATCAAAGGGACAAAGGGGCTCTCCACAAACGCACAGGGGCCACACTCTTCCAGTCCTCTCACGTCGCCATTCATTCAGTTCATTTTTCACAAAAGGAGCACCTTGCTTTCCCCGCACCACTTAAACAGCGACTCCCTCTCAATAAATCATGTAAAATATTTTTTAAAAGACACACACGTACTGTTATCTGGCCATGCAGCGTTTTTAAAAGCCTCATCCATTCACCTGCATGCCGCTTTCAAAGACACGGTTCATCCATTCACCTGAGCAGCACATTTAAGCTGCCTCTCTCAGTCACTCGGCTTGAGAACATGCACAAACGTCTCCCTATCCTTCATGCGAATATCACATTCAAATAGCCCTTTACTCACCCGAATCGCACATTACAACACGCTAATTTCACTAAACAGCAGGAGAGCAGTCATTAATTTGTCTACACGAGATGCACAAAGTGCCAAACAAGGATAAACGTGAATTGTGAATTTATCTCCCTAACAAAGCGTGCTCTCTCTCTGCCACGATAAAGCGAAATGCAATTTCACACTACGAACCCTTCAATTCACCCAGCTAGACAGCAAACGGCGCATAGCCACCATAATACGTTCGCCTAATTAGCAAACATATCCAGCTCCCGGTTTATTCACTTAAACAGGAAACGCGGACAATTAACATTCATGTAAACAGCACACAGGAAACAGCTATGCTAAGGATAAAAACAAAAAGACATTCGTTTGTGTAAATGGCGCACGGCAAGGCCTACGGTTTACACAAGACACATGCATAAGCACATGCATCCATCCAGCCCTGTAAGCAAAATGGCCCACTTCTCCATTATCTTCACTTAATCATCTCAGAACCGAAATCTTATTCATTCATCCCTACATTCATCCATTCATTCATCCAGACATTAAATCATACATCCAATCATTACAGAAGAACCCTTACAGAAAACCTCAAAAGCAAAATTTCATTCATTCATCCATTCATTCATAAAGAGGACAAAGCAGCCGCCTCACTACATACCCATGAAATGTGCTAATTCCTCCATTCAGAGGAGCAGCCACACACAAACAAAGCCCCCTTTCGCTTCCTTCCCCTTCTCCCCCCCCCCATCTTTCACTGTCTCACTTATGTCCTGCGAGTCAGCCCCCCCCCCCCCTGCTTGTTGCTGTCACAGTGCCTCCCCGGCCAAATGACTGTCCGGCCGCTCAGGCGTAAAGAGCAAATCTGTGGGGGGGGGGCTTGGGTGGAGCAGAGCCAGCGGGGGTCATTAGCATGTCAGGCGTGTTTCCTGGCATCTGGGGAGGGGGTGCCACTGGTGAGTGTGCGTAACGGGAGGCGACCAAGGACACGGAGTGCACTCTCACACGTGGCGTGACCTGAAAGGCTCATACGCCAACACAGGGACGCGTTTCATTTGGCCCGCAGAGCCGGTCCTGGGTCTACGATCCCATAAAGCCGGCCCTCATCACCCTAGTGCCAGTCACAGTGGCGGTAAACAGTACCTCCGCGCTTCCATCTGAAGGTGACAGGCTTTACCGCCACTCGGCGCACTCCCATTATTCCACTCCTCCCGCTCACTCCCCACTGTTTACTCTTCAAATCCGCGCCGCTGTCAGCCGCTGAAAGGGTTGAACCCGCGACGCTCCGAATGTGTGAAATTAGCAGGCAGCGCCCTCACCTGCACCGCTTATTTAGTTTGTTTATTCTCCCTAGAGGTAAAAAAAAGAGACACTTCTAGAACGTTCCATATGAGTCAACTTCACTGGCTCCTTAGACAAACGTCGGTCACTAAATTGGCAGAGCTGGGGATTTAAGCTCGAACCATGTCGGGTCCAGCATGGGTCACTCACCTCGGTGCGATCGGGTCACGGAAATGGCGCCGAGGTGAGACGGATCACTGAGCGGGTTAGAGAGCTGAGTGGGGCGCGTCACATGACAGCGGGGTTCTGCTGGGCCCTCCATGCTGCTCGAGAGACGGGACGCCATTTACCTTTGTTTAACTATCACCTGCATGTTCGGGGACAGACTGTCACTACAGATCAGTCTTGGAATATCACTCTTAGTATTTTTTGGCGTGCCCTTCGGTCCGCGAGTGGCTATGGCGGCAGAGACACGTTCCCCGGTAGACGTCCTCCCTGCCTGACACAAACGCCTGGATGCAAGGTCACAGAGTCCCCAGACGGGAAAGCCTCCCGTTGAGAGGCGGATGGTGCGGTGAGCTCCTGACGTGACAATGACAGAAAAATGAGGCTGCGGGAAAGATTTGTGACTCTTGTCTTGGGGGGGGGGGGACGCTGTGCCCTTAGCTGTTTGCGCCTGATCTTTTCCGAGGGTAATTGAGAAGACTCGGCCGAACTGTAAGCCCTGCAGATTTCATCATGTTTAGGTCCAGGCACAAACGCTGAAGTGAATCCAATTAAGCCGAAGACGTTGTCCATCACTGCCACCGGGGGGGGGTCTGCACACCTGCCTCCCCAATGTCTAGCTGCCTGGGATAAGCACGCCGGTGCTGATACAGTTCTGTGCTCGTAATAGACAGGGGCATGAGCATGACTGACCAGACGTGTAATCAGTGAGTCAACCTCTGTGAAAGCACTGTTGATCAACTGGTCGCCCCGAATGGCCCCGCTGTCAATCGCCCGGCCTCTTATGCTCCGCCCTCCGATTCTCATAGCCCCACCCTCCATTATTCTCAGCTCCTCCCTTTTATTGCCTCGGCAATTGATTCTCATGACCACTCCCCCCGCTCACAGCTCCGCCCCTGACCTCAGCTGACATCACACATGTTTTTGACAGGATGGACTCCACCACCTGTTACAACTGCTGCTCAGGACATGAGGCGTGGGTGTGGGCACAAGAGAGAGAAAGAGAGAGAGAGAATGGAGGGATCAGACTGAAAGGGAGGGCATGAATAAAAGGAAGTTCATGGAAAGGGAGATGGAGAGAGATATGGATCTTGATTCGCTGATATTATCGCTCTGCAAGAAGAGGTGCACGATACAGGCCTGAATTCGAAATCAGAGCTTCAGTCTAAATGCTCGGCTTGGCCGACCGCTCCACTGATAAGGAGGGGGTCTTCGTTAGTATTTAAAACAGGCCGCGGGACAACGATAAAGGCAAAAAGTCTCAGTCTCAGAGCCTATGTGCGTGCATGTTCATGTGTGCGTGTTCATGTGTGTGTGTGTGTGAGAGAGAGAGAGAACACCAGGCACAAAAGCAAACCAGTCCCCATCACCGCGTGCAGCCGCAAAGGGGAGAAACCGAGGAGCAGGAAAGAGGTAGCTTGACACATTTCCTATTTCTTATTATTCTTATATTCCTACCCCAAAAGCCAGGAGCCATCACAGTGGGAGGGAGAGTCGCCGTGCAAACTGCATGTTAGCCCAGCGTCGGCTGACAGGACCGGCGCGACAGGCCTGAATTATCAATCATCATTACGGCCGAGCCCGCGATTAGCGGCGAATTATGCCGGCACCGCGATTATCCGTCAGCGGCGACAGGATATCGATGCAGGGCGCGCCGCACTTCAGCGCCGCTCCGGACCGACGTTGCTCCTCCGCGCCAGCGTCCCGCACTGGATGGGCGGAGCGTAACGGGAACGGAAGGATAAGGACGGGGCACATCCTACAGCGATGATGGATGAATGGATGAAATGTAATGGTCTGGTTATGATGATGGATCATTATTTAGCCTTTTTATTATTATTAATGTCCGTCTATTCATCTTCCGTAATCACTCGCCCAACACTGCGTCCTAAGAAGCCGGAAGCCTAGTGCAGGAACCACAGGGCACAATGCTGTGCATTATTATCGTTATTATTGTTATTATCATTATTATTATCATCATTGTTTCCTCATATGCATGCAGGCAGATCCTTTTGGATTTTTCCAGTTTTTACAGTTACCAGCACTGTGGCAATTTCAAAGCCATTAATGCCGTTTTTTTAATGTTCATTATAGTAACATATTTCGATATACCTGAGTAGTTTACAGCTCTGTATTTTGGCAATAATTACTCCATTTCCTGCCAAAAACAGCATGATTTTAATAGTGAGCGAATTTCCACCAGCTGGCCTTGCATCGCTAATACGAAGAGACACGGTAACTCCAGCAGAGAGTGTGCGCACACATGCACGTACACACACACACACACACACACACACACACATATATATATATATGGGCATAACCCTAATTCCACCTATGACATCCTTAACCCCTACTCAGCCCTAACTTTAACCTTAAGTAAACAAACCAAATACAATTTTTGGCATTTTTTGTTTTCTGATTGCATTCATTGATTTCTATAAAACTGATTTCCCCTTGTATTTTTATTACACCGTGGGACCATTTGCTCAAACCATTAATATACATTAGTATGTACATAATCAAAGACACACCAGTTGTAACACATCAAAAACAAAACCACCGATATTCTGGAATTCACAGAACTTCAAAGCCAAGTGGAGTTCCATCTGACCCTGCAGAGAGAGGCACAGCTTTACTGGAAATGGATCTAAACCTTAATAAAAACAAAGACACTACAAAGATCCAGCACCACCCACAGATTCAAGTAATTTGTGTCTAAAAATGACCACAATAGGCAAAAATCTCACTGAATGACACAAACAAGAAAGAAAGACACACTGCTTATTCTGTTCTTAGGTTCATAATGACAAGAACCATAATAATCATCATCTGCAATACAATAGCTATCCTTTCTTTGTTAAGACGACGTGGATTATAGTATTCGTGTTCTTTGGCTCGTTCTCAGCAATTCCGATGCCAGTGAAGCCGACTGAGAATGAAACAGAGAGAGAGAGAGAGAGAGAGAGAGAGAGAGAGAAAGTGGACTGGATTTAATGTTACTTCACAGCAAACCCACGGCAATGGAGTATGGGGGTTTGGGTTCTGCTGGCCATTTAGAGAATGCTCCCACCCACCTGGGATGCATTTCCTGTCAACCGCCAAGTGATCAGAGGAGAAGGTGGGGGATCTCGCCCCCGGGCTGTAAACGAGGAGCCAGCATACCCCGCCCCATTCCCCACGTGAGCAGGACAGCCCCCAGACTTGTCAGGTTTACCCCCCGCAAACACAGATATAAATACGCCTTTGACAGGCAGGAGAGAAACAGGAGAAAATAGGACGAGGAGATGTATGCTAATCGGGCCTTTTCGCGACAGGATGGGGAATTTAAAGATACGCGCCGGCACATCTGGCGGTGAATAGCGGCTGATCGATGTCTTAAATGTGTCCCGAAGACGCCCAGCCAGTATCAATAAACCAGTGAAACTCCTTTACGATGCATCCCAACCCGTTGTACATGGGACGACGGCATTAACGTTATTTACCGTCACCTCGCCGGCGATGGGGACAGGAGACAGGGATCTCTGGGGAGATGCCGGGGGCTTATACAGGTGGCAGGACTACAGACACATGGGCTTCAGCTGATTGGTCCTGTAGTGCTCCTTCCCCTGTCACTCACAGATTCAAAATATATCATTGGCTAATGATGAGGTTGGCCCCTCCTATGCACTCCCACCTATAAAAATCCCATAACTGTCCCTGTTTAAAAGAGAGATTTAAAGAAAAAGAAATATAGCAGCAGCCACATGGGTTTGCTGCTCCAAGTGGCATAGATGAGATGTCAGTCTGATGGGAGGAATGGAAACTCCTGGAAAAATTGGGCTGCGTGTAGCCAGTTGTCACCTGGCAGAACGGGGAGTGCTGCGGAATGTGGCTCTAGAGAGTCGGCAAATGACCTAAAGGCTCCAGCAGGGAGTACTATTTCAACAGAGCCACCGCAGTCAGGTTCCCAGAGAGCTTTGCCCGCAGCACAACGAAGGCCAAGCCAGGTTCTGTAGACGTCTCAAATCATGAGACGCAACAGGAGTCATTCCAGGATTCCTCAGCTCGACTTCAATGGCGCCCCCCTAGGGACATATTGGGGGTTAGGAGGATTGACAGCGAGCTTCCTCCAGTCAATGCAGCCGGGCTCCCAGCATCAGGAGCATTCACCATCTGCCCTGTGACCTTTGACCCAAATGCTGTATGACAGTGGAGATCAGATGAGTTGAAGGGCAAAAATCAAGCCAATGCCAGTAGAAATAAAACAGGTGCAGAGTGAAATAACAGCAATCCAGTGACTTAAACCTTAATTCACTCACAGCGGCATCAACCAGAAATAAGAGAGACCAGATGGAGTGAAAAGAAGTGAAATTTTGGACAGAACTTGAGGCAGCAGCTCCCGCCCGTATGGATGTGAATCATTGATTTGTAAGGGCACACCACCCAGGACACCAGCCCCGCAAACAGCCGGCGTGCAGCATAATCTCCTCTAATTGTCCCCTGCAGGACTCATCCGCAGGACTGACCAAATTATATTCAAGAGAAAATAAATCTGCCCACAAAGAGACGGCAGCAGAGGCATCCACACCAGTAGGTGGCACTGACATGTTCGGACAAGGATTTAAAAACCCATGAAGCAAAACATATCTTGGCGAAACAGATCACTGAGGTGCAGGAAAGCCATAGACCACAGAGAAAGACCAGGGGTCTCTGCTAAATGGAGCATCAATGAAGCTTTTTTGGGTAAAAAAGATTTACCCCCTCCGAAATAGGTTCACAACTACGCCACCATAGGAAATACTATATGACCAACTGGCATACCAAGCATTTTCGCTCATGAGAATTTTACTTAAAGAAAAATGTCTTTAGCGTAGAATGAAAAATGATTAGTTCAGAGTGATAACTAATCAGATCTTGTGTCAGATGTCAGACCAACTAATCAGACGTCCATCCATCTCCTGTAATTGCTTGGACCCGCCTCCTTTACAATCTGATTTATCTCTCTGAACCAATCATTTCTTGTTTGGCCCTCAAAACTTTTACAATTAAACATCCACAAGTGCATTTTCCTAGAAAGCCAATGGGTGGGTATGTGAGCTGCCGAAATCCCCACTGGTCCACAAAATTTACCAAGGGGGACCCCAATATCTGGGGCCGATTTTTAATCCCAGTCCAACCCTGCTGACAGCTCAAATAGCCTGGGAGCCTCTGAGCATGTTACCATGCCTCTGAGAAAGAGAATCGCAGGCAGGACACAGTGATGAGCCGCACAGGTAGAGCATATAGACTGATATAGCTCACTAATGTTTTGTAAAAAATAAATTAATAATAAATAATAAAGAAATAATGTTTAAACTAAAGCTAACTCAAGAAAAACTACATAAGTTAGCATTAACCTAAATGTTCTCTGTCAAAAAACATCTAACAAACGCAAAAATGTTACATGCCTGTCGTCGTGCGTGTAATCGCCATGTTATACATGGCATTTTTAACCAGGTGTTGCCACTTCAGAACCAGCTGAGACCTGGATTCCTGTCAGCACCAGCACTAGCACCAGCACCAGCACCAGCACTAGTGGAAGAGGTATAAGAGAGCAGATCCACAAACTGAAAATCAGACAGGCGGAATGCCTTTCTCAAACGGATAAGAGGAAAAGCTGGGAATGAGCAGCATCGTGCATCATCACCTGCCACAGCCTCACAAACAGCCCGTGATAAACGAGGATGATGACATGCATTCTATTTACGACTACCGGCCTTCTTACTACAGACATGTCACTGTTTCCCACCAATGTTCGCTATCTTCTACAGCACAGACATGCCAAAAATATATCTCTCTTTAGCTATGGTGCCCGCGGAGCTAAACAAACGGAACTTAATTGAATTCAATTGCTTTTAATTGAATTGCGCTGGACGGAATTGAATCGAAACGCTTCGAATGGATGTGGGCTGAATTGAAATCGGCGAGCAAAGCAGTTTAGCGGGCGTGTGGGGGAAGCGGACAGAACAACAGAAGAGGGGAGGGGGGGGGGAGAGAGAGAGAAAATCGGGCCAGGAGCAGGCAGATGTGTACGCGAGATGGATGGAGCAGAAGGTGGTGGACAGAGAATGGGGGAGAGAGGGAGGAGGAGGGGGCGGATAAGGCCAGGAGCGCATTCTGCTTTGCTGTGTGTGAGAAGGTGGGGGACACCCCCCCCCCGCCACTGCTGTTCACCACCCCTTGCTGGTTTTTAATGTTAATTACATTAATACATTTAAATACATCTGAATGGCTGACAGCCCTGTATTTTGGAAAGAATTACTCTCCTTCCTGCCAAATTTCTTAATTTGATGCCAAATAAAGCAGCCTGATTGTGTCATAGAGACCATTCTGTACTATATTATACTGTTGCTCAGAGTGGCAAGTTACAGGTATGACGGTGGGTAGCTCGTGGACTGAGGGGGGGGCAGTTGGGGACTTTATGTTGGAGGGACACAGTCTGCATGGCAACCGCGGGGCTGCTGGTGACCATTTTATGAAGAAGATACCATTTCAAAGTGACAAAACAATAGCAGTGAGAACAGGTACAAATGATAGTGAAATGTGACACACGGTACACTGTCACAGGAAGCCTGCTCACACAGCCAGTGAAATGTGACACACGGTACACTGTCACAGGAAGCCTGCTCACACAGCCAGTGAAATGTGACACACGGTACACTGTCACAGGAAGCCTGCTCACACAGCCAGTGAAATGTGACACACGGTACACTGTCACAGGAAGCCTGCTCACACAGCCAGTGAAATGTGACACACGGTACACTG
>JAODKN010000079.1:18128673-18139271 GCA_026774425.1 Petrocephalus zakoni
ACACAGCCAGTGAAATGTGACACACGGTACACTGTCACAGGAAGCCTGCTCACACAGCCAGTGAAATGTGACACACGATACACTGTCACACAAAGTCCACTCTGTGGGATACCAGAGAAAAGCAGAACCCACACAATTCAGCCACTTCCACCTCAAGCATTTCATTCATTGTTGACTGCACCTGTATTTCACACCTTCTGCCTTATGATCCACCACCCATCCATCCATCCATCCATCCATCCATCCATCATCCATCCCTGGCCTCATTCCCCGCTCTGCTCTGCCACTTGCCCATGGCCCCCCCTCCCTCTCACCCTCACGTTTCCTTCACACTCGTAACACGGCCTGTCTGGTGCCATGACGGCTGGCATCATCAGCACCGGGAACGAGCATCGGCACTGGTTACGGCATGACCAAAACGGCAGCCTCCTGCAGGACACGTCCTCGGCAGTCTCTGCCCGCCAGCCTACGTGCAACACGCCCCCCCCCCACGGGTCAGGGCTCCCTCCCCATGCAGCGTGAGAGACCCGCAGTATTCAGAGGGTAAACAATACGGTCAAATGGTGTACAGAGGGAGTCCCTTATCAGCCTGATTAAGTCTGTTCATTACAGAGCAAGCAATGATAGCGCCGTCCACCAAGAGACCACAACCGCAGGGTTAAATCTACTCAACCTACAGAGACCACAAATATAACAGAATTATGATATCGTATCATAATTCAGCCTACAGATGCCAGTCCTAAAATGATTCAATATATACCAGTCTAGAGAAAGCGACAATAATATAATTTAGCACACAGAAAGATCTGAAACTACGTGACTAAATGCATTTGGTCCGTGGAGAGACTATATCGATTCCACTGGCATATGGGCAATTTATATAACACGGCGAGATCAGAGCCCACACGTGAACACTTCCAGTCTATAGAGAGACTATCAGGAGCATAATTTACTCCGCGGTGGAGAAGCAGAACCGATGCGATTAGACGCATTTGGCCTGCAGAGGGTGCAGCTTGCTCCTACGGCTGTTGGTGCTCTCGACGCGCCTGTGGGTACGTCTCTCCCCAGACGTGACTGGTGCGCCATTGCATACGAGGGTCTGTGTGTGTGTGTGCAGGGAGCTCATGCATCTCACTGAGCATGTAGGGGAGGTTCTGTTCCACCAGTACACCCTACAACAGAGTTCCCCAGTTCCAGACCCGGAGGACCAGTTTGCAACACGAGTCTGCAGATTTCTCTGCTCAAACACACCCTGTTCAACTCACCAGGGAAATCTGCAAACTGGCTCACTGGGACTGGAATTTGGGAACCCTGTGCCACAATGTCACGCAATGGAAAGAGACCTACCATCACCTTGACGATGGTAGGAATCTGGCTGTCAGCTCTGCGATTGGTGGGATAGCAGAGGGAAAAACCACCCAGATGAGGTACTCAAAGCCCCATATCTCTCTTCAATTAAACTGGCCACTATCGCCACCCTTGTGGCAGACAGAAGTAATCTTCATTAATGGTCAGCACTTTCAGCTACCCACAGTCAGAAGTCATTTTTGAGTGAACAGCAAATGCTGGAGAGGCAAGCACCTCGCGTCTAAGGCACCGAGGCTGGAGACCCCCTGAGCTACACAGGCTGCAAAGTACAGGTACACGGGGCACACTCGACTAAACCATGAGACTGCAAATAGACCCTGCCTTTCTGATTTTTAGTACTGCCCCCGGGGCAAACCTCATACAGGTAGAATACCACCGAGCAGGGAAGTGTTTTGGGACAAACAGGCTTCCCCACCATTATAACGGGGGGGAGAGGAAGCAATTTTTATTTTAATCTGGGGCGGATGGCGGGGGGTTTCTTTTTGCGCCAGCTTCTGCAGCTCCTGCTCCGCTGGGCTGGTTATTGGCCAAGGACCTCCACCTGGCTGAACTTCAGCCCTGGCGAGTCGATAGCCGCAGGCGAGAAGGACAAAGAGCCGGGCGTGCGTGAGCGGCGCCGGGCCCGCAGACATTAGAGAGCAGCAGCGCTGCCCCACGCCAGGATTTCCACAAGATAGAGAAAGTCGCACAACTGAATGGACACAAGCCCTGGGCCGTCCGTTCCCTCGCCGTGATCTGTAATTTCCGCAGGGGGCGGTCGATGGAGGAAAAGGCAAACAGGGTTCCCTCCTTGCTGAAAAGTCTCTACGCTTTGCGAAATTAACTCTATTTCTTTGTTCTTTTCAATCTAAATCGTTAATTATGTATGAAATTTTAAATTTTCGATTATAGCACAGAACAGAAATTTGATTTCAACCCTTTCAAGATGCGAGTTCTCTCTTATGTCAGCGTTAAAACGAAGCGTGTTTCATTGGAATCAAATGCAATGAGGAAGGGAAAATGAAGAATTATGAGATAGCCTTAATTAATTACAACATGAATCATGGTAATAGTTCCTGGCTGTAATCCACATTTGCTGTAAACACGGTAAGTTACAGCTTAGCATCCCAATCGACAAGAACGCGCAAGTACAAGGACAAGCATGCGTACACACACACACACACACACACAAACAAACAAGAAGAATGATGTGCCCAAGCACATGCACGCGCACACACACACATAAGGATCAGGCCATACCCATGCGCGCACACACACACACACATGTAAGAAATAGGACGTACCCATGCACATGCGCACACACACAGGTAAGGAGTAGGACGTACCCATCCACAAACACACATGTAAGTAGGACATACCCATGCGCACCCACAAACACACGTAAGGAGCAGGGCGTACTCATGCACACGCACACATACACACACACACACACGGAGTAGGACGTACCCATGCACACATACACACATGTAAGGACGTACCCATGCACATGCACGCCCAAGGGCAAAATCAAACACCTGTCAGGGCACTGACATATTTGTTCAGACAGGCAAACAAATCCGAGGAGAATCACGTCCTGCATGGAGCGTTTTATCTGTGCTGTTTACTGAAGATGATAACGTCTAAACCAATGCTGAACCACTGTCAAAAGTTTTGGCGACGGGTGTCCGGGTCAAAAAAAAGATTAAGGTTTCTTCCATTAAACTTAACTGTTCCGCCTTGGCAATTAAAGAATTTGCATAAATTACATGCAATTAAAAGATTAGGTATCAATACAAGAAACAATGAATTAAGTCCAGCCAAAGTGTTATTTTTTATGCCTGTATTTTCGGAAGGGTAACACTTAGGCCCCATGACCCTGAGATAATGCACCATTACCCAGAACGCACCTCTGCCGAGCCTTAATGTTAATATTAGCGACGAGGGGGTGGGGGGGGGGACAGGCTCCGCGCGCAGTCCCCCATCCGGATGACAGCGCTGCTGACCTAGATATCAGACACATACCTGCTGACAAACATGGGCGCGCCTGCGCGTACACGCACACAGACACACGCGTGCACACACACGCACGCACACACAAACACACACACACACACGCACACAGACACACGCTCACACGCACGCATACAGACACAGACACAAACTCACATGCACACACAGACACATGCACACATCGAAATGGGGACCATCCATTCACTTCTATGGGAAAAACCCTAATCCCAGTCAGGACACCCTTAACTCCTACCCAGCTCTAACCTTAACCATAAGTAACCAACCCAAATACAAGACCTTTGGCATTTTTACTTTTCTGATTCCATTCACAGATTTTTATAAAACTGAGGTTTTCCAAATGGGGACCTGAAAAGATGTCCCCAAAAGTAGGGAGATTTCAGGTTCTACCACACTTTGGGGACATTTTGATCCCCAAATGTGCAAACCCGCACGCGCACACAGGGTAAGGTGCCATCCCCATACCAGACAGACCTAGCGATAAAAGGGGGGGGGGCAGACGTGTGACCTGACCCCCACGCGCGCTGATGTCCGCGTTTCCCGGCGCCGTTCGTCCGCCCTGCAGCCCCCCCCCCCCCCGGTCGCGGTGTCGCCGTGTCTTCCTGCCATTTCCAGGGGCGCGCTCGCTTTTACGCGTCTGCCTGCCCGCCTCCCTGCTTCCTGCGCGCCGCTTTCAGCCGGAGTAACGCCTCCTGCCAGGCGCGTCAGGGCTCCGAGCGTCCCGCGCATCACACACACACACACACACACACACACTCCCCCGGTGCGACACGCTGCGAGGTCACCACCAGCCACCCCGCCACCCGTCCCCGTCAGACCCGGGAGCCGGCTCTCTAAGCGCCTTTTAACAGCGCCACCAACACGGCGAGCCGCTTCCCCCGCACCCGCACCCCCCGGCGTGCCCCCCCTGTGCCGCTAGGCCGGATGGCATAGGCTGGTGCATAAGCGCGGAGCCGTCACTCACTCCCCGCGTGAGCGGCAGCGCCCCGGGGCACTGGCACGCCGACTCCCGCGGCTCGGAGCGGGTGTCTGCGCGGGGCAGGCAGGCGGCACGCCCGCCCTCCGTCCCTCCCACGCCCGCTCGCCCGCTCGCCCACACGCAGCCTGCCGCCGGCGCCTCTCCCCTCCCCGTCCGCGGCTTCGCAGGCCCCTTTCTGTGCTGCCCTTTCTATTTAACTTTTAACGCCCGTGCGCCCTGACAGGCTGCCCGTCACCGGAGCCGCATCCTCCCCGCGGGGCACAGGGCGCAGCGCGCAGCCTGTATAACACACCAGGGGGGGTCGCCTTGGGGACAAACTCGTCACATCTACGAGCAATCCGGCCATAACCCGCCGGCATCGGATAAGTCCGTAACCGCAGGTCGGTGAGCTTCGACCGCAGGGTGCCGAGGACCCGGCCCGAGACTGATGCGCAACTGGCTGCCGGCGGTGACTGACTCCGGACGGGGCGGGGGTGGGGGGTACGGGCACCATCTGGCCCCGCTCCGATCCCGGTCCCGGCCCTGGCCCCGGCGCTGCATCCCTGCTCCCTGGTGTGCCCCACACTCACAGTGCTCCGTAATCGTGCATTCGTGTTTCACTCGCAAAGATGAACTACACCGCCGCAATGACAGGTGCACAGACAGGTTAGGGCTGGCGCCCTCTCTCGTGACCGAAAACTAGTTCTGAATTGCACACACACCTGCATGCACACGCAGACGCACTCTCTCACACACTCACCGGCATGCACACGCACTCTCTCACACACACACACTCACCGGCATGCACACGCACTCTCTCACACACACACACACTCACTGGCATGCACAAGCAGACGTACTCTCACACACACACTCACTGGCATGCACACGCAGACGCACTCTCACACACACACACCGGCATGCGCGCGCACACACACACACACTCACTGGCATGCACACGCAGACGCACTCTCTCACACACACACACACTCACTGGCATGCACACGCAGACGCACTCTCTCACACACACACACACCGGCATGCACACTCTCTCTCACACACACACTTGACATTCACAGTCTGCTGGCCAAGCAAACGACGCGCACTGTTGAATGCGTGGATAATTAAAGCACTTTTGTTCATGACCCCCCCAATTGAAACGGCAACATTCCAAAACGATTGTGAAGATAGTTTCATAAAAAGCAACTTTGCGATTTCAGGGCGCCCCGATGCCAATGTCACGTATTTTTAAATAACAATGATTATTTGCATTACACACGGACAGACATTTACCTAAAAATACAACACAGCAATGCCCGCACGATGCTTTATAAAACAGTCCCCTGGTGTGATCGCAGCATCGGCACTTGGGCGCATAAAAGGTCGGTACACACTTTGGGGATGGGAGTAAGGGAAGGGGCGATACTCCGGCCACAGCGCACCCACAACAGCACGGGCAGCGCATCCTCTGACATGCAAAACAAACAACAAAAAGACCACAGTACACGCAAGGAAAAGCCATGCATCCACTGAGCAGGAAGGAAGCCCGAGCCTTACCCGGCGATCGGCCCATCGGGAGCGATAACACGGCTTACCTTATTATCGACGGGCGTCGGAGTTTGCCCGGCTTCCGCCAGCGACCTGTCAATGCCGGGGAATAAGGAGCGGACGCCGTCAGGGCACCGCACGCCTCTCACACCGGCTCACACTCTCTCCCCTCTCGTCCCGCTAATAAAATGACTCTTAAAATCCCTCGTCACGTACCATCATCCTCCCAGTCTCCCTCGCCGCCTCTCAGGCTCTCTCTCCCCTAGTCACTCTCTCTCTCCGCCCCCCCCTCCTCGCTCCCTCGCTAAAAAATGTTTGTTTTGCCGCCAAGCCCTGCCAACACATGGTAACAGCCTCAGCTGTCGATTAGTGCCGTATCATTTACATCATGCTGATGATCACGAACACAGTCATCGCTGTTATCACTCCGATTGCTTTAACATTTCAACATTTAACATTAAAAACCATGCCTTTAAGACATTCCACAACAGACACACGTGCGAAAGAAGGGCAAAATGACGGGGAGGGCTTGGTGCACCTTAACTAATTTATCAGTAGTTTTATCAGGAGTACTTCTGATGTGGTTTTAATCAGTACTGCTCGCCCTAGGCAGCCTTCACCAGCAGCGATATTTTCATCCAGAATAACCAGCATTTCAGCTCCTGATCCGCACCCCACCACTGCGCCCGGAACACTACAGGTGGGAGCACAGGTGCCAGTAAGGGATTGGAAACATTTTCTGTAAATACGGCGATATTACATGACAGCCGCAGCCTGATAAATGGGTGATGGATGCCAGTATGTGCCTTTCTGCCTGTTTAAGTGGAGATATGGAGAGAGGGGAGGGTGGAGATCTCTGCAAGAGCAGTGCTGACTTCCTCACCACCTGCTGCCCACCGCACAGCACCCGTCTCTTGACTGCAGACGGTGTCGTACCACCAGGAGAGCTGCTAGGGATTTTGGGTCCCATGAAAGCATATGAAGGTGATTAATTGTCACACCACACAACAACGAAATGTGTACTCTGCATTTAACCCATATGCGACATAGCAGTGGGCAGCTGCTGCAGTGCCCAGGGAGCAGTGCTTGGGAACGGTACCTTGCTCCCAGCAAGCATTCAATCACAAGCGCGCTTCCCTAACCATTAGGCCACTACTGTCCCAATATCACGTTACACCCCCACCACAGATCAATCCAATGCGATCAGATTAGATCAGATAAGACTAGATGGACTTTATTGATCTCAGAGGGAAATTCTTGGATGATGTCACTGATTTTTTTTAGATATGGGCCCTTGGAATTGTGCTATGCCAACCCCCCCTTTGTGCATCCGCTCTGAACGCCAACTTCCAGGTGAGGCAGAGGCCAAGAGGGGGAACCTGCGGAGGTCCAGCAGGAAGACAGTTTGAGGGAATAACTCTCTCTCTCTGCATGGGAATTACAGGTGTCAGTGTCACATTACGCCGAGGGTGATCAAACGCCGGCATGCACACGCGCGTCACCCATCACGCAGCGCTCTCCGTATCATTTTTAATAAGCCGTCACCAAACACAGTGTCAAAGCCAGCTCACTCGGCCTCACACTGCCCGCCGATCGGGAAGAATCGTGTCAGACACCCCGGACTCCCACACAGCACGCTGGCCATTAAGGAGCATTAGCGACACACCGCGGCCCGCCCCGAGCACACGCACGTACGCGCCGCCGTCACCGTGAGTCACCGGGTAACCACGCGGTTGGGACACGCTCACGCAACGAGTCAACGAGCGGTGATTCAGCTGCCGTCCAGAACGGGGATACTCATCGACGGCGGGGGGGGGAGAATCTGACTCTGGCCACTGTTCACCCATCCGGGCGTTAAATGACGGGGCTGCACATTTCACTGTTACTTACAGGCCGATTAGGAGGAAGCCATGTGGATGCAAACCAGCTGATCACGAGGGAAATCTGCATAGATTTGCATATTCCCATGACTGCCCGGCTAGTGCACCTTGACCTAATATACATCTGTGTACCACATCCTGTATCCGTTTCTGGGTCATAGCGACACAGCCTTCCACAGTCTCCTCCAAATCTCTGCCATGCCTCAGAATCACACCTAAGGGGGTAAGGCAGAGGCTCGCGTAGCAGTTACAAGAGCGGCAGAAATCGCAGGACAGGAGCGACATAGCCGATATAGCGTCCTTCAGAGTGGAATGCCCCCCCTCTTCCCCCTGCTTTTCCACATCATCTGCTTGCACATCTGGCATGGGAGCAGAGGGCCTTGGGTTCGATCCAGCCAGCGAGCACCGGGGGCTGACCGGTGGGTCAGGTGACTGGAGACTGCCTGGGAATGGAGCCAACGCGGCAGTGTGCACAAAGCCCTGTGTGTCTGGCCCCAGTCTGCCATGCCCAGCGGGGATGTTTGTCCCGGTGTGTGGGGGGGGGATGCTATTCAGGCAGTTTCCATGGGTGACCCGCAGCACTCAGCTACAGGTACCACCAGGGAGCACTAAAGAACAAGTCCAGGCCTTTAGCCAGTCACAGTGGGGGTAAAATAACAAGAACATAGCTCTAGGGTGATCGAGACAGGCGTTAGCGCCCAGGAGTCCAGCCACAAGAACCAATAGCGAGCAGGAGCCCAGCCCGAGAGCCGCAGAGACCCGGCTCGGGCAGGCAGACCAGCGCAGAAAGCCTGGCGACTCGCACCTGACCGCCTCGGCGTGTACGCCTATCGCCACGGACTCTCCGAGCAAGACGAACAGCGGATCGAACAGCCAAACTCGACAGAGTTCCGAGAAGAGTGCCATTTGGCTCGCTCTCACAGGCTTCCATTTCATGGGAATGCGCCGTGCGACACAGGATCCCGACTGAGCCGCGGAGCACTGACTGTACGGAATAAAAATAGGGGGATTGGGAAGGGGACAGAGCGGAAGCCTCAGCCTTAGGGGACGGGACGCGCTGATGAATAGACACACGTTTTCTGCCATGGTGTGCTTATACAAAATTAGCTAGTGCAAGCAGCAGACCTCAGAGGAGCGGATGGGGCGGGGGGGGAACAGGACTACAGTGTCATTTAACAGCATTTTTACTCAAATTAAACACCAGCTCAGCTCTTGTATCGAACCGAGACATTCCCCCGATGAGCGTTTGGGCGGAACGATCCAGACGGGTCCTTCTGCCGTAGAATGTTCCCGGTCCTACAAAAACGCAGCCATACAATGAAGGAAGGGAATCAGTGTTTCCCAACACTGGATGGAGGTGACCAGCATCATCAGCAACATATCTAGCTAGACACAGGAATCTAAGTGTCCATGAGCAACCCAAATGGGTCTTGAGATCCACATATCTAGGTACTTAGACACTTGAGTCTTTTGTGGTGTGTTTCAGAAAGTAGGACATTTTTAATGTTTAGACGAAAACATGTGCCCATTAACGGCTAGTCTTTTCGCTTAAAATGGAATACCAATAACACCAATGAGTCCTTTGGCACCAACGACATAAAAGATTCGGAGGGGTCTGCGTTAGGTAGGAGTGAAACTGGGAACAAGTGTTTGAAAGGGGGCCAGACATCAAAAGGAAATAAGGAAGGGGGGGTAGGAGACAACCAGGGGGCGGCAGTGGTGAGGCCAGTGCTGACTGCTGAGGTGCTGAACCCAAACCCAGGACCTGATATCCATCTGCCTCTTTCATATTCCTTTGTCACACCCCCCCCCCCACCACCAGCCACAATATACCTCAATTTCCTCTCTCTCCACCTCATCCCACCTCCCTCCCACATCTCCGAATCTCGTTCCTCGCAAAACTCGAACACGTTTCATTTCCACAAAAATAACCCAGGACTTGCACTGCCAGTGGAATTAACTCGTGGAACCCGGCGGGGATCGACACACGTGCACAGGCCAATTTCCTGTCGCCTACCTATCGTCCCGCCCTCGGCCTCTTGCGATTGGCCATCCCTGACCATGCGAGCTCCTGTGGCTGGTGCCAAGCTGGCGTAGAACACATCCCTGCACACACCTGGCTCTCGCTGCTCTCTCGGGCAGCACTGGCACCCTCACCCCCCCGCTCACACGCGTGCACATTCCTCACGCCCGTTTAGCCTTCTCTCTCCAAAGCGATCCACTCCCCCCACCACCCCGCCAGATGGCTAAACCATCTGGTTCCTCCTCCTTACCCGACCCGGCTGTGCCGTTCCTCAGAACCCGAAGATCCAGATCATCCCTGGCCCAATTGCCCACCACTGAGGGGGGCCGTCCGTGCACAGCGTGGGCGGCGGCCTCGCCCCCAAGTGCCGCCAATTAGCCACGGCAGAAAGCAGGTTTCCAGATCCAAAAGGTGATTCACGGCACCACACGCTCACCGGATTATCCACCCTCCCCGTTGTGCACTCTGTCCTCCCATTGGCTAAAAACAATGATTGAAAGCTTATGTCAAGTCCCGCCCATTATCTTCCATACCCTGCACTTTCAAGCTCAAAGTATTCCCCATAGTGTGTAAAAGGCTTGATCCTTTACGACTAGTGCCATGATGCTTTCGTACACTAATGCCCCCATATCTGAAACTCACAATCGTGGAAAGAACACAAGGAGAGGATTGTGCGAGTTGGAAAGGGTGTCAGCTCTCCCTTTTTGAACGTGGTCGGGTTGTTGAACTGCATAAGCAGCAGGGTCTCTCACAGCGCGCCATCGCTGCTGAGGTGGGACGCAGTAAGACAGTCATTTGGAATTTCTTAAATGAT
>JAODKN010000079.1:18171193-18183536 GCA_026774425.1 Petrocephalus zakoni
ACACACATACACCATGTGCATTTCCCCCTGATCTCAGGGTAAGCACACACATACACCATGTGCATTTCCCCCTGATCTCAGGGTAAGCACACACATACACCATGTGCATTTCCCCCTGATCACAGCCAGTTTACCTCCTACACTTTAGCAGAGTAACTCAGGATGGGGATACTTGTGTTTTGCCCTACATGCCCTGGGTCATGGCTAAATGCTACAAATGTGTATGATAAGAAGTGTGATAAATACCCTATAGCTTTGTATGTTTATCTGCATATCTCTATCCAGGTAGCGCGAGAAAGGCAGAGCTAATGATTAAACCACACCATCTATGCACATGAACCTGTATCAACACAAATGTCTTAATGATCAATCTCCCTGTACTAATAATCTACCATCATGTCTGCCGCTACTAATAAAAGATGAGTCGGTCCACAGGGTCATGGTGACCTCGTGATGAGATGCATCTCTCATCCCCATACACCAGAGGGAGCTGCAACGCACCTGTGTTGAGCATCTTCTTGATGACCATGGCCACCTGGCCCTTGAGCATGGAGTTGAGCAGCTTGACGATGAGGATGAGGCATGTGCAGAGACAGATGAGCGACAGGGCGAGGAGAATGAGGCCCACAGCCAGATCCGGCAAGGTGGTGCTGGCAAAAATGTGCTTGCCTGGGGGAAGAGTCAAGACTGTCACATGACTGTCACATGTTTGCCTCACATGGAGTGTTCAGTGAGGAATGGATAGCACCCAACATAGGAAAGCATGTTTCTCTCTCATCTATTCCCATGCTGGTTGTCTAGTAGAGGTTACAGTGAGCCTGGGACCTACTCCAGGAAGCACAGGGCACACGACAGGGGGCGAAGTGCACCAGATGTCATGTTACGGACAATTCTGAGATGACAATTCACCCGAATGGCAAGTTGTTAAACGAGACATCCTGGGGAATCCCCCACAAGCACAAGGAAGACATGTGATGTCACACGCTGAGGTTCGAGGCTGCACTATTCCTGTTTAAACCATTCTGGGACATTAAACGCATCAAGCTCATTCTTATTGTTACATTTCTAGCTTTTATATTTTGTGAAGGACACGGCACTTATTTCATGTGTAACAAAAAGCTGAACGGCGCTCCTTCTGCCCCATTTCAGCAAGAACTACATGCTGTTGTTGGAGACCATGAGAATAAACTGCAAGGCCAGCGGCTGAGATTTAAAACCCCCCTGAGTTGGCAGGGACCAGCTTTCCCCCGGAGATTACGGAAGCGCTCGGCCGTGTCCGGCGACGGCGAGCGGCACTTTGTCAATGGCTGGTGGGGGTTGGGGGTCCTGGGGAGGAGGTGATGGCCTCCATGGTTGGCCCGCGAGCCATCGCAGGGGCAGGAAGAATGGGGCCCTTGAACGGGTATTGGGGTTGGGGGGTGAGGTGGGGGTAGCCTTTTTTATTAGTCATCATGGGACGTGAATGACTAGCATTGTTCCTACCATGGAAGGCCTTGAGTCTGCCCTCAGATTGTGCTCTGGATTTGCTGTTAAAGCTCTGGCTTCAGGTTACCCGAGGCCACTAAAAGCACACGGCCCATCATGCCCCTCTGCAGTCACAGCTGGCGGTGCTGCTACAGCCCTCAGCACAGTACTCAGTGATCACGCTACGAGTATGGGGACTTACACTCAGCCATGAAGGCCAACTTTTGATGTTCCTAAAAACTTGCCTGTTGTGCACCAAAAAATATCGACCAGCATATTAATCTGTAATATTCTCAAGAATATCCCCCTAACATGCAGCAATTTATGCTTTTGTTCGTATCTGTCTTACTATACATGTGATTCCATTAAGTCATGTTGTTCCTTAAAGAGGACAATGGCTTTACGATGACATAATATGTGTGGGGGTGTGGCTTTGGCTACTTCATTTTCCTTTTAATCAATATTAATATTTTTTCTCTCAGTGGAAAGATGATATAGCTAAACAAAAGATTTTTCTTTGAGGGTTAAATTGTTCATGTTCATTCAGACTGTAGCTGAAAACCATCTTAACTCTTCAGTACCCAGTCCAAATGCATGTCATGGGCATATGGACCTTGAGTTCCTGAAGGCTGGAGGTGTGTTGAGCTAGAGGGAATCCTGTAGGTTCTGAAAAGGACACATACATCTCTCCAGATAGATGGTCTCAGACACGTTCATCAGGGTCCATGTCTGATTGCCGTCCCACCAGCAGAATACTTCGGAGGTGCAGTTTTCAGGGCCAGGAACCGTCATGTTGCTTAGGGTCTGAAATGTCAAGGACGCCACACAAATTCCCCATAGTCAATCATTCTTCTAATACCTACTGAGGCCAAACACAGCTATGTATCAAACAGCTAATGGAATTTGACAATGGCTGTGATCTCAGCAGTAATTTATCACAGCCACGCTTTGAAAAGTTCACGTTTCAACTATGCCTGTCCCTGCAGAAAAACCCTGTTTTATTGATCCTTACAGTTTACCGCATTAATAAACCAATAAAAATGTAAACGCATCCCGCCACTTTCAAAGCCTGAAGCACCGTTAAACATTAACTAGCAGCAGGCTCAGTGTCTCTCTTATACAACACCTTCAGTTATGTCACTTGTTTTAAATGCCCACTTGAACTTAACAACCCCAAAGCTGTATAATTGCTCTGTGCATTCGGCTTTGCACTGGAGTCTTGTTGGTAGGAGGGTTGTGGCTAAGTTTTACTCACGCCCACAGCCATTGGTTGGTTTATAAGGCATCAGCCTACAGCAGCTTCCAGAACTGCCATCATTGGGTGGGTTCTTACTGTATTGGTCTCTGTTTTGCACCAGAACTTGATCAGGCTCTTGTTCCTTGCAGCCAGGTCTCCCGTGGCAATGTCTCTAATCACAGATTTGTCCAGCTGTGAGGCAAATGATTGTCACAGTAACTTATGCATAAATAAATAAACATCGGGTACATCTGTGAGCCAGACTGTCAAAGGGCAGCCCCGATGCAACACTTGAGGAGTCACTGAATTACTCCTTTAGAGCAGGTAACCTCAACGAGTCTCATCAGACCCCACACACTCACAGGCCTCTAAAATACAAAGAACGCAGTTCGTTGTCAAATATTTCTCCAGCCATTGAACTGGTTGATCTTAAAAATGTAGCATGTGCAGCTTACAGCTCTACGGAGGTACTGGAGGCAGGCACCCTACCTGGATGATGGAGTCTGTCAGGGGGTCTGTGATGACATTGAGGAGGTCTGGGGAGTTATCGCCACCCTGGATGTGGAAGGAGTCGATGATGACCTTGGTGAGCTTGTACAGGAACCCCGAGGCCACCTCCAGAGGGAGTAGAACCAGAACTGACAGCCAGTTGAAGAAGTCATGGACGGTGGCTCCACCAAATGCCCTGCATGGGGTAGGGGGCATTTTTAGATCCCTTCCATCAGTGTCAAATACCACCCAACGCAACAGCCACCACAGTGACTTGGATCATACCTCCTAAACTCATTTCGGTCTCCAGCCTGCATCACCGCAACGATGGTGTTGGTGATGGACGTCCCAATGTTGACCCCCATGATGATGGGCACGGCCGACTGGACAGCCAACACTGGTACACAAAAGGACACTGGAGTTGGCATTTTATCTACAGACCAAGGTAACTGATAGCTATACTAAATATAATATTCAGTACATAAACAATAGGCATCCTGCAGCTAACACTGCTTGGACCCCTAAATATAGCAGTCACATGTACCAAGCAGTCAGGACCACTAGCACTAGTCCAGACATATACATGAATTTGAGGTCTTCATCGAGCAGGCAGGTCCTCTGTCACTGGTTTAAACACATTCATAAATTAATCAGGTCCCCTGCCATTAGTTTAAACCTATACTGCTTTGCTGAGATTCATTGATTGATTGATTGTTAGATTGCATTTAGTGTTAGATTGCATTTAGTGTGTGTTGTGTGTGTAGGTGAGAGCACTCACAGCCAGAGGAGACCATGCTGACCACGATGGATGAGGATGTACTGGAGCTCTGGACCAGTACAGTCACCATGACGCCAATTACCAGACCAGCCACGGGGTTGGCCAGGATTGTGTTGTCTTTGAAGATATCTCCCGCTGCCTTTCCTGTGAAGCATCAGAGGAGCTTCACAATCCTTTCTGCTGTGAACATCCACTGATGACCAAAAGGACAGTCAGCTGAAATTACTCAGAAACCCACAGAAGGTGGTGATGAGTAACACCACAGTGCATGTTGGGAAATTTAGTCACCTGACTATGATGCGCTCTTGACTGAGCAGTACACTTGTTTTTCTCAGTCTAAAATAGTCATCAACCTTGTCATCTTTAAACACACTTTATAAACAAATTTGAACATAAATTGTTCATCATGTCCGCAAACTCCAAGCGTCTTGACAAATAGCTTAAAATTATTTGAAATTGTGAACTATGGATTTATCAAATCCTTATCCAATCCAAATTCCCTTAATCTCTCCAAGCCACAGCTACCACAGGAAACCACTAGCTCCAGTGCTTCTGGAGAACAAGAGCACGTGTCTTAGGGTTTAGGGAGGCTCAAATGCCACACCTTGTGTGTCTCGCACGGAGAAGTCGGGGTACCGCCCACCAAGGTGTCCCGTTACATAGAATTAAAGGACGAGGCTCAGGCTTACGGAGTGGAGTTTTCTGCTGAGTTCTCAGGCACAGAGTTATACAGAGTCAATAGTAACCTACCAGCCAATCAGAAAATAGCATTAGCTGTTTCCGGGTAAATTCCTAATAAGTTACATGTATTCCTGCTGCAAGCTCCTTATCGCACGGATACGCACACACATGGAGTGCGGACAAGGGGGAGCAAAATCTGACAAGCGCAATAGGCAGGGCTCTCGAACCTCGCGCACTGACCACGAGACACACGCTACGCACCACACAGATGTAATCTCACTCCAAACTTCTGATGCAACTTGAGAGTCCTGCGTAAGCGTGACGAACGCAAGGTGCTCACCTCCGACCAGCTGGAAGGCAGAGCTCAACACATCCAGTGAGCAGACAAACACGTAGAGCAGGCCCAGGAGCAGCACCAGCCTGCCTGCGGCCATCAGCACACGCAACGCCTTGCCCTTGGAGTCCAGCTCTGCGTTCCAGCACAAAGACGGGAGAGAAACAGGCCCTCAGCAGTGCTGTCAGGATGGCAGTGCGGCAGGAACAGGGATCGTGATGCTGCTTTAGTTATTTATTTGTTAGCAACTCACAATTGTCTGGAATATTATTCCCAATCCAGTTTGCAGAACTGGCAGCTTTGGTAGGGTAGAGTCGGACTCCTGCCCTGCCCTGGGCTCTGTTTACATTACCCAATTATCTTACATATCTTATACATTTTCTGTAACTGCTTGTCCAATTCAGGGTCACAAGGGGTTCCTTTATGTACAAGGCAGGGAACAACCCAGGATGAGACACCCACCCACCACAGGGGACACTCACACATAATTCTGTGGGCAATTTGGTAACGCTAGTTAACCTCAGCATGTTTTTAGACTACAGGGGGGAAACCCGGAGCACCCAGCGGAAACCCCACAATGACACGGGGAGAACATTAGACCTGTTACCATCGGTCCATGGACGACAGATGTAAAATAGCCACTTTGGCTAATTCTGGCATATTTACATTTTATGTTTATTAATGTACACTGTCCATGTCAAGTAAACCATAAAAAAAAAAACATGCAAACTCCACACACATGGAACCTGGGCGGAGACTCGAACCCTAGTCCCAGAGGTGTGAGGCACCAGTGCTAACCCCAGCAACCCTTTATGGGATTTAAACCTGTTACTATGTGGCTGCACATTTATCTGCCTACAGCCCTACAGGGACATGTGTAGCATGAGAGGGCAGCATGGCACGGACACGTGTCGGTGGCCAGTCCGCTCACCTGACCACTTCTCCCCAGTGTCCTGAAGCTCGGGAAGATCCCATGGATCAGCTTCCTGCTCCTCCTCCATGAGGTTCAGAGTGGAGGTGACCAGGACAATAGTGGAGCCCTTCTCTGCTGTGCTGCTCTGGTCTGCAGGAGCGGTGAGGGGATCGGCAGGAGATCCGTCAGAGATATGCCGTAACTCTAGACCCGCGTGCCACGGTCACCGAAGCAGGGAGAGCCAGCCCTACCTGTGCAGACAGTGGGGGCAGCGGAGCCGTTCCCGATTTCCGGCCGAGGGGCCATGATCTGAGAGAGAAGCACAGAGACATCACCACTGGCCACAGGCTGGAATATTCATGCAGAAATGTCTAAAGTTAAAAAATGTTTAAAGAACGGTTTGGGAATGGAGAGATACGCATAGGTCTAACTAATCAACAAACCTTGATTGCAGATAATTTTGTCACGCAAAATTCCTAGTATGATAAGCAATACAGCGACCCCCGTTATTGAATAAAAGCAAACTAATATACTCCTGTGGCTAGTTTCACACCTGATCGTCAAAGACCATCCCCATCAGTCTTCGCGAGTATACTACCGGCAGTCTTGACTGGCGCTTGCTTAAGTGAAGACTATAGTTCCTTAAAATATATGTTTAGCTTCCTCCTACACTTAGCATTAGAAAAAAAAACCGCAAGTCATTTCGGAAAAAGGATGATAGGCTATATATAAAGACATGGGAAAATTCACCATCTGCATCATCACCGTGATTTTGCGGTTAGGCAACTTGGAGATGCGTAATTACTGCAAATCCCGGCTCACGGAAGATAATAAAGCATTATACGTATAGATTATTTAAAAAAAAAGGCCCACACTACTATTACTTTGTTCGTTCACCACTCGTCTCAACTCATAGATAGAGAGTGCAGAGAAAGTTTCCTAGTATTAAGTATCATTACAACGCTTTGCACAATTTTACTTATCAATTATGCTATTTTCCGCATTTCTTCTATTCAAAACAGGTGCAAAATCAATCCTGCATCCTCACTGCTCTGCATGGAACTAAATAATGTATGATAACTTGGTACCACGCTAGGCATCCTAAGTAGGTACTCACGCGTTAATCCTTTTGATAGACTGTAGTAATCCTATTTTTTAGGATTAAAAGTAACTCAGTTTCCACAGTGGTAAAATGTCGCCTTACTGAATTAGATACTGCTTGAATCTAAATATCTGCACGCTGATATCGATCCCATACTCACTTGCAAGGTGAAGGTGTAAGATCAGGGTGACAGGTAACTCTCAGCACCGAATAGCGCGTACCTGAGAGCGCTGCCCTTATTGAGCCTTTTATAGTCCGGCAGGTGGAGCCCTGCGTACCTGTAGTGTCGAAGGTTTACTTACGTTTTTCGCAAATTAAGCTGATTTTAAGCGATCAATTATTATTATTCAGTGAATAATATTTCATACATATTGCCTGTTTAAGGATTGCGTTCAATAATTATATGTAGATCCGGCTAAGAACTTTAGAAATGAACACAACAACAACAATAAATATAACAGGAAATTTTCTGCCTCGTCTGGGCTCCAATCTTAAATATTTTTTTCCAAATGTTTAACACCAAATGAAGTCATTCGACGCGCCCGAAGTTCTTTGTAGTTTACACTTTGATCATTTCTAAAGATATTTTGTGACTTTCATGCAGCCATATTTCATAGTGCTTTAGTTGTCTAAACTATTCATATTAGAATGAATCTACAGTACAATTTGTTACAGCTTTATAGTCGCGTTTGTAATGTGTGCTTAGCACTAATACAAACAATATTTGGACATGTAGAAACGACTTTTTCATGTCGAATTACGCAACTACTTTTCAGCAGCGGCCAGGGGTCGGCATTGTCAGTTTTCACAATATTGACATTTTTTCTTTTATGTGGAATGTTTAGTCTGGGACATTACACTTTAAGTTTCTTGTGAAAATGCTTCATATTCCATTCATCTGACTGATATATACGGAGGTGCCATCCAGAATCCTCAGTTACGCCTCATTTGCTGTAAATACTGAGTAAATACTCATAATTTCCTTCACGTAAGCGTGTAAAAAATAAATTGGCTGGTCGGCACAGTTCATGATTATAGAGGCTGCCCCCTGCTGGACATAAATGGACACAGCACTTCTAATGTAAGCAGGAACGTGCTCGCAGCGTTTCTCGCCCACTCAGTTTCAGCTTCGGGCAGGTTTATAGCTCTTTTACGGTCACATTCTATCCTCTTCGGGGATAGAAGATGACAGTGCCACGTTGACCAGGAAATATACCGTCAGACCATTTTGAAGGATTAAATAATTCATGTGACATTGAGTCACTTTGTACTGTTTGTGGGCTCAGTAATATTTATAAATGAGTGTGAGACAGGTGTAGCTCCTGTAGTAACTTGATTGGTTTAAAAACTATTTGTGTGTTTCAGAAAAACAAAACAAAACAGGGCAGAGAAGCAGTGTAGAGATTTTACAGGACAACAAAACTGAGCAAATTAACCAAACACTGATCAAATGACTGAGTAATCTTTAATGAAACAGCTTGAGTATAACACTGTTAGGTAAGACTAATGTAACACCATAATAGGTGAGCAGATAGCACCCACCTGGATGATGCTAGGCAGACATTCTGTGCCACTATGGTGGCCACGCTGGCGAAGGGGGCAGAGAGAATTCACCAGTTAGATACAGAGGATGATTAGTGAGGCCAGATGCGAGAGGGCCACAGTGGGCAGTTTTAGGCAGGGCATCAGGGTACCATCCCTACTCTTTTGAAGGATGCCCAGGGATCTTATATGACCTCAGGGAGTCAGGACCTTGGTTTTACGTCGGCACCATTTTTAAAGCGCATTGTCGCCGTTACTGCGCTGGGATCCACACAGACCACAGGAAGGGCTAACGAACTGGCCACACCAGCACCTCTTCCAGCAGCAACCCAGCTCTCCTAGTTGGTCTCCCATCCAAGTACTGGCCAGTCCCAGAGCTGCTTAGCTGAACCATCTGAACTGCAGGTGGTATGGCTGCTAACACGGGCCGCCATCCTCAGTTTGCAAGTAAGCTGTGCATGAGCCTACATTCCCAGGCTGCGTGACTGAGGACACCCAAGGGTTCCCGGGTTCCCTGCTTACATCAGCAAGCGGCAATTGCTTTACTATCAGGTCTTTGAACTTTGGCCAAACTATAGAATGTATCTGATGAACTATGTGTTCTAATTTTAGAAAAACAGAGTGTGAGCAGGGTTGGAAATTAGATAATAGTGAAACAATCATGGATAGCTTAAACTGAACAGCGTGGCCTGAGACAGGCAGGTCAAAACATAGGAAGCCAAATCGTCTCATCTGCCTTATATATCATTACATTTTGAAAAGCAGAGAGAAGACAATAGCTGTAGGAATTTGTGCTGCGATCTGTGTCATTTAGTCTCAGATTTGTGTGTATGTACAGTATGTACATATACTGTCTGGGCTGTACCCCAGTCAGGGGCGTGCCTAGGAGTCCTGAACCCCAGGCCCTGACGAGATGTCATCTTGGGCCCCCTGCCCAATTTTACATGCCGAGTGCTGAGCCTCCTGATTCTGCCAGGGTGTCCACGCGCCTCCAACATCCCTGACCCCCAGCCTAGTGCCTAAAGCCGCCTGGGATATGCAGATGGACGGGTGGATGGATGTTTCCATCTTAGAAGCGTGCTTATTGGGGCCCGGCGTGTTTATGTACTGATGTTATGGATATTATCATCTTCACATGGTTAACTGGTGGAGGGCAAGGTGTTTTAATGCGCAGGCTTGCCCGGGCCGAAGCCCAGGGGCCTGCAGTAAAACTAGGCCCCCCTTATCAAGACCCCAAACCCACCCCCCACTTCCCATAGGATTGACTTTTACCATCACCACCACTCTCCCACTAGTTGACAACTACACCATCGGAGAAAGGAGCAGGGAAATGCCCCATGTCACTGGTGTGCACACACATGCCCGTCACTACTCCAAGACCATAAACGTACGCGTGGGCTGCTTCTCTCAAACGTAAACTAGATTTTACCAGATATCCTGCAGAGGCCAAAGAGCAGAGGGCGTGGACACGCTGTCTTTCCCTTCTGTGTTCCAGGGAAGCATCGAGGCCGAAATTCCCACAGACAAAGTAAGAGAACGATGTCACCCGCGGGATAAAGTGTCATTTTGCCACGCGGCAGTTTGTGAAACGCCAGCCGTTCGTCGCCGAGGCCTCACACACCGCTTGGCGGCACTCGGTCGACATGCGGTCAGCTTTAGGCGCATGCCCGCACACACGAGAATTCCACGCTGAAGTTCAGGGTTGAAGGCCTCCTCAGCCCCCACGTTTATGAATACAGAAAAGTGAGGCTGCATATTTGCTATCAGGCTGTTTAACATCAAAGTCCATTTGTGATGATTAAGAGAAATGCTCTTAATTAGTCTAATGCACACACACTCACACACACACTAGCTTTAATACCTTCCCAGTTATTAGTACCTTTATCGTGCCTTGGCCTTGGTGGCATAAAGAAGGTATTTTTCAGCCAATGACGAGCGAGCTTTCTGTAGGTGTTAGTAGATGCCCATGATACCCTCACATGACAGGGCAGGATGCCGAATAATTTAATTCCCCAAGAACTCCAAGGCAAGTGCAAATGGGTCCAAAATAAAAAGGATTTTAAAAGCAAACAAAAACAAGTAAATGTTAACCAAACGAAACTGAGCTGTGCCGAGGTTACCCTGCACTCACTTATTACCGGGAGCCATCACATAGTCACCAGGAGCAACCTGAGCTGCTTTTTCTCTCTCTGCAGGAAGCATCACTCGTCTCAAACCATGCCACCATCCATCCGGCCATTTTCTGTACCCGCCTGTCCCGTTAAGGGTCTCGGGGGGTCTGGAGGCAATGGGCCAAGGTGGGTAACAGCCAAGGACGGGGCCCCAGCCCCGGGGCGCACACACACACCAGTCACCATGCTATTAGTGCATATCTATCTCAAAAACAAAGATAATACAAAGTTGGCTGAAAAATTAAGTTTGAAAGAACAAATTTCAAAGAAACAATTGCTGTTGATATATTAGAATTGGAATTAATATCATTCCACCACAAACAGACATCAAAGAGACAAACAAGTGAATAGTTTAATACAATTCTTATAATCCCTCCCTTGCCAGTCACTTTGCATTTGGTACATCCTCTGGCTGCCCTAGCAGGGTCCGGACTACATTACCCAGCAGCTCACGCACTTTTACCGGTGACCCTGTACTTCCTGCTCATACCAGAAGGTGTTAAGTTACTAAAACTCGTTAAAAAAATTAAACAAAAAATTAATCTTAACTGTAATCCAAAGTGATGTACATTTGAGAAAGCAGGGTCAGCCAGGCTCAGGCAGATCCTAGGGTGACTGGGAGTTAAGGGCCTTGCACATGGACCCAATGGGATTTAAACCGGTGACCTTGAGATTCAGATCTTACTAAAACCCAGCACCACCTACATCTACACAACAGCTCACAGAGCAGTGTCTGTGAGAACAGCTCAAGGCCTCGTTAAACCAGTAGGACCAAACAATTCCGGCAAAGCCGTCCCGATTAATAACCAGCCACGTCCACTGGCTTTCCGGCTTCTTAAACCTACTTTCTACCCTTGTCCATTAATTTCCTTGCATCATAAATAGCGTTAGCTAAAGGACATAGCATAGAATGACGGGAATTGCAACTGGCACAGTTATCCTGCCTGATGGCCAAATAATTTAATACTAATCTCAGTGAAAGCCTTGATAGCACTGCTGCTTGATAGCGGTTTGGCAATGGAACCTCTATCAGCCCATTGCTCCTGTTTATGGAAACCTGAAAACCATCAGGTCAAAAACAAACAGGCAAAGACGTTAGCGTGTAACACGCAGGGCAAAGTTAAAATGCCAAGCCCCGCCGGACGTAATAAAACAGAATAAAATGAATAAAATACAACGTGTTCTTGTGTAGTTGTGTGTGTGTAGGTGTGACAAATGGATATAGTCCCATTATTTTGCCTGTGACTGTGAAGACTTGGATAAAATAGCTATATCTTAACTGCTGTATTTAAATAGGCATTTTAGTTCATAAGGACATCCATTAAATTTCTAAGTTTGTGGAAATGGTACTCAAAAAGACGGCAGAACATGTGTGCACAGACACACTGTCTTAGGTAACCAGACAATCCATGTCATTCCAGACACTTTGAGCAGGATTTGTAAACTACCATTTTGATCAAAAAGACCTGGGCCCTCATTTATCAACCATTCGTAGAAACTCTCCTAAATTCTATCCTACGAATGAAATTTAGAATGTCAATAAGTACAAAAAAAATCATACGCATGTTTGTAAGTAATCAACTGTTGATAAATCCCACATGTTCGTACTCAGGTACTCGTGCCCGTTCATAG
>JAODKN010000079.1:18195678-18213617 GCA_026774425.1 Petrocephalus zakoni
GTAGGAAAAAAGCGAGCACAATGTGGTGACACTTGAATGAACGTGAACGCTACGTGATGACGCAATTGATATGCAAAATAACATGTGACGTCATCTAGCGATATCTAGCGACTTTCTGGGAATAGTTCAGCGACTTCTTGTAGGAAATAGTTGGCAACACTGGGTGTAAGTGACAGGGCGATTACTGTCCCCTTTCTGCCCGCCTTACCACCACGCCGTTTCCCCGCTCCCAATCCCATGTATAGCATTTTCATTTACCTAACGACAGATTTTATTGTATGTCCTAATTATATGCATTGCCATAAACAATTGGCGTTCTCCTTTTTCTTGTGAATGAATGGACGCACACTAACGAACAGTGCCGGAAACAGGCATACTTAATCGAATAATTAATAAGCACAACATACTGTACATTTAGGCCCTTGTTTTAATCTGAAACAGGCTAATGCGACGCATTGTTTCCCCTAATTCCTCCCTTACCCTAATAATAAGCTTTTTGTTTGCGGTCACCGTGACGTTTATGCTGTTTTTGTCCGTAAACTAATTGAGGTCAGTGCGCAGGCAGACTTAAAATAATGAGCAACCAAGTGTACGGGAATCGCCGCGGAAATTCGGCTTGCTTTCCTTGATAGTCCCATTTGCGCACCGATTCGGGACGGGAGGCTTCCTTTATAATAGACTATGCAAGAGGCTATTATTGATCTCACACAAACAATGAAATCTTGTTTTTCAAATAGCCTACTTATAAAGAGGCCGGTCTTTTTTTGACCAGCTCTTTTATTTATATACGTATGTTAATTACATAGGCGTAGTAATAATCTCTTTCCTATGGTTATCGGATTTCGATTCGACGTAATGGTTTTGTGGGTTATTTCTGCTTATTCCTGAAGCGTTCAGCACAGTTACATTCTTCTGACACTTTCCGCTCGGGTAACGGGCCCGCATACGCCGTAATAGCTCGTAACGGGGCCGTCGGAGGAGAAACCCGCGCAGATGCCCTGATACCCGATCTCCATTTAGACAGAACTATAGTAGCCCAGCATTTGGAAGCAGATACAGACATTTAGCCAACTTCAATATTGCGATACATAATCCAGATGTTCAAACGGGCGGCGAGTTAAACTTTAAGAGATGTAAGTATTCCGGCTCGCCCGAACTTCCCCAGCCTCCCTCCTCGGAACCGTCCGCGCACGCTGGCTTTATTCCATTTATTAGGCTGGATCCAGTAATATCAGCACTCAGTCGGATTTGTCCAATCGAGACAGAAATAAAAGAGATCCAGAAATTACGTGTATAATATTTTATGCAAACCGTTATAAATAAGAATTAATTTATGAGAGCCTAGGTATTAATCTTTACGTTATAATCCAGGAGGCCTGCTTATAAATATGAAGTTATATTTTGTTGAGTATGTGAACTGCGCTTTATTGAAGGGCTGCGTAACCTGTATTTATGGGGCCGGGACCGGGAAAGCATCGCTCATTGTTAGCGAGGCGCTCCCATCATTTACGGCTGCGGCGGACACGGCGGTTAGCGCACTGGAGAGCGGGCCGAGCTTCGATCCCCCGCCGCTGGCCCGGGAGCTGCTCCCGGTGCCGCATTATTAAGGGGATGGGACCTGGAGAGGAGGGGGCCGAGGGCAGGAAAGCAGCGGTTTGAAGGGATGGAGGAAGGGAGAAGGCAATGAGAAATCTCCCCTCGAACGCAGGCACGGGAACAAGATACGCCTGGGTCGCTCTCAAGAGAAACAGGCTTGTAACAAGTTTTTTGTTCCTGCGTTAATAAATAAAACGGCCCTTGGCAGGAACCTGGAGCTGCTCCCGGCACTATTTATCCATGGCGGATGCTCACGCGAGCTGGGCGCTCTCTCATGACAGTAGCTCATTTTCCTAAAGGGATTCCATGTTATTTCCCTCCAGAAACATGGACGCGATCCTTAGACACCCACAATAGATCTGATCCTAATCAGGCCATGCTTTATTACAGCTTTGTAGAAGAGGGGAAATGCATAATCAGAGTACCACCAGGCGTGTACATCTTTATAAATTTTTTTTGTAGGCATACAGTACCAGTCAAAAGTTTTGACCCGCCTACCCATAGTTTATTAGTACTATACTCTCTGCATTTTAAGATAATCATAAAGGCATTTAAACTGTGAATAACATGTGGAATTGTGTACTGACCAAAAAGTATTAATCAAAAAAATTTAATTAATATGTTGGGGGGCACTCTATGGGTCGGGACACAGAAGGCTGCCGGTTCAAATCCCATGGTCAGCAGAGTAATCCCACCATTGGGCCCCTGACCAAGGCCCTTAACCCCAATGTCTCCTCTATGCCAGCTTCACGAAGTGGCCTCCTGGGATTCTTTCCCTGCTGCCCTGAAGAAGTTCCCATATATCTGCTGAGCTCTCATTGGCTGCTTTTCCTTCACTCTCTGTTTAGGTCAGGTGACCGGATCATGTGACACTATCACACTCCTTTGTAGGTGGCTTGGCAGGTCCATACTTTTGACTAGCCCTATATCTCTTTATCATGTGTTTGCCAAGTTAAGCAATAGATAATAGGCCGAACCATATGGGCTGGACTGACTACAGCAATCAAAGCTCTGACACCCAATGGTTACCGGTCCAGCTCTAATGTGTCTTAGAGGTGCATTGTGGGTAAATGCTCAACAATGAGCATGGGACTCTTAGGAATGTGTGTTGGTGTGTAGTGGAAAGATAATTAATTTTCAAGGCAGGCAGGGGCAGAAATGACACAGATGGTAACAAGAGGTTGGACGCCCCTCGAAGGAGGTGAGAAGCACAGATCTCCAGTTCACACTAACCTTCACACCCTCTTGGCTCCAGATACAGAGACGCAGCACACATGCTGTGTGAGTACTGCACCAAATGAATATTACAGTATGAAGTTAGCTTCCTCACTGTAACAAAATGTGCAGAGCTGATAAGCCAGCTTTCTCCTGGGGGGATTTCACAACGGCACAGCTACTGCATCCCGGATGCCTTTTTATGTACGATAACGTCCCGAAAACAGTGGTGCAAGAGATGAGCCACAAAACGAGAGCCCTAGCCTCAGTGGCACGGATGATTCCGCCGGCCGGCGTCGTCCTCCATCGTGAGAAAGGCCCGCTCTGGGCGGCAGCCATCAGAGAAGAAACGACAGGCTAATTATCGTCCTTATTCTGGGCCCGGAAGGCGGGAGGGCTGTGCCTCGGCCATTCGATTGGGCAGTGGGGACCTGGGATTTACATTTGGCAGCAGAGATGCATATCTCCGCCAAGGCCTGAAATACGAACGAAAACAGAGAGCCCCCTCACCACAGGTAGGTTCCTCTTACTGCTTCCATGTATCCCCCCCCACCTTCCTCAGCTCTAATAAGAGCTTCTGTGTGATATGTTTTATGTCTCATTTGGCCTTGAAGTGAACTATTTCTGGAAATCTAATACAGAGAGGACGGCAGGGTGGGTTGGGATGACACAAGAGCACATATCTGATCCAATAAATTAGGCGAAAGGCACTTGATAATAAACAACATTTATTTTCCACAGATCTTTGCAGCTTGAAGAAAATGTCCTGTGACGTACTGGGTAAGGAGAGGTAAGTTTAAAATCGGCATGGAAGATTCTCAAGTTGAAATAATAAATAAAGAGGAAATATTAAGGTGTGTGACTGGAGGTTTGTAAATACTTTAAGAACAATGTTTCCTTGTGCTTAAATGGGGGACGTGAAATTGTGCCATTTTCACAACATATGTGAGGCAAATGGAGCGTGAGAGAGGTAGTGTGTCACGACAAAATGCGTTTTGAAGTGTATTCATAAATCTAGTCTTTTTTGTATCTTCTACTTGAACGTAGTTTGTAATAGCCTTTCAGTTCATCCCCAATCAGTCCTGACAAGCAGCTGCTGGCAGTTTTATTAGATCTGTGATTCATCTGGTTCAGCATTATCGGGAGATTTTTGCTGGTTCTGATCTACATCATGTGGCTCTGAATGCTAAAGTGGGACAGAAGCGGGGAGCCCAATTCACTGCACTCCTCACTGTTTGGGTGCCATTCAGCGCATTTAAATGCTAGTGTCTGGCAAACTGAGTCTGCCCCGAACACAAACCCACAGCATCACCAAGCTCAGTCTCTCAGCAAAGGACCCAAAAGTCTTGACACCCCCCAGCTTTGTGATTAACTCAAGGTCGCGTTGCCCTGGGGGAGGCGTTGCCGTGTCGATGCTCTTGGTCTGTCCTGGCCTGGCGAGTACGGACTGAAATGAAAAAAAAAAATCCCAGCTGTTTGATTAGTCTGAGGCAGAATGTGGAGGTCAGGGGATTGGCTGCACCATGAGGTTGAAGGTTAACCCAATGAACGGAGGAACCGTTTGACAAAGGTCCTTAGCATAAATTGTGAAAGTGAACTTTCGGGTGAGAAGGACAGGCAAGATCTGTGCCTTCAAAGAAAGAAACCATCTGCTAGGCCCGTAATAAAGTGGGAAGGCAGCGGACCAGACTATTAAGGGGCAACTGGTTTCCTCCTACAGAACTGCCCTACAGCTACCTGCAGAGACCCCTTCAAATTGGGCACAAGTGTTTCCATTCACACCTACATGAATAAAGACAAATGTGAGTTAAACCCATGCAGGTGTGCCAACTCCTGCCCCCTCTGGGGTCTGGGCTGCCTCGGCATTGACTCTTAGAGTCTCTAAAATGGTTATAATTTCCTTAGCCGTCACCTGAACCCAACCATCTTTGACCGAAACAGAACAGGAACAAAACAATGTTCTTGCCATAATTGGGAATGGAACCTTGTAGGAATTCAAAGAGACCACATCAACCCCAATATTTGCCCTTTGTGTGAAGCGCCTCCACCGTTGTTGTCCATTGGTTGCTCTCCAGGCCCATTCCCCGCCCCCCATCTCACACTCCCAATCAGAAGCTTGGGTTTTTGTAGCCCCACCCCCTGCCTTGTTGGCTGTCCAGTTCCTTGTCTGTACATGCCTTTATGGAGCCTTAACTAAAACCTTGTTGGACAAATTAAAAACGGTTTAAGTCTGACTGCTCTGGCTTATATCAGGGGCCCAGGGGGTGTGGTGCTCTGGCCACTTTGGGGTGGGGGGGTGGCTCTGTTGATTAGAGGTGATCTTTAAACTCGCAAATCAAGCTGCGGTCTGGCCTTCAGGGGTCAGGATGTGAGGCGATTTCTCACTGTTGGGAGGGGGAGGCTCTTTTGGGGGGGGGGCAGGTGGAAAGAGTAATGTCTCTCGTAATCAAGCCCAGTTTGGCGGTCCAAGTGAAATGCAGTGCAGGTTGGAGCCAGCGGAGGGCGCTGTAGTGACGAAGTTCTCGCCTCGATTAGGCTTCCGCTGTTTTAACGGTGGCTGTAACTGCGCGTAACGTGACCCGCGATCCAGGAGGCTCCCACTGATCATACAGATAAATAGCTGGAAACAAATCCGTCTATGATGGCCAGACTTAGGGCTAAAGGTCTGAACTGCAACCCACTAATGGCTAATCATGTTGGAATTGACTGTCGGCTGTGATTAAGGCCATCAGTGCTCAATGCTAACCCAACGGGGTCGGGGGTAACTCCTGAAAGGCCCCAGCTAGCACCTGGCACTATTGATTTAGTAATACTGCTTTTTAAAGCCAGTAAATTGCCCATTAAACTTAGTTGGGGACGGGAGAGTCAAAAATTCTTTGTTTGAAATATGAATCTAGTCAGGGTAAAAATGCATGCTGTAGGACTGCCTATATTGTATTTTTATTCCATGAAATGTTTTTTTCTTTTTTTTTCTTTTGCTTTGATTATATGTTTAATCGTATGTTGGATTGTTATCGCGCTTGGCGGATACAGATTCTGATACTGATCTTGATACAGATGGTCTGAGGTGCTGCCAAATACATTATATATTCTTGCTGTGCCTCTGTTTCATTGGCTGAAGACTGAGGTCTTTTTTGTTTTAAAGGAGCAAATCTATTATTTGAAAATCTATATATATAGTGGTGGCCAAAATTATTAGAACACTTAGCATATTTAAAAGGTTTCACTTGTATTTGTTGAATTGGCCATTAAAAAATCATAAAACAAATGAAGTATCTACAAAGTGATCATTATGCTCTATAAACGATAGAATAGAGCCTTCCTAAGGAGAATCACTGTGCTAAGTCCAGACCTCAGCCCCATCAAGCACATATGTGATGAGTTGGAAAATAAACTGGACAGATCTATTGTACATTTAAAAGAAAGCCTTTGGCTTGAGTTGCAGAAGGCATGGGATACCATTAGTGTTGAAGTTCTCAGGAAATATATTGACACTATGGCAGAGAGATGTGCTGCTGTAATTGCGGCAAAGGTGGACTTACCAAATATTAAAGTTAAAAGTGGATAAAAACAGTAGGTCTCACTTCATCTGATAATTTTTGTGCACAACCGTCTGCATATTCCATGAACATTATGAAATGAAATCATGTTTTGGAGGCAAAGAAGTCAATATTTTCAGATCTGTCAATGAATAAAACTGGCTAGCCAAATACTGCTTCTTTTATGTATATATATATATATATATATATATATATATATATGTATAGAGAGAGAGAGAGACAGATTATATGGATATACACATTTAACAATGAATAAAACTGGCTAGCCAAATACTGCTTCTTTTATGTATATATATATATATATATATATATATGAATAGAGAGAGAGAGAGACAGACAGATTATATGGATATACACATTTAACAATGAATAAAGCTGGCGAGCCAAATACTGCTTGAATCATTGATAATGTATGTAATACATCTCTCTTTTTCAAAGCACTGCAGTGAGAGACGGACTTTAAGTAAAGAAAGCAATTCAACTGTTTCAACTGTTATAGATGCTTAAATCAACGTCATTCATATTCAAGGACTGCAGAATGAAAAAGCCTGACCTTCCCCCTGAGGAGGAGGGCTGTGGGCAGATGGGAGAGGTGCCCACTATCTCAGGAAGACACATCATCACAAAGACCTTAAGTCTGGAGAGGTTTCCTGTGGAGAACCATGGGCCTATTTGTGAAGACTTACAGGGTGGAGATCAGCCAACATCTCAATAACAAGGCTACGATTGTGCTTTGTGTGGAAAGAAAGAGGGTTTAGGTCTTTATTATATCCTGGTTCGATGCGTATTTGAACCCATATCTCTTTCTGAATCATAACGTCGGCTCAAGATTTTATTGCATCCTTACTCGATGAATTGTTGAGTTCCCCTGGTGCAGAGCTGTGCAGGTGTGGCGATACTCTCATATTAAGTTACTCACTGTTGGACTGACCAATATCTAAAGGCTACAGTGATTCTTTCCACCATTTGGCATGAACTCAACTAGATATGAGTCCACTGCCTTAACTATTGTCCCAGAAGCAGACTGGGAGGTGATATCCAACAGTCCCTGTCCCCTGGAAGGACAGCTCTGATTTATGTTGCCATACTGTATGTAAGTTTCCTGTGCATTACAGAGTGGCAGGTGTTAATGTGTGGCTAATGAGTGTTTCTGTGGGAAAATCCCACATTCGGACCCCGCCCCCAGGAATAACGGCGCTTATAGACTTTGGAGGTGTGAGGTCTGGCTTATGATTTACCCTCTGAAACGAGTGGTGGGATAAACATAAAAAAGAAAACAAGGTCGGTCGCCCGATTTACTGGACGCCCTTGGCCGTGATTGACGGCCCGCCGACGAGGCGGGCAGGTGTAAGTCCGCTGCTGCACGGCCTCCCTGCCGACGGCCGCTAATCACTCTGCTGGCCGCCTCCTGGCGTGCCGGCAGCTGTGAACTCCCTGAACCGGATCGCGGTCCGCCATCTTCTCTGCCGTCATCCGAGTTTCTGCGTGTGCCGGCGGGGCCGAGTCCGTGGTCAGGAGTCGATCGGTCCGATCTGATGTTGGGTCAGTTCATCTCAATTAACCCAGTGATTCAAAGCTGAAGAGCAGCAAGTATGGGGACCTTTTGCGGCTCAGCAGGCTAAGACTCAGAGCCCGTGACTCAAAGGTCACTGGTTTAAATCTCAGGGTCGGCAGTGTGATTTCACCCTGAATGAAGCCCTCAGCCCCTGGTTGCTGCAGGGCCTATCTGGCCCTGCTTTCTTGATTTTACGCCGATTTAGATGAAAGTGTCTGCTAGATAGATAAAATACAGATATTTTAATGGAGCAAATTAAGTTCCTGTGAGCTAAGCATAGCAGCCTTCTCATCCTGCTCCCTACTGCCCTTGTTAGCACTTCCTGTCAAATGTTTCTATTCATTCCTATGGTCATAACCCTAATCCCAAGCGTGACACCCTTAACCCCTACCTATCCCTAACCATAACCAAATGTAACCAAACAAAATGCAATAGTTTTGGCATTTTTAGTTTTTTTGATCATCGCAGTGACTGATTTCTTTTATAGAGTTTTGCCTTGTGGGGACCGGAAAAAAAAACTGCACCCACAATGTCAGAAAAATAATCTTCTCTAACATCTGTGATCCCCACAATGTAACATATACATAAGCCACACAGAGCAAGATCGGGCCTGGAACCCACAACCCTGAGGGGGTGAGGGTGAACCCCCCAAGCCTGCCCTCTCGCCCCTCCTGCTGTTCCTTTTGATATGTTTCTGTCGCTCTGATCTCCTCTTGTTGAGCTCATGCTGTCTCTATTTCTGCTGCTGCCCTGACTGACTATGCTCATCCTCCACCACTATTTATAATAGGCCTCATGTGATAAACATAATCAGACACACACATATACATAGACTTCGCTTTAGATGGTTAGGTTGTGTTAGAGTCTTCCATTTAAATTTACGTTTTAATTTAACATTGTCAACAGATGTGCAGTGCTCCTGTCCGTGGCAACGCCTCTGTGGAACTGATGACAAAATCGAGGACGGAAACGTTTTCGGCCAAACGCAGTTTTTTGCAAGATGGAAATGATTAATCCCGTAACCTTTACGTATTTTCCGAAGAAAGCGATGACATAATTAAGCAGATGGCAGCTGTTAGCACGGGCCGAAAACTATCGGCGGCGCTTACAGAAAGTGCGATCCGACATACGGTGGTTGAACTGGAGACGAGACTTCGTAAAACGAGCCGTAGGAAAGCATGGAGGGGAAGTAGGCAGTGGAGAGGATGTCCAGTATGCCGGGAGGAGTAATGGCATGGAAAAGAACGTCTGCTGACTCATTGAAAGGTGTAGAGAAGAAGTGAATTCTTCACCACAAAGAGGGATAGAATGGCTAACATGAAGTCTTTATTATAAACCGACATGTAGACGATCCCTTTTTGTGATGTGGACCGCTTTCTGTTAGACGACTCGACTTTGAAGAAAACAACCCGAGAAGATGGAAAACGTTGTCAAGAACACTAAGTAACCCTTCCTGGGATTACTCAGTCCTGGCCGACCACCCTAGCTGTAGGAAAGCGTCTAGTCAAGGCGGAATTGCGAACATGTGGTCGGCAGAGACCTCAGAACGCCAGAAATGGAGGGACAAGGAGTCCAAGCATCTCAGGGGCGATTTAAAGAAAACCCATCACAGACTCCAAGCACGGCTCCGAAACCGAGACGTGACTCGTCATCGCCAGTCACGCGAGTTTTTCTGAAGTGTGAAGACAGCCGACGGCTACCAGAAATTAGCCATAAAGTTTTTGTTAGATGTACTGGCGGCCAGAAAGGCCAAGACGGCCCACTGGAGTGGCCTTCTCGAAATAGACGCATTTCCCGCATAAGTATACGTGTCCTCTGACCTCTTGTAGGATGCTGTAATGTGGGCTGTGGTTGAAACTAAACGCCGGATGTTTCCTTCCTACTCTGCGACTCGACGTGAGAAATGCCAGGCCCCCGGAGAGAGTCCACTTAACAAGCCCCTCTCTGTGTGCCCAGTTACATGCCTGTCAGCCGACTGGCCGTCATGCTGTTTGGGGCGACGGGCTGAAGCCTCGATTTACAAGCCCCCCCCACCATCCGTACCAGTGCACAATCCCCCCCCCCCGCCCCATGTAATCCATGACGTTTTAACAGGACTTTAAATCGGTGCTGGGTGTCATGCCTAAAATCCACACTGCAGATCCGGCTTTCACACAGACCCCAGGGCAGATGTTCCTCACACTCAGGGCAAATTTCCCCAGCATCCCTCATCCACAATTCATTCGCTCAAGCAGAAAAACAAACCCTAAGTGGAGCAGTAGGTTATAAACGTTTCTGCGGGTCGTGGTATAAATTGCAGAAGACGCTCCGAATCAGAGGCTCCCCAGTAAACCCGGAATGCGGCCCTTATTGGGGTGAGAGTAATCGCCGCGGTAAATAACTTGGATTTTCTCCCCCCCCCGGTACGGCTGTGTAATTCTTTTCGGGTGCCTCGTACATTACTGGCCCGTTATTTATCGCGTCAGGCTCTGTCTGCCTTTCAGGGCCAAGAGCAACTGTAAATAGTTTGGACAAGCCTGCTCTGAAAAAAACAGGATATCGGCAACATGCTTTGACAGACTGCCCCCCCCCCCCACCGCCTACACACAGAATGTCTGGGCTATTTCTCCCTTCAAATAGACAGCTGATTAAACACAAATCAGCAGCCCTGGCGGGTTTATGTGTTTGTGTGAGTGTGTGTACAACCTCATATGTGTGTGTGTGCATCACCTCCAGGGCCCCCGCCTTGTTAAGTTATGCCCCCCCCCCCCAACCCGTCACAGCCAAGGTGTCGGCCTTTCCGAATCCGGTCGTGAGAAGGGTGCCTGTTCTCTCCGCACGTGTCCCCCCCCCCCCATAATGGCCGACTTGGAACGTCCTGGCTCACCTCACACCCTCTCGCATCAGCACCTGCGGTGCACCGCAAATTGACAGCAAGGCGGTTTTAATATAGTGTGGTGTGAAGTGTCCATAAATCTCACCCATGGGGGGGGGCCAAAGGTGGGGGGTGGGGGGTGGGGGGCTGGAGGGCCTGTCTCACTCGACGTGTCGCCCTGAAGTCGTGGCAGGTCGCAGCTGGTCCTGACACCCACTAGTGCCCCGCCACGTGACCCCGGTGATGGTGGTAATGCACTATGTTCAGCTCAGTCAGGAAATCTGTCCCAAGCATTAATTTCTCCTGTTAAATTGAGCCTTTAATTATCGGCACTTGTTTTGTTTGAGATTAAATGACACAACCAGTATATCTCTGCGTTCATCACATCACGCATAAACCCTTCGCGTCGTGTGAATATACACCTGTATATTTTAGATAACTCAGCTGGCACGGAACTGGCGGGTGAGGGCCAGCCAGCACCCCCCTCCATCCCCAAGAGCAATAAATAGAAGACTTCTGTGGAGAACCCCCCCCCACCCCCCACACACACACACACACACACACACATACGCCAAGTGGGCCTTCATCTGGGTCAGATGCCCAAAGAACAAATAAATGAATAGAAAACCAAGGGGGTGGATTGAAAGTATTTTCCTGCCGCAGACTCTCTCGTTTCTGCGTCTGACCGAAACCCCGAGGCTGGAGTCTGACCGAAGTGTATCATTATGTGTTTTTATGTGTGTGTGTTTTTGTAGGAAGAAAGTTCCAAAGAAATAACAGTATTACAGCACTCTGTTGTTCACAACTACCAATTATTCGCACCACACGGCAGTCGGACACGCTCACATGCGCACACACACACACACAGCGGTCTGGTGTGGCCTTCTACTCATTCTTGCTTTCAATACATTGTTCTTGGGAGGTGGATGCTGGGACTGTGCAGTTATTGCTCCATCCTGCATCCAGTGCACTGTGTGTGTCTTATTCGGGGAAGAGAATGGTATATAAACCCATGTGCTTCTCACCTCTACAGGTAGGTGGCGCTAATGCTTGCCGGCTGTCATCCTCACCCAGAGACCTGAGACAGGCCTCGCCTCGCCATCTCATGAGGGCGTCTGTGTGGTATGTAAACACGCGGCCTCCTCCAGACGGCTCCCAACAGGTGTGGGATTTACCCCGATGGACGAGCCGGTCCAGATGGGGCTAAAGGCTGGGAGCGGGGGTGGGGTCAAGGCCAGGCTGAAGCGGGCGATTGGCAGGGAGCTGGTGAAGGAAGTTTCTATGCCAAAAACCTCTCTGGTTGTGGATCTGCAGAGCCCTGGTGCCATTAAGGGAATCAGATCAACTCTGCCGGCCTGTCCCTGACTTATTGTGTGTTTGAAACCCAATCGCACCCCCCACCCCCCCTCAGAATCAAATGACCCAGTCTCACATGGTCACTCTTAGCTGAAGCTCCCATCCAAATCAGTGTGGGCTTAACCTGAGCATCTGGCTCTGTCAGGAGCGTCCAGAAGGTGGCGCTGTCTCAGCAAACGAGGATGGAGTATGCAAGGAAGCAGGTATGAAAAGGCTTCATTTTCTGAAGAGAGAGAAAAAAGAAAGACACTGCATTTTCAGTCTAGTCAAGGTTTTATTTAGACAGGGCATGAAAATTGAAATTGGCACTGGAAACTCACTGTGAAATGACCATTTGAGGTTATCATTAACCTCAACGGCACCAGACATTTACACAAGAGAGAAATTTGCAAAACAAACCAAATATTCTCACCGGGTCTTTGATGGCCCCGAAGCTGGAGGAACGAGGAATGCAATGCTGCTTAAATGGGGCAGCCCTGTCGCCCCAAGCTGCGCCCTTAAGCCCAGCTCTGGTCATCGACAACATAGAGTCACGGAGTTTCTGGAGGGCATGTCCTGTAAGGCTTGTAATTCAGGGCCCAGCTCAGGCATGGTTGTCATGGTGATCACTCAGGAAATGACAACAACCGCAATAAGGGATAGGAAGAAAGGCGGAAGATGCTGCAGAAAGGCAGTGCAGGAAGGCAGCAAAGGGTGGGAGAGCAGAGTCAGAGTCGCCCTGAAAGATGTGGTGGGAGAACGTGGAGGGGGCCTGATTGGCCAGTGACAGCCATGGCAATCTCCTGATGAACGGGCTTTACGAGCAGCTCGCGGGGACAGCAGCCAAAACGGTGGGATTTTATTGTTTTGCTTTATGGCCCCTGCAATCGGAGCGGGGGCGATTTTCACGGATTCGGCCTTGTTTGCTTTACGGCTGCCCCCGGCTGCCCCCAGAGCAGCCGGCGCTTGGGGGGGCGGGGGTTGTAGGGCTGATCTGAGAGCTATACTTACTGCCTGCCACACCAGACCTGCGTGGGGCACAGTCCTGCTTATCTGTGCCCTATCTGGGCCCCTGGAGGAGGGCAGGGAGCAGGACACAGGAATGCCTTGTGGGTTATGTTAAAGAGAGGATTCTGCTGTCGGTTCTCCCAAGGAATCCACTTAAAAATAAAATTACCCATCTTCCTCTGTGTGGTATTCCAGAAAATGCAATCAAAATGATCCTCTATTAAGCAGGAAAGTGGGGGTGAAGACAGGGCCTGATTACTATCAGGGATTGTCAGGGGAAGTGGCCTCAGGGTCTGTCTTGTCTCTGCACTACCCAGATATCTGCAGGGGAATCTGCGGCTGAAACTGGCAACCCACAGGGGCATTCCACAGTCCGAGTGTCACACAGCCCGTTCCTGATTGCCGGGATGGGGGGTACAAGAATCGGGTGGAGCTGGCAGTTAGCTCGTCTAGGTCAATTAAACGTGAGGAGAAGATCGACCCTCCCCCCCAGGGGGCCCTGTCCATTAGGACTCCCGTTCCCCCCAGAACCGTCCCAGATGTTAGCCGTCACCCGAGGTCGGCCGTCTTGGGTTTCAGTGCCGCGCGGTTTATTTACTTGCGGGTGAGGGTATGTGCGCCCTCTCTTTGGGGAGGTCAGTGGACCAGACCTGGGAACTCACCTTCCTCAAGTCCCCTTACACCCACACTTTCCCCAGAACATCACCAGACCAGCCCCTGCATGGAAATTCAAAATCGAAATCTAATGCAAAAGTCAATGAAGTTGAAAACAAAAAGTGGGCGTGACCCCCATGCACCTCCCCTCAAAGCTGGGGCAGAAAGGCGGGCCTAGAGGCTCGAAGCCGCCCTCGGTCATGGGTTTGACATCCTCTACAACGAGATTAAGGTGGATCGTGTTTTGTAGGAGTTCGCATGACTGGTGTGAGCCCATGGGAGATGGAGGACATGAGTTAAAAGGCCTCCTCTCTCCACCTCATTGCACCACCTTTAGTTTTATGCTGCTGGGTCTCCCTTTAAAATCCGATGCCATGGATTATTTCCAAAAGGAAGGTTGATCTAATTAGGCCTCACATGTCCTCCAGGGACCGGCATCCTCCAGCCCAATGCATTAACATTTAAATACGATTAGTTCGTTTTTTCATCCTAGACCGCAGTCGCCACTGAAATCCAGCAAAATATTCCTTAATCGGCATCTGAAACCTTTTACCTTGTTTATTTTGCGGTCCTCATATGTGTCTTTGCCGATCAAAACAAAGCTCTGCACTGCTGTCCTGTCCCTGCAGGAAGCAGCCCGAATGTGTGTCCTTCCTGTGAGCACACGAATATGCAGGAAAACACGTATGGCCCGAGCAGAAACGCCGGGCCCCGTTTGGGTCTCACCGCGTGCCTCTGAGTTTGTCCAAAAGAGATGAAGTTGCAAACAAGGGGTCATGTTTAAGAAAGATTTTCTGACATGTCACTGCTGGGGTTAAAGGGGGACGTCACGCAGGGCTGCAGTTTACAAGTCAGTCAGTAGATGGTGCTAGATCTCAATTTTCAGGCGAAAGTATGGATTAGGTCTGAAATTACGCCACACCGTAATGGTCAAGAACTTTCCCTCTCTAGAAGCTTGTATGTTACATAAAGTGACCCAGGTACAAACAGACATTCCCCATCTCCTGTAATCTGCATCGGTCGGCTCACACACAGCACAGACAGACATCCGTGACTTGGTCAAATTCACCAATCAGGAGAGGTTTCGCCATTGCGGCTCACAAATACACTCAATTCACTCTAAATATGCGTTTTGCTTTTCTTGTGGAAAAAGTATTATTGCAGAACTAATGATGCTGCTTAAGTCCATCTGGCAGGTTGCTTCTTGAAAATGGAGAACAGAAAATGGAAACAAAATTAAAATGCTTCAGTGGAAATTATACTATAATTATTTTTCATTAAAGGAGTTCTTGTATTGACCTGAACTTGGGATCTGAAGGTACCACATGACCAAGTGTTTTGTGTGTCTGCGAGTAGACCACACAGAGATCCCTCCCGAAGCCTATTCTGCGGGTTTTCGGGTCGGAATCGGAGTTTTCCTGGTTCGTAGCTCAACCTAAGTAAGCTTTCCGGTGAGAGCCATATCAAACATACCAAAGCACTGCTGTGGGGGGGGGGGGGCTTTTTAGAAGTTTGCTTGCGATTAGGCTGGAAAACGCAGTAATATACCGAGGAAAATGTAAATTTTTCATACCGTTCCTTTTCATATTTGGTTTGCCGCCTGGCTCGGCCGAATTGACGGAGACATGCCCTTCCAATCGTCTTCAAACGCTTCGAAAATTGAATCGATGCTCTAACAAAAAAAAAAATATATATATATATATATATATACACTCCATGTCCCCCAATCAACTGATGTCATTTCCCTCCATAATGAAATCGGCCACAGTGCGGTATCTGGTACGAGTTTTGCGCAGATAGAGTTTACTGATAGTAGCTGTGACAAAACAGATGTTGGTTTTTTTTTTTTAGATTACCTGCTCACTCATAAAAAACACTTTTGCAGCCCCAGTCTAGCGTCTGTTTAGGACGTCTCTAAATAGACTGAAAATTTTTTTTTTTAATGTGTTTCTTTTTTGGTATGAAATGTACACATTTACAAGATCAGTGGATATGGTCTCAGTCTCAGTGACCCTTCAATCAAGACATGGTCTCCCGAAACGAAAGCCGCCAGGAGGCCGGGAGCATCACCTCTGGCCCGCTGCCGTGTTCCTGTCGAGACGCACTCAGCTGTACTGTTTGTCTCGCAGGACTGATTGGGCCTGTTTTGCTGGTTCTGCTTTGGGAACTTCTGTTTTTGATGCAAGAGAACGATAGCTCAGTATGTAAACGATCTGCCGTGTCCAACCCCCGCCCACTTTCATTTGCGACACTGGGGCATTCTCGTCGTTGATGGATTCACATAAAAAAAGCCCACTACCCATTCAGCCATTATTATGCTTGCTTTTCTGCCACGGCCTTCCATGAAATTACCCACAACACACTGTGCTGCTAGGATACTCAAAGTTGGCGACAGTGGCCCGGGGCGCGGTGGGTGGAAATGCTAGGATACTTGCCTGATGGCGGCGCCTAATAGCTTGGGGTGACCTTTGCTTTGTCCGTCTGTGTCAGGGATCCGCTGGGGTAACAGCCGGAGCAAGCAATTACTCCCATGAAGCGTTGCGTGGCCCCCCAAGGCATGCCTCTCCACCTTCACTGGGGTAAGACGTTCATGTCGTGACACTTATTGTGACATACCTGCCACACACCGTTATGTCTGATTATGTACAAAGCGGCGAGGGGGGGGGCGTACATAAGTCAAACAGCCCCAATCTCGTTTCGGCTCGTAACTGATCAGGCAGTCTTTTCTGACCAATGGTCCCGTTAGCAGCCAATGTCACGTTAGCGTCGTGGAACATAACGGAAGACCGCGTCTTCGGCGCACATGTAAGAGAGCCGGGTAGGAGCTAAAATCTCATGTACTTTGCAGCATTGGGGTGTAGCACTCGTAGCACGGGTCCTTTTTCGGCTCCTTATTGCCCTTGGGATTTGCCTTTATGAGTGATGTCGAACATCTGCTTGGCAGGCAGACTTTCTACACGCACGACCAGGTCCAACCCCATCAGACGAGGATTTCCTTCTTGGCAAACTCACAAGTTCTACATACCTGCCGGGTTGTTAGTTCAGATCCCGGCGGGTGGGGGTGGAGGGGTAGGATGGTGTGTGATCGCTCAGCCCTAACCTTGGCATGACCCCTCTAGGTCACAGTCTGCATACTTACCCCCCAGGAAGAGTGCATAGGATAAGGAAGGGAGCATTAAACTAACTCAGGAACCGGGGGTCACAGCCTGAAATATGCGAATGCACTTTATACGCACTCTGGTCCTTGCTGGGAAGTTTAAGAGTTAAATGAGAGTGAGGGGTGCATCGGGGTGTGGAGGGGGGGGACCAAAGTAAACAGCCACAGAAAGATCATGTGACACCCCGTCCAAATAAGGACGTTAATTACATGACCCGCATTCAGGAAGCAATGAAATCTGATGTGACCAAGGAGAACTCCGGGCCAGACCGAAGTGTTTGTTGTTTGTTGCACAAATAGTCCATTTTCACCCTGAGGTCGAGCCTTTGCCATTGAGAAGCCAGCAGCCTCAGCTGTTTGGCGAATACACAGCGCCTTATTTCCTAGCTGCAGAGCCTCACATTTACCCACCAACGGGTACAGATACTACTAACCCAGCGGCTTCTGAACTCATTACTCATAACGGCTTCTAAAGCCATTTTTTTGTCTTTCCGGAACATTCCGTGACGTTATTTTCTTGCTTTTTCTTATTGCCGTCTTTCGCATGACGTACTCTGACAAAACCTGTATGCCTGAAACCGTAGGTTTTAACTGAACTCCACCGAACCCACTCACCCATAATGCCACCTTAAATGGTGTCCCGTCTGACCCTGGTTTCGTGCTGTAAAAACATCTGCGTCATCAGAAATGACTGTGATCCAGACAGCAGACAGGCACGCAAATTATCATCCCAAGAATCTAAAGTACCCTAAAATAATGATGATAATCATCACTTGTTTGTGATCCAGTGGTACTGTAGAGCCGGAACCTTCCAGAAGGACGGCAGGGCTCCTCCTCAGCCAGGCGGGCCTGTCGGAAATGCGGAGCCAGTCGACCCGGGCCCTCATCACGTAAGATGGATGTGGTGGAACTAAAGCAGCAGGAGTAGCTGATTGATTGTCGGGACAGAGTCCAGATGTATCACATCATCCACGTTATGCTCGTCTGTGTTTTGGGGGGGGGGGC
>JAODKN010000079.1:18233490-18246825 GCA_026774425.1 Petrocephalus zakoni
GCACCTGGATGGTGCACTGATCACCGGCCGATGGCGCACTGATAACAGGCCGATGGCGCACTGATACCAGGCCGATGGCGCCCGGATGGCGCACTGATAACAGGCCGATGGCGCCTGGATGGCGCACTGATAACAGGCCGATGGCGCCCGGATGGCGCACTGATAACAGGCCGATGGCACCTGGATGATGCACTGATAACAGGCCGATGGCGCACTGATAATAGGCTGATGGCACACTGATAACAGGCCGATGGCGCCCCGATGGTGCACTGATAACAGGCCGATGGCGCCCCGATGGTGCACTGATAACAGGCCGATGGCGCCCGGATGACAGGTCAATAGCGCATGGATGGTGCACTGATAACAGGCCGATGCCACCTGGATGACACCAACCGGGTTCCATCAAATCAATTTTGTATAATACAGCTCTTTTTACTCTGGTAACAAAATCTTTGTTGTCCAGTGTAACAGGACGATGGCACTCAAATGGCACATTGAAGCCAGGCTGATGGAACCCGGATGGTGCACTGATATCAGGCTGGTAACACTTACAGCACACTGATGCCAGGCTGATGCCACCCGGATGGCACACTGATATCAGGCTGGTAACACTTACAGCACACTGATGCCACCCAGATGGCACACTGATGCCAGGCTGATGGCACTCGGATGGCGCACTGATATCAGGCTGGTAACACTTACAGCACACTGATGCCAGTCTGATGGCACCCGGATGGCACACTGATATCAGGCTGGTAATACTTACAGCACACTGATGCCAGGCTGATGCCACCCGGATGGCACACTGATATCAGGCTGGTAACACTTACAGCACACTGATGCCACCCAGATGGCACACTGATGCCAGGCTGATGGCACTCGGATGGCGCACTGATATCAGGCTGGTAACACTTACAGCACACTGATGCCAGTCTGATGGCACCCGGATGGCACACTGATATCAGGCTGGTAATACTTACAGCACACTGATGCCAGGCTGATGCCACCCAGATGGCACACTGATATTAGGCTGGTAACACTTACAGCACACTGATGCCAGGCTGATGGCACACTGATGCCAGGCTGATGGCACACTGATGCCAGGCTGATGGCACTCAGATGGCGCACTGATATCAGGCTGGTAACACTTACACCACACTGATGCCAGGCTGATGGCACCCGGATGGCGCACTGATATCAGGCTGGTAACACTTACACCACACTGATGCCAGGCTGATGCCACCCAGATGACACACTGATATCAGGCTGGTAACACTTACACCACACTGATGCCAGGCTGATGGCACCCGGATGGCACACTAATGCCAGGCTGATGGCACCCGGATGGCACACTAATGCCAGGCTGATGGCACCCGGATGGCACACTGATATCAGGCTGGTAACACTTACAGCACACTAATGCCAGGCTGATGGCACCCGGATGGCACACTGATATCAGGCTGGTAACACTTACAGCACACTGATGCCAGGCTGATGGCACCCGGATGGCACACTGATATCAGGCTGGTAACACTTACAGCACACTGATGCCAGGCTGATGGCACCCGGATGGCACACTGATATCAGGCTGGTAACCCTTACAGCACACTGATGCCAGGCTCATTACATAACTCAGACCTGGTATCTCTGCCAGACTGTGATTAAACTGAGTTTAGACAATAGTACTGTGATCTGTTATTCCTCATATCGAGTAATATGATACTGCACAACCAGCGCAATGCCACTGTACTACAGTAAAGCCTTCCCTTCTTCTCAAGTCCCAGAAGCATCCTGGTATGGATATTTGTGAGTGGCCCTGTCATCATGTCAGCATCTGCTTATACACATCTCTCATCACCAGACTCAGCAACAGAAAAAAAGAGTCACATGCACAAAGAATTTTAAGTGCATGTCCTGCTATAACTAAAGTTTAAAAGGCCAGTTTAACGTTAGATGTCTTGTAAAACAAGCCCGTAATGCAACACAGAACTTGACTTTTACTTTGGCCTTTAGTGAAAAAAACAGCATTTTGTATCTGTGGCAACTAGGGTAAGCAACGCAGGAATCACCAACTGTCACCTCTGCCACTGATGGCTTTGTAAGGACAGCCCACTGTGGTCATCAATTACTTCCACAAAGCTGATTGATGGACGTATAAAAACAGCATTTTAAGAATAAAAACGTTCCGCTTGTCAGTGTGCCATGAGACACGGGAAGGTTGAAATCACCATCATCGCCAGAGAAAGGGAGCATCTCAAAACATATGTGTTAACATGCATAAATTCATTCAACATTAAATATAAACATTTACAGGCACTCAATGGCTCTCATTTATCAAGCATGCGTACAGCATAAAAACGTGTGTACGGTCATTTAAATGCGAATTTTGGGATTTATCCATTTGGATGTGAGCGTAGGATACGCTCAAATCCCATGCCAGCTGTCAGATGGTGTACGCAGTTTTCTGTCAGTGCGGACTCGCGCTCCAGTGGAGGTCGAGCTGTGTCAGAGAATTATTACATCAGAGCTGAGCTAAAATTATGTTAAGCAGATAATTATTAAGATTTTAGGTGAAATGTTTATTGCGGGCTATATTTGATTAATGAATTTTCTTTATTGATTCATGTAATTGTAAGATTGCAGACTGCAGTAACTATGAACATTCGATATACAAAGGTATGTTACTGCAGTCATGCCTGTGACTACCATAATTTGATCATATTTTATTGCACTCATTTGATTTTACTTTTTTATTTTATGCGTTTAGTTTTATTCTTATGGCTGTTGTCTTATTCGTATTTTGTCTGTCATTTACTTCAAGTGTATTTGATGCCATGTGAGAGTCTTTCATTCCTCTGTACAGCACTTTGGCCCATGAGAGAAGGTCATAACGTTTCTAGAACGTTAAATTCAAAATACAAATAAAGTTCAAAGAACATTTCCTGGAACGTACGTTCCTGGAACGTACACTTCTGACAAACATACGTTACAGGAACGTTAAGAGAACTGGACATTATCACAATATTCAATCCTCCTGTCACATTCAGCCCCGTCCTGCGTGTCGATTCCCTGTGACTCCTAATCAGCCACACCTCAGCCTTGTTAGTTAGTTACCTCCTGTTCCTGCCCTCATGTTAACTGATCACAGTTGTGGTTGCATCAGGTGCCTTACAAATAAAGCGATTAGATTACCATTGATGACACCAAGATCATGTCTTTGATATTTTTTTATAAAGTTTCGTTCATGAAGCTTGATGAAAATGATAATTATCTGTGCATAAATGCTGCTGGTTTCCAGTTGAGTGAAATTTAAAAATTTTCAAGTTTCCGGTCCTCCATGTCGCAAATTTTGTGGGCGTGGCCACGTAAACCATGAATAAATAGGGGCGCAACACGTGAATTATGCTTGTTTCCAGCCACCAGATTTATCAATGCAGGTTTGTATGCTGGAATTGGCCAGGTACACCCTGTTTCATAAATCACATGTGGAACTTGTCGTACGCTGAATTTTTGCACCCTTAATCTACGCTTGCTTTGATAAATGAGGACCAATGAGTGGTGAGATACATGTAAGTAAATTGTATTAAATTCCCTGGAGGGCTGATATGAGGAACCATGTTTCTGCACGCAGAGGGACATCAGCGTGTAACAGGAGGCTGCGTCTCCAGCTGCAGCCCTACAGTAGGGTAAGGTGGATCTGAGCCAAGGCATGAAAGCGACCTGGCCCATTTCCCCCAGCATGGCTGGATAATTTAGCCTGACTTTGGCCTAACAGGGCCCGGCTCACAGGTGGAGCATCTCCCCAGTGGCTATGCTAAAGGCTCATCCTTGAGGGACCTGAGGTCCTTCGGCCTACTGCTGTACCCAAACATCCCAAAATGAGGTGGAGTTGTCATTTGCTGCCATACCTTCTCAATGCAATTTATCGTAAAAACTCAATATGTATCTGAGAATATTTGCAGCAAGCCACTTCTTGGTGGGCTACTGATTCCTCCATAGTGATATTCAAATGGCCAATACCAGTTCCAGTTTCATACTGGGAACAATGGGCAGTCTATTTCTTCCCAGTAGTAAATTCAACTTTTCCATAACTTTCTTTTTTTGGACAAAGGCCTCAGTCTAATTATAACCTATAATGTTCTGTAAAGCCAAAGCGGCTTGTCCCATTCATCATGACTGCTAGGCCTCAGCAGATCAGGGCAGCCCCCTCCCCCGCTGGGGAGTTTATGACAATGATAACGAGACAGGCTCTGGACCAGATGTGTGCAGATCTGGGGAGTGGGCGAGGGACGTCAGCCCTGCCAAGCTCTGGGCTGGATAATAGCTTATTCACGTCCTTAATCACTAACTGGTGGAGTCTTCGTCCACCTCCTAGTCTCATCCCCCTGACTATGACAACCAATCCCTGCCTCGGTTGGGTCATCTCAGTGACTGAGGAGGCTGGCTCTTTGTCAGAGGTTAGTAGATCAATGAGAATGGAAAGGAAACAGCCAAATATCCACTGCTTTGTATAATTTGCTTAATAATTCCTAGTCTCTTAAGTTACAAATGGATGCTCGTGTTGCATATCAGTGTTGCCTGAGGTTAAAATTTCCATCTAAAAACACACAACGTGCTGTTCATATCATCACTTATTTATTGGATTTATTGAACATTTTTGAGAAAGCAGCATCGGTCCCTGGAGCATTTGCGGGGTAAGGGCCTTGCTCAAGCGTGCAACGACGAAATCACTCTACTGATCCTACGATTTCAGGCTGTGAGCTTCTGAACACAAGCACAGCATCCTAACACACTGAGCCACACCACGCCTCTGAAAAAAGGGCTACAGATGCAATCCAATATTACGTTCTTTATAGCTGTCCTACACATCAGTCCTGCTGTTGCTCCTTGTGCTTGTTTTAATGGTCAGAACATTTTGTAAACTAATCTGAAGGGAAGCTCTCAGACACCCTTTGAAACCCCTTCAGATCTTGAACTCTCTAAATCAGTACTGGTATCCAGCAACCACAGGAGGACGAAATGTGCCAGTTTCCGAAGCCCGGGAAGGAGCGCTATCATTTGTTGCTGTTTGGACTGGTCGCTGTTCCATCAACAATCAATAAAATGCCCATGACTCCCCAGAGACGTCGGCAAGGGTGTCACAGAGCACTTCTTATTTCGTATTGGGGTCCACCACGTTACATCACCGAACTTGACTCGTCCCAAGGAATGCAAACTCAAAACAACAGAGGAAGGGGATGAATCTCCCTTTTTCATTCGACTTCTCCCAAAGCGACTGGGGAGCCGCCGGCAGCCCTCTCTCCACCAGGCCTCTCCCTGCGGGGGATTGGCTTACTCGTCCCCAAAAGGGGGACTGAGGGTCACAAGAAGGTCGGATCTGAAATCGATGAGGAAATGGATCTCCATTCTGTTTTTCCGCCCTCCGTTCTGCCCTCCCTGGAGACCAGAGCTGGGGGAAGGAGACCGAGATCGACAAGGCGGACATGCGCACAACAATAAAGACTAAAGATCCTCACTCCCGTTTGCTCACCCCCCCCCCCCCAAACTAACCCTAACCCCCCCAACGCTTGCCCACAATTGTCCCGAGCAGTGAGTGTGCCAGCCCATTGCAGACGGAGATCAGAGGAGGGTATATTGAAAACATTTGTGTACTCAGCGGATTTCCACGGCAAAGTGTATATACGAGAATTGTCTCTCATATGAGGTTTTTTTAATTTTCTTCCAGCGGAGAAAATATGAGAAAAAGAGAAAGAAAAACAAGTAATTTGAAGTAAATAATATTCGTTGCCTGAACCCCCCCCCCCCACCCCACCCCACATAGGTTTGCTTCCAGACAAAGAAAGGATTTGAGTCTGCATTGGAGAGTGCAGGGGAACGGTAACCCGAGTTTATCACCGCACATCTTCCCGTTATGCTCAGATCCTGCCGGTTTTGATTTATTTGATATTTTCGAAACGCTGAATAGGCGATACTGGCCATAATCGGAGGCTGGCTGCCCAGTCAGATCAGCTTCCTGTCCGAGTCGCTGCTGCTCATTACCGTCTTAATATCACGGCAGCGCTGACCTTGTAATGCTCATTTTTAGCATCATGTAACCAGAGTCAGACAGTCAGAATGAGAATCGGACTCTTCATTGCCACGCGACAAAGGCCCGGTGGAAATCTCTGTTGGTGTGGCTTGTTGTGTTTGAGACACCATGGCAATAGACAACTACCAGTAAGGCTGCCGACAATGACATTTACATATCACTGCTGTTTAATGTAAAATTCACCGAAATTCTGTTATTTCTGGAGTGTGAAAAATGTGTTTTCTCAGGAACTACTTCGCAAATAAACCTAAAATAACTTAATGAGACACCCACAAGTAGAACCCCCTCTTTACACAGACATCAGTGTACGGTTTAATGTTTTAAATGACTTACATGGACTGTTGTCAGCGAAGAAAATAAGTTAGTGTCAACAAGATACTAATTATTCCCACTTTATATTCACAATTAACTTTGATATTTGTTAGCTAGCTGTCTAGTTATCAATATTAAGGTATTAAAATCAGTGATATCTAGTAATCCGTACAAATGGCCAATATAAATACAAATGTTAAGTAGTACAAACATTTATACGACAGAGATTATGTCATAAAATTTTTTTTCATTAGCCAATTAGATGTGAAACGCTATCAGGGTACAGACTAGAATGGGCATATTCTATCTGTCATGATTGTCAAAAGGGGACGCAATATGCAAATTTGTTTTTTTACATGTAATATTTAAGATGTCCTCTAGGTGGAACGTTGAGCGGAACCATGTGAGGGCGGGAATGGGTGGGTTTATTTGGGGATGGGATTGGAGACAGGGAGACAGGACGAACAAGAGAGGAGAGGGACAAAAAAAGGGAGGAGCCGTTTCTGCATCAGCACAATGGGAAAATGAAACAGGTGTCAGGTCCCGGAAGGGCTATAGACGGGTGCAGGATCCGGTGTCTTAGCAGGGAGAAAGAACTGGGGATGTAATGTGCTCATCACCCAGCTTAGCCCCACCCACTATGTACATTCTGTACTCTTATTAAGTAACTCTGTTGTAGAACTGTTATTATACCATATATTAAAATGACATAAAAACTTACATTTTATTACAAGTTTATTTTGGTAGATGAAGTATAGTTTTCCCTGTGGGGGCAGTGCTGGTCAAAGGTTGTCACCTAGGGTGCCCTCTTCTGACGGGGCGCTGACTTAGCAAGCTGATTTCTTGTGGTCTTGGGCCGGGGGGCACCGGTGGTGTAGCTGGCCTAGGGCTTCACGTGTGCTTCAGCTGGTACTGAACACAATTGTAGGTTCCTCTGGAGTTCTCAGTGATATATGGGTCACGGCTTCCCATCCAGTGAGGAACCCGGTAGAGGTGTGATGCAGGGTTGGGTCTTCTCCTCCTGGGTCTGCTTACGGAGGTGGGTGGTGATGTACAAAGAGGTTTGTCCAGGTCTATCAGTGACGTGATCCACGGACTGGGTTGCAGTGATGAGTCAGGCAGTAAGTTGGGAGGATTTTCCAGCCTCTTCGTTCAGCGTCCTGAGTAGCCTGGAGCTGATTCCAGAAACATCCTCCACTCCCAACTTCCCAGTGTTTGTGGAAACATCATAACTACCTCAAACTCCTGGAGCCCCCCTGCCAATGAGGACCACTTGCCGTTTGCCAACATACTTCCACTTCGATTAGTTTCTTTCACCTACACCCTGGACAGTGGTTGATGGCGCGCACGTTTTCCATCTCTCCACAGATCCAATTAAAACCTCTCTCTGTGGGAAGGTGCTCCTCGCATGGGGAAAGTGATCGATTGGGCTGGGCCTCCAGTTTGCGGTTGATGAATGGGATGGGGGGGGAAGTTGACTTCCCAGAATCCTCAGCTTAACACACGGTACCTCAACGGGCAACCCCCCGCCTCCGGTACTGAGGGATTGCCCAGTTTAGCAAAACATGGCAAAGTTATTTATTCTCGTTCGGTCTTCAGATAGCAATTTCTTCTTTATTTTTTATTATTATTATTTTTCCTCCAATTAACATGTCAGCGGGTGTTACAAATAACACAACAGCCCCCACATTGCCTGCTTATAATTTATGGTTTTAATCCCAAATGCTTAAGTATTTATTTAACAGTGTAAGAAAGTGCACACAATCATTGTTTTATCTATTTATTTGCATGGCTTCTATGTTGTATAACACACTGAATATTCATGCAGCAATATGTACACCATACAGAGTTGCTGAATATTCATAAAAAATATGCATGTCATATAGGAGTAATTGAATATTCATGAGGAAAAAATCCTATATGAAGGGTGTGAATTATGTCATTTTTGAAAATTTCCGCTAGGTAAAATAATGTGTGTGTATTTATTGCTTTCATAAAAGACTCTCATTATAAAGCTATAACCAAACAATACTATAAAGGTTCATGTTTTTGCATATTTCATGCTTTTTAATATGTTTAAAGACCCACTGACTATCTACATGGTTACACCCCCTCCCCAGCTCCCAACCAATCAAGAGCCCCATATACCTGGTATAGGTGTGTTTAAAGCTGGGAGAGAGCAAATATGTGGACTGGCTGAGGGTTACCCAGGACCAGGCTGGGAACCACTACTTCAGAGAGTGACATGATGTGATGAAGTCATGAGTCTGCTCATGAGAGTCCCGTCCTCGTCCTGAAACAGCGTGGAAAAGGTTGATTCACTGTGTCCATCATGAGCAGAATCACTGCGGTGTGGAAGGAGCCACTGAATAAAGAAACATTATGCTATAATAATATGCAATGTGATATTTTATAGATTTCTTATTGTTTCACAATATGGCCTGCTGAAGATGTAAGCCTTAAGAGTTTTTTCAGCTTCTCCACTCTGATGCCTTAACCGCTTTGCCCCCTGGTGTCAAACCTTTTAGCAGGTGATTCAGCTCCCCCAGACCCCATCTCCACACTCACTGGAGAGCTGGTCAGCTGGCGGATGCCACATAGTATCTTGGTTCCCTATCTGATGGTCACCAGCAGTGAAAATCAGCCTGAGTGGCATGTGGACCACGTGTGTATGGAGGACGGGACTACCCAGAAAACCATCTATACAGAGTCTCCAGGCATGTAATAAAAAAGCCATTTTTGCAATGATTCCTATTGACAGAGACCGGTTTAAATAGGTGTACTGAGTAAGTGAATAGCACTACATTAACTTTAAAATTAAAAATGTATTGAATAATAGTGTGGACTGGACAAACATACAGACACACACACCTGCTGATGGACACCCTGCACTTTCATGGTCACTGGCCAGAAAGGCAAGCTTTGTTATGCCTTCCAGAAATCTGTCTTATGAATTTAAGGGGAATCAGGCAAATTATAGGCTGGTGAGAGAGTACAGCGGTATGAGAATGGGAGATTTCCTTACAACCCGTTAACAAAGTGTTCTGGGATTGGGGGGCTTTTCTCTCCTGGCCAATGAGCAAAGTGGCCGGGGAGTGAGGGGCCACTCAGCTGCAAATAAATAAAGTGGCCTGGGATTGGGGGATTTTCTGACAGCGTGCGAGAAAAGTGGCCTGGGATTGGGGGATTTTCTGACAGCGTGCGAGAAAAGTGGCCAGGGATTGGGAGATTTTCTCTGGCAGCGTGGGAGCAAAATGGATTGGGATTGGGGGGATTTTCTGACAGCGTGTTAGCAAAGTGGCATGGGATTGGGGGATTTTTCTGGCATCATGTGAACAAAGTGGCCAGGGATTGAGGTGCTGTCTTGGGTAAAATGAATAAAGTCCTAATACACTGGGGGGAGTGTGGCGATTCTGTCCAAACATGGGTAGCAGAGTCCCGCCACCACTCCCCTGAGTCTCTGGAGGTAATTGATTCCAGACCCTTTATTGGTCTTAGAGGAACTCTAATTGCTTATTGGGATTAACACTCGGGAAATTTGCTCCAGCCACTAACAAAGGCTCCCGTCCAAATGCCATTCCTGTCTCATCAGTCTCAGATCCGCGGCTGTTTGCTCACGCCTTGTTTTGATCAAGGCGACTCATGCATGTGACTATGGCCACAAAGGAACCCCCCACCCCACACTCCACGCCACCCCCACCCTGCCCACAATAACCAACAGTGCTCCATTACGAGCAGAGTTCACCTCGCAGTGGGTGAGGGCTGAACCAAGAACTTCCCCATGTGTGTGTGTTTCTGGATTACAAACCCAGAAAGGGATGTAGTGAACGTAGAAGTTAAAAGAAAGAGGGGGTAGCAAAGAGGGGGGGGGGGTCAAATAAAAACAAGGCTGAGCACTGCAGAACAGGAGGTCATCATGTGACCCACGGAAACATGGACTTCTCTAACAGGGTAACCGTGGGTAAGCAAACAGGAACGTTTCCCTCCTTTTTAGGGGGACAGCTGATCCATAGCAGAGGAGGCAAAGCCGACATGGAAGACGTGTGCTGGAGTTTAGACAAAAAAGGCTCTGACCCAGGTTGCGGGCTTTACGCCCAAGTAGAATGTCGAACTGGATTTCACTGAAAACACAGCAGTGTCAATGTTTTAATGATGCCATGAGGAAAACCTCAGGAGGGTTACTGAAATGGCCACTAGGTAGTGGAGTGAGGAAGGCCACAGTGCTGCCAACTGAAAGTTGTCGATTAATACCCCCCCACCCCCCCCACCGCAATAACTATATCTACGGCACATCTTTTGCGTTTTTTTTCCAGAACGATTCCAACTGTACAATTGGGTAAAAAAACAAGCAACTTAGCATATTGTGAGTCTAGTGGATGCAAAACTATGAGACTCTTAAGTCACCCGAACCCCAGTGGATGAAGGTTTTTCCAGACTGGGCCGGCTGGCTCATTGAACACGGGGCCAACGCAACGGGGCAGACCCACACTCCCGAAAGCGGAGCCGAAATTCCTGGGGGAGCCTTTGATTTGTGGCGCGATTCGCCGCGGGACTTAGACATTTCACATATTTGGCTTTCCGCACTCTCGGCTCGCAAGATATTTCCTCTGCGCCCGACGTCCAAACTCAATAACGGCGACGCGATGTTTTATGCATCCGCTGCAATAAGAGGCTCAGTATTTTTAGAGCCGCGGCCCGGGATTAGCTGCCGCTTTAATAAGGAAGCCCGTGAGATATTACGGGTCAGATCCTGCAGACCTGCAACAGTCTTCATATATCGAGGAAATGGATTTCCTGGACAATAATTTCGCTACGGGGAATAAAAATGCAAAGATGCATTTGCTCACTTGGTTAGGCACGTGATGATATAAAAGCGGAGGAGGACAATATTGTCTGGACGAGGTGCACGGCTGATGCTGAACAATGCAGTTTCAGCTATTTGGGTCTTTAGAGATTTGTGTCTTAAGCATGGACGTGCAGACTCTGTTACAGACATGTATGTGGATTACTGACAACTGCAGCCTGTTTGTTTCTGAAAAAACATGGCCTGGTTGGTTTTTAACAGTGATGGCAGAAATGAGAGTTCAAAACACCATGTGGGTGGGATTATTACATGCTGTTGGTTAATGATTGGCTTATTCCCACTTCCTGTTTGTTTGCTTCGTTCTCATTGGAGAAAACCATGCGGTGATTGACAGCACGTGGTTTTTCATTCTTTCAGGTGGGATTATTATGTGGTATTAGTCAATGATTGGCTTATCCCGACTTCCTGTCGGGTTACTTGGTTCTCATTGGGCAAAGCCATGTGGTGATTGACGGCACACAGTTATTCATGCCTTTGCCGGCTGAAAGTATGTAGAGAATATGGTCAAAATAATCTCCGAACTATCTGACGAGGCCCCTCGAGGGAATCAAGAGTGTGGTGTAGAATATTAACTGGGACTACCAGAAGGACACCAGAACAAGCTTCCAGGCATTACAGGTGTGACACCTTGAATGTTCTCCCTGAACCTCAGGCTAGATGGGACGCTTGGCTTCTGCATAAGCCAGAAGGTAAACGTCTGTAAGGAGAACATCTGGAAACAAGGCGGTGGGGGCCGCGCCACAGTGGTGTAACTAATTCTGATTAATTGCATCGTTTTGCCGCAGGAAAGCAGGCACTGTGCAAGCCTCCACTGAGACGGTGACGATTAATCACATTGCAGGGAGTTTCAGAACATCCCCCAGGCTGAGACACCCTTGAACCTTGACCCTACTGAGGTATATGCAAGATGTTATGTATATATCTTGTCATTCTCTTTATATATACAAAAATCCCAATTATAAAGTGATACTATGAGGTTTGAGTGCTTATGAAAAGCCAACAGATACTTCAGCGATACATATTTATCTGAGAAATAATGTTCTAGCGAGGGAAATGTCATAACAGACGTTGTTGGAGAGCCCTTTGAAGCCTTGCTTGACGTAATCTGCACAAACGCCCCATTGGCTCATTCTCAGCCTGCGATGGTTTACATATCATCTTTCATCCCGCTGACAGATTATGACTGTCGTTTAGCATGAGTTTGACTCTTTAATCCCCCCTAATTCCGCCCATCTGGTGGCACGCTCGGTAATTGGGCCACGCCATTATCAGCATGGGAGGGGGGTTATGACCTGAGAACTCTGCAGGTTGCCATTAGACTGGCGTTCCCATGTTCAGCGAGCACCCCTGCACTGAGTTTAAAGCGACCCAGGTTAACCTCGGGGAGGGCAGGGGATGGTGTGCTATTGAGGCCTGGCCTGAGGGTTGGACCACAATGCATCACGCAAAAAAGATTTTACATTCAATGAGAGCAAACAGGTTTAGATTAGGTGGATAACGCCTCTGCATTGACTTCATCCTTTTTTTTTGACTGCATTTTTTGGTCCAGATTCTATATCCATGTCTTATAATGTTTCACTTTCATACATAAATTCTATTTAACATAATTTTTCTAACACCAATAAGATCATAATTTCATGTATGACCCGCAGATTGAGCAACTAAACATGAAAATAAAGATACTTTCACTTGACTCGCATTTGAAATAAGGAAATCAAACTAATTGCAGCCAACAACCTGAAGAAATGTTGATATCACTCTAAACAGCTGTAGAAATTTTAGAAAATACGTGCATTTCACATGAGCCGGGAAGGGTTTTTGTGTGCGACAGGTACGGAAGCTCTGAAGGGCAAAACACGCCAGCAAATACAAAAACACAGTTCGCTTTTGCTGGCATGTTTTCATATTTGCTGATGTGTTTTCAGGAAATGCACGGTTATTGGCCAGCCCATGGGCCGGACCCCTGACAGAGCAGCACAGCCGCATGAGCCGGACCTCTGACAGAGCAGCACAGCCGCATGAGCCGGGCCTCTGACAGAGCAGCACCGCCGCATGAGCCGGGCCTCTGACA
>JAODKN010000079.1:18326294-18339071 GCA_026774425.1 Petrocephalus zakoni
CGCCAGCGTCCGCGAGTTTCCCCGTACATCGCGCACACGACAAAGCGCTCTAGGTTAACGTCTTAATCAAAAACGGAGCTGGTCAGATAAACAGAGAGATTATGTTTTTATACAAACCAAAAAAATCTGATTTATTAATTTCTCCAGTACCGAAAGCAACGTTAACGTCAGAGCTTATCGATACTCCGGTCTTTAAAAATTTATCCCGGGGGCCCGTTTAGTACCGGGTTTCGGTACCCATCCCTACACTCAAGTATATACAGGTACACACACTAAGGTATACACAGGCATACACACTCAGGAATATACAGGTACACACACTCATGTATGTACAGGCACACACATTCAGGTATTTACAGTACAGGTACACACACTCAGATATATAATGGTACACACACTTGGGTATATACAGGCACACACACTCGGGTATATACAGGCACACCCACTCGGGTATATACAGGCACTCGGGTATATACAGGCACACTCATTCGGGTATATACAGGTACACGCACTTGGGTATATACAGGTACACGCACTCGGGTATATACAGGCACACTCGGGTATATACTGGCACACACATTCGGGTACAGACAGGGCATGGCCGGAACTCACTGACGCTGCAGGGCCTGCTTGACAGGAAACCTCTTCCCACAGTTGCGGCACTTGAACTCCTTGTCGTCTCCGGTGGGCCGCTGGTGGAGGCTCTGCAGGTGGGCAGCCAGCACCTCCTCGCTGGGGAAGCTGCTCTCGCACAGCAGGCATGGGTGGTCCTCCTTCTTAATCACCACGTCTGGGGGCCAACATATATCGCATTTATTTATTCAGCTGCAAGGCCCACCAATGATACAATGGCACTCGAACCCACAACCTTCCGCACGCGGGCATACATCCCAAATCCGAGTCTGTTCACACTTCACCTGATTCTGCCGCATGCTTGGCCTCCCTGCTGTTTTCATCCTCATCTTTCACAACCTCCTCCTCTTCCTCCTCTTCATCCTCCTCCATGTCGCTATCCAGGTAGCCAATCAGGAGCTCTGTGTCCGTATCGATATCATCCACAGCCAGGTAAAAAATATTCTCTCCATCCTAAGATGGAGACAGCCCAAAACGGCAAGATGTGTAAGTACTACATACCGCAGTCAGGGGAAAAAAAAAGTCTATTTTATTATCATTAAACTCTTTCAAATTGATCTCGAGGACACTGCACTCACATAAAACACAAAACTGGCCTTTTGGAAAACATTTAGTCTGCTTATGTCATTAAAAGAACTTGCCGTTCTACTTTTTTTTTTTAATATTCCAGTCTGTCTGAATCGAATTTATGCGCTCCATAAACGTCAGTATTTTTCTAACCTCAAACCCGCGACAGCCGCAGGTATTCCTGCCCGTCGTCTGTCAGTCGATACTCGTCAGGATTTTAATCTCCCTGCCTTCTGTTTCATTGTCCTGCGCATTCATACGTCGGCCCTTCCAGGCAGCGCATTCTCACGCGGATGCCCTGCCATACTCGCTCGGAGGTGTCTCACAGTGTTTTTCATATTTCCTTTCCGCATTTCGGCCCCCCAAGCAAGCCTCTCCACCCAGGACATGTTTGTTCCTCCGCAGACCTGCTGGAAACCACGCTTGGATGCTTCTGACAGTGTTTTTCTTCTCCCCCATCCAATTATTAGTTTGATAACCGTAATTTTTACCCCGAGGAGAGCATTTAAGAGCAGAAGAGCCCCCCCCCCAGTCCTCCAAGTGGGGGCGGATTCTCATCGCAGCTGAAAGCTCTTCTGTCTGAACACGCCGGGCGAGGAACTTAAACGGTGCCTGGCGTGAATATGGGTCGGAGCGGTTCTGCTAAAAACAACAAGAAGCCTGGAATTACTGAGACAGCAAAGGGCCATCAGAACCCCCATCGGATCGGGACGGCATCTAACAGACGAGATCAGAACCACTCTCGTCGTTTCACAACGGACAGACTTATGACCTCATTGAGGATGGTGACCATGTACATTATGTCAACATCCTAGATACCAATAATATCATTAAGGACAATAATAATTATGATGTGGTGGGTCTGCAGTTCTTCCTGCAGCTTTCAACGCCGCATTACCCATGATTCACTTCAGGGGGTCTCAGCGACTGAGCAGAACCATGGGTTACCGTCAGTGTTTCGGTCGCCATTGTATCTACGGTAACACCATAGGAACACGGTCATGATGACCAGGGGGATACGGTGATGGGTATGGTCACATTACATACCCATGTTTTTCCCTTGAATCTCTCTGTAAGTTATTCTTAAAGGCAAACATATCCTCAGGAATTTCGGGAACAGAAACAGGGAGATTTACTGGGCACCCATGTGGAATTCTGGGTAGGCTAACAGAGCAACTTCAAATACACAGCCTGCTCTTTGTCTTAAACACGTAGCAGAAACATCATTCAAAGCACAACACAGCTGAGATGCTTTTCTTCTTGAAGACACAGTAACAAATGATGAACGTCATTAACTTTCGCACAATTACTTACTTTTCCTTCTGGACGGTCATTGGTTATCAGCTACACTCATTCCACCTACAAACATCTCCCATAGTGTTACACGATTAACAATAACGAGGTTTGAGTCAATTGAAACATCGTCTTTCTTGGTCTTCTGGCATTCATTCTTTCACTAGACCCTGCTTTTTTCCCTGTTTCATGTAGCATTTTGTATAAATGATGTAAAAGTGCATGGCCACACACTCCAGTCAAGTGGCTTGGGGTGAATGTGTTTTGAAAGGCGCTATATAAAAACAAACTGACTTGAAGTGAAACGTCGCATGAAACATGCCACGTCATGTCAACACCTCAGACGGCACTGCAGAGCGGGACAGCACAGCGGGATTACATCTGATGGGTTATCCTTCCAAAGACACCACCCAACATTTCTACTTGTTTACTCGCAGAAATGAAAGTGCTGCAGCAAACAGTATAAGCGACATATCAGGTATCGGTTTGGCTTACAGTCAGGTATGGTTTATAGGATTCTGGCTGTGGTTTGTCCAGGTGCGACCCGCGGAGGTTGAGGTTTTATGGGGGGCGGGGGCAGCGTCTCTGTCCCGATCGTAGCAACATCACGGCTTAATCCCCAGACATACAGGCCCCAGGCTAACTGAAACACGAATACAGCCATATCCCCATGGCACGCGCATGAAGGGGGTGGATCTCGGCTCCCCCCACCCCTCCTCTGAGCCGCGCAGTTCCAGAGATGGTGAGCGGGCCATGGCCATAGGTCCATAAGGCAGCAGATCCAGGAGAGCCGCAACGAAGAACTCAGGACTCCCTGTCCCTCCCAGATAGTCCCGTCTCTAAGGTGTTCCACCCCATCCACACAGGAAGAAACCCCCCAGAAGCCATACAGCTCTCTAGGTTTTGTACTGTACATCTGCCGTCGGCAGGTTGCTGGTTCGAATCCCATGGGTGGCTGAGAGACCATATCACACAGAATGAAACCCCCCAGAAGGCCCTACTGGGTGGCATACAGCTCTCTAGGTTTCGTACTGTGCATCTGCCGTCAGCAGGTCGCTGGTTCGAATCCCATGGGTGGCTGAGAGACCATATCACACAGAAAGAAGCCCCCCAGAAGCCACTGCTAAGTGGCGTACAGTTCTCTAGGTTTTGCACTGTACATCTATTGTCGGCAGGTCGCTGGTTCAAATCCCATGGGTGGCTGAGAGACCATATCACAGTTGGGTCCTTACCCCTAAAAACTGTGCCGGGGCAATATATGAGTGGCATAGTCTGCGATTCACACCCACGTACATCCTAAAGGCAAGCAAGACGGGATAGTGATACCGGAAGGGCCAAAATACCACAGACCACGGTATAACGTCTGGACGATGTGAATAATTAGATACCGCCTAAGTCTGACTCTCACTCCCTGTGCCAGTTAATAGACACAGACAGAATAAAAATTAAGGTCAATTTAAACAAAGGGAAAAAATGAGGAAAACGCCCATCTCCTGACATGCTGGGTTCTCTATAGCAGAAAACAGGCAAATTCTCACCACAGAAAAGGTCCCTGAGCTTTTGGCATGTCCCATCAGAGCCAGAAAAGTTCAAGGTCGTTACAGCGAGATGTTCACCAGGTCCGGCATGAGTGGGGGGAGGAGGTCGGACCAGAGCTCTTTAATTTATCATCACTGGACTGGCCGGCCCAGAAAGGCCACACGCTAATGAAATCAAAGTACTGATACAGCCTGGAGGGACCGGATACGTTTGGCTCTAATAACAACTCTAATAAACGCCACGGCCCGACGGATCGCAGAGCCGGCTGCGTGCTGAGCTCACGGTGTCCACAGGGACGGGGGCTAGATGAAGGGGATTTCGGTGCTTTCCAAAACCTTCCTGGGAAGAAAAATACCAGGTGGGAGTCCTCGGGCTGCAAGGGACTGGCTCAGGTGGAGGTGACTCACTCTCACAGGTGGAGAGGAATGTGCTGAGTGGCGGCGGTATCCACGGCGACGACACGCCGCACGCTCTCTTCCTAGGGGCCTTCTTCACCTATTTCATTTATGTTCTCTTCTCCCCTTTGGCCTTTTTATTAGAATAAAAAGGGGGATTCCAATGGGGTGTCGGGCACGGCAGGGGCAGGAGCGGTATTCAGGGGAGGGGCTATGAGGGGCACCACCCCTAGCTGAAAGCTGATTGGCTCCTGTAGTGCCCGCTACCCTTCACTCATCAATTCAAAACATATCATTGGTTAACGATAAGATTGGCCCCTCATATGCCCCTCCACCTTAAAAAATCCTACAATCACCAGTGGGCTGAGGCCAATCTGAAACCCGAGGCACAGAACGACACGAGAACCCAGCCCTGTCAGACACCGGCATGAGTGAGGGACGCGGCCCGTGGGGGGACGTGGCTCAGACTCAGACTAAACAAATCTTTCCCAAGCACCCCGTGGCACCCTCCTCCTCACATTCCCTCCCTCCAGCTCTATCTCTGGCTCCATCTTTCTCTTTATCCGCCACGGAGCAACCAGAGAGATGGTACTTAGATGGTGCCAGCGGGTGGCAAGACTCTCACCTGAATGGCGGCCAGGTTCTTCTGCTCCTGAGATGGAGCCTGATGGACGAAGCGCAGCCAGTTGGCGTGCCGGGGGTTGCTGGCGTCCAGGACGTAGAGCACGTCGCCCTTGCTGCCTCGGACCTGGGGGGGGGGGGGAACAGGTGCTATCTCATTCTACGGAAAAAACAGGCATCGCACCTGACCCTCTGGATGAAAGAGCGAAGTGGGGTTCCGGCACGGGAGCATCTACCAGGTCAATTCCTGTGACGTGAAAGAATTGTGTGGGGGACTTCCCCAAGACAGCGGGCATGCACTGGATCCAGGCCTGCGGGGGGCTGCCCGGTATTTGAGGTGTGTAAAGAACATGCATCTTATTCTACTGAATCTCTCTCTCAACCCCCCAACTCTGTGCCATACTGCAGTCTATGCTGTGCCAGACAGAGAGGCCTACATCGCAGACCATGGGGTCTCCACTGTCACCCTATTTCTTTATTTACCCCCCTCCCCCCCAATCACTGTCGGCTGATTTGGATGATGGGAGGGGGGGGGTCACTGTGTGCATTACAGACCCCACACAAATCCTGTTATTACCAGTCCTGTACTATTTTACAGTGTCTCCTCAGCCAATGGAAAATGATACGATGTCAACCAATCAATCTTCCCCAGCAGAGCAGGACCACTGTAATTTTCCCAGCTCCTTTCAAATTAACGTGGCATACCTGTGACCCCCCCCCCATAATCCCCCTGGCAGGGGATCCACCCTGGTTACTTCAGGGTGAATACAGTGTCCTACTTGGCTTTGCCTTCCCATCCCTGTGTAATCAGGAGTTCCTCACTTACTGCAGAGGACGTTACTCAGTCGCACAGTAGTCAGGCTACACACCCCATCACATACACACACACGAGCGCAATATGGCAATTCGGAGATATCGATCCCCCGAAAGCGTGGGAGGAAACTATGTAAATTCAAACAGAACTTATGCTGCGTTCCATTTACCTCAGAGGTCGGAAGCCAGAGCTGGGAATGACGTCACTCCCAGACAAGTCTGAAAGCCATATAGCAGTACCACTCCTAGCCAGCTTCACTGTTAGCCATAGTCAGCAATATCAGCTGGTAACAACACATCGCGTGGTATTTTGCACATACGAACACTGTAGCAACACATCCACAGATTACGGTTGGAAAGTACGCTGTGTGTACCACCCATTTCATGAAACACCAATCAGACATAAGTCATAAGTCAGAACGCTGACTTCAGGGAGCGTGCCAGTTAAAATTTCTGATTTGGAACTCACAAGTTCTGACTTCTGAGTTCAAATGGAATGCATCTACAAACACAAGTAGGCCCCGAACCCACAACCCTGTGGTGGGCCTACAGTGGTAGGCACCATGCCACCGCTAAATTCCTTGGATCCATCAAAAACCAAATCTGTCACCGATAATAATAAACAGATAATTAAAACCATCAGGTATAAGGGTATACAGAATGACACACCCTCCATCCCAATGGTGACAACGTTTCTGAGGCCACCGCACACACCGACATACCTCCCACATCAGCCGTGTGTCCATGCTGTCGTCCAGCTCGCTGGCCATCTTTTTCTCGCCCGCAAAGGGCCCGAACTTCTCCCCCTGAAAGAGTCACCCACACAAAGCAACCTCGGGTACAGCAATAAATAAATAAAAAGATATATACATAATCAAACAAACGTATAAATAAATACCCACAGCGTGTGCAAACAGATCCCATACCGCCGTCATAACCCTCTAAAACACGTCATACGTGGGAACCTCGGCTTCCTATTCACTCTGCAGATAGGTGTCACAGAAGCCCGACCCCCAACCCCCCATGTATGCAGAACTATAAATGACAACATACATATTATAATTCAAGGGGCTTTTATGCACTTATATTTGTATTCCTGCAGTGAAACTAGCAGCCTCATATCGGGGTGTGAGAAGCTGCCATTTCTCCCCCCGCGGGCTGCCAAACTTTCCCAGCGCGACGGGAAAGCGGGAGAGCCGGAAAGCGAAAGCGCTGGCTGGGAATGCCCGCATCTGCGAGCGCACGGCGGAGCTGATACGTGGCACTCCGGCCCCGCAAGCGCACCGTCCCGGACACGCAGAGCCGCAAAGTCGCGCCGCCCCGGGTGCAGACTAACCACGAAAAAGCCCCTAACTCCCCTGCTGCTTCCGGCTCGTACGAATCACTCTCCTCCCTATTTTTTAATTTCGCTGAACAAACCTTTTTCACCCGTCTGGCGGTGTAAAGCCCGATCCCGTCTTGGACCTTAGAGGATTTCAGAGCGAACCTGTCTGGCACGTACATACCCAGCATTGTCATTGCCTATCGTGACAGTGGATGGTACATTAAAAAGAAACGACAGTGGGTTGCTTTCTCTCGTTTTCTCTCTCTTTTTGGTCTGTTTGTGGGTTATTCTGCCAGCTGCCTTTCGGATCCCAGCCCAGATCCTACTTCCATATTGTTCCTGCTGCATGCGGGGCGGCCGCGCCCTCTGATTGGCTGGAAGTTTTGGGGGCCGGGGGGCTGCGCGCATACCGGGGTGTGGAGCGCTCGGGAGCCGGCCGCTGCCCGGCGGGTGCCCCGCAGATGATGGTGATGATGATGACAAAGTACAGGAATATAAGAGGGACAGGGACGACCCTGCATTTTATCGTCATCATACTGCAGCCTGTTGCAGCTGTGAGCAGCCACTCAATGCGCGATACCCTGCTCCACCAGGCGCTGCTCATTTAAATGGCCCGTGCTCGTGGTGTTTATATAACCGCTTGGTGTCGTCGGTATCTGGGGCTCTGTGGTCTGTTCGTTATTTTCCACCTCATGCCTCAGATTTACCGTACAGCTACTGAAATTTCACCCACTGTTAGACAGACCTACGGGGGCCAATTTGACGATGTGACAATATTTGCAATAGCTATATAAATAATATCATTGGAAATGAAGAGTGGTATGCGTTATTTGTTTAAACCAGATAATATCCCAATACAAAAAAAACCTAATTAAATTATAAGCATTTAAAGCCAAAGTAAAATCACATTTGCAGCATCATTTAAATGATGACAGAAAAGTGTGAATTATTTGTAGGCCTATAAAAGCTAATGATCAGCTAACAATGCCCCCCTCAGCTAACAATGCCCCCCTCACCCCCACCCTCAGAAAATCCGAATCAGTTAGCACAGCTGGTGCTCAGCTGAGCAGATGGGGGTCAGCATCTCAACTCAATATATATATTCGTGCAATCCTCCGAGAAGACGCAAATGGGTAGGTATGTGGCGTTTCTTTGGAGGCGGTCAAATTCTCCCCGAAAGCAGCTGTGTGGCATAGGAAGGAAAAGACCGTGAACAAACAGTTTATCAGTTTACCATACAACTAAAACACAATTTTAAAAATAGCCACCGTGAACTAAACTGCTTAAATGCACTGCGCCGGAAAGGAATTCAGGCTTTCTGATGACAAGAGGTCAGATCCGGATGCCCTGCCGCTATAACGTACATATAGCTGGAAATGAAACACCCTGATGCGGGGGGCAGTTTTGTGGATTTACATTACAGATCGGATATGCGCCCCTCCTCCTTGCTGGACTCGGCGCTTTACGCAGGGGGGGCATGGATCGTAGGAGTCAGCAAACATCTGCCTCTGTGTGGATTCTGTTTTAATTACCTCATGTAAAATCATCCGGGCCGGGGGGTGAGGGCAGTCAGTTTAAACACGAAGGCACAAAAGGAGACCCGGTTTATCCAAATGCAGCCCGATCGCGTGAGAATCGCGGGACACCAAGAGCTGGCAGACTCGATGCAGTTCGCTGGTGATCTGTCCGCAGGAATGCGTGCATCTGTACCTGCGTGTCTGTGTGCCTTACCCGCTCAGGTGCGCACTGGTGAATGGTCCGTGTGGGTGTGTATACTGTGACGCACGATATAGTGAATGCACGCGTGTGTGTGTGTGTGTGTGTGTGTGTGTGTTTACGCCTGTCTCCCGGAGCGCGTGTGTGCGCGCGCCTGGCGCTTCCAGCACGTGATTCGCAAGCCCCTTAAAGCCCACTAATGTCTAATCAGCTTTGTCTTAATGCTGTTTACAGCTCCCGTTTATCTTATTGCCGTCGTTCTTTTGAAGATGTGACCTAAATGCACTTTATTTGATTACTTAGAGTGAAGATTCGTTTGCGCGGCTTGTTCGGGGATCCTCAGTTTATGGTAATAGGGCTTAATTTCATATGACTACGGTTAACTTGAATCACACTAATATAACTGAATTTGACCACCAATATTTACATGACAATAATACATCTTGATTTAGTTTAGTGTTGCAGCACACAGTGGCTTCTTGATGAATAATCATTCATTTTATATGAAACCACACATATTATGTTTGTCATGGACACAGACTGTACCCTTTTTTGGGGGAGGCCAGGAGTTTTTGAGATCGGGTGTGAGGTCTGATGGCACAAGCAGGCAAACATTCCCTTGTGCACCGCACGTGAGATGTGCCGCGGTAACTGTCTGTAGTGTGGCATGTAGGGGTGCCCTCTCTGCCTCCCACCACTGGGGGCATCATCTTATGGGTCTGTGGATGGTGCATCATTGAGGTGGACTTGTGGAGGAGCCAGCGTATGTAATTTGCATTCCCACTCCTGAGGAGGAGATCTGTGTCCCAAACAGAGGCACTCGGTGCCCCACATCTCCAGGACGAGTATCTTCCATGACTCTCTAATTACCCTGTTCCTGAACTACACTCTGACTTCCTGTCCCAGATGTCAGCAAGCCCTGGGCTGTGAACATCGACAGAAGCGCCCCACCCCCCACCCCAGTACCCATCCTGTCCCACCCAATTCCAAAACATGCACTCCAAAACCGCACACAAACCACATCCACCAGGGTCTGCTCAGAAAACACTGTCACCCAGAGGGTGTAACATATCTCACCTTCACGTACTTTTCTGGGGCGGTATTCGGGGCGATCCGGTGCCACCGTGTCCACTGGGGGCTCCTCCCTCCGTTTCATCCGCTTGCCAGAAGACTGGGCTCACCATGGGCTCACATTGCTCACCATAATTGCCAAGGCATGTGATCACTTTACATTCATGAAATATTGTGACGTCCCTTTTTCATTCTCCTCTCACAAATCATCGGAGCACACGTTAATCCTGTATTAAGGTTGCGGTCGGGAAGCGGCTTTTCACCTTCTGTGACATTTTGAGTCCTCACAATTTGTGCTACAAAACATAAGTTTAAACAGAAATAAAAAAAAAAACATTTTTGTAAACACGTTTAGGGTAGTGGTGGCATGATTTCAGGGAAGGGAACGTAGATGAAAAGAGGCCAGTTGACATCATTAGCGGGCAGTCGCCGGAGGAGACTGATACCCGTGTATTCCCGTGAACAGTGTTCACTGTGACACTCAGGGCTGTGGGGTGGGAGTGTGTGTATGTGTTGGGGGGCCAGGGGTGGATGAACCACCCCCAAAGAGAAGTTCCTCTCTGTCTCTGCTACAGACCTTTAGCTTGTCTGCTTCAGTGGCAATGATCTGGATCTAGCATGGATCATGACCCCGAGCTAGCCTCGCTGCCCCTCGCTGCCCTCCTCTGAATCGAATCTCATGTCAATCCCCACACGGTGAGGAATGCAAGGTGGCGTAACCCTCAGCCAATAGTGTCATTCTAAATTCATCTCAGTGGAGATGGTTGCTACAGCAAACCTTACATCACTTCCTGCTCCCCACCCGACAGATCACAGTCATGTATAGCTGCAGAATCTGTTGAATTCCAGGTAAATCACCACGATACAGTAGGCGCGACTGTAAAGGGCACAAATAAATCAGAGCAGAGGCAATAATGCACCAATCAGAGTAAAGTTATAGGGGGGTAGAACAAACATCACATCTGTCACTAGGTAAACAGCTGTCAGGGACCTGAAATAGTTTATTAGAAATATACAGATATACAGCTCTGCTTAAGCAAATGTTCATTAGAGGCTTGTATAAAATGTTTTACAGATGTTCCTTCAAAATGTCCTTGTGGTATAAATGCATACTGCTTTTATTCGGTCCTTACAAAATATGTCCATTTATAACCTGGCGTCTACCGAATTCTGAGCCATTATTTTATTACTTTTTTATCTGAAATTCCTGAAATCCCCACATTTTTAATTCAGATCTAAACACATCTGTGCGCCCATCGTTAAATATGGCCGCCCATAAAAGCCTGGGAATCCCAGGAAAAGGCCACCCGCGGGTCAGAGGTCGGGGGGCGGATTTGGACCACGCTGGTGGCGCGGAGGTGGGCCAGGACAGGATGAGATGGGCCCTCAGGAGGCCTGGCGGGCTCAGACCCATTCAGCTGCGTCGCAGAGTCCCAGGACGGCCGCGCCAAGACACAGAAATTTGGATCCTGCCCCCCCATCTTTCCAGTGCCAAGAAGACACCCAGTATGGGCCAAAAATGACTGAATTCCTTCAGCCGGAGCCATTCCCTGCAGCCCCCCAAAGCACGTTCCCTCCCCTTCCTCCAGGACATGGCAGAACGGCGTGTAAAGAAATACGTCCTTTTAACATTTTAGGCCTATTTTTTTTTTCGCCAAGTAAATATTTTTACGCCAAATGACTTCAGCCGTCTCAGCTTGGAAATCAAGCACGATTTCTCTCTCTCGGCAAGTTGATTCTGGGGAAAATATGAAACTAAATGAAGCAAAAAAAGAGTAATTCTCTTTCTAAAAGGACCCCAAATACCCATGACGCTGGGTATAGCTCACATTTTTTTTTGCACATTTTATACACCTTGCTGTGAAGCATTTATGAGGTTAATTGCAGTCCAAATCAAGTCATGAGAATGCATTCCATTTGGAGAACCACCACCAATCACTATTCTGGTAAGCGACTTCCTGTCCCGCCCCATGACTGGCCTAACGGGCACTTCCTGTGGGCTAATTGCAGACACTTTCCAGTTAATTTTTTAAACAGAAATGGGCTAGGGGTCCTCTGGGGTTGGAGCCACAATGACTTATTCTGGCTGTGGGTGGCATCATTCTGCCCTCCGTCTGTCCCATCATCCTTGACAGCACTTGTTATGATATAAGACGTATGCAGTGTATATCAGAAGTTTATCAGACCTCTTTAAGAAGCTCTCTTCCTCTTAAGGCCTTGCTGATTTTAATCCGATCCCCTCAAGCATTAGCGATAAGGGGGGCGGGCTCTCTTGGAAATACCGGTAATTCAGAAGGACCTCACACACACACGTACACTCCCGCACATGCGTGTTTGTATTCATATCCTTGTGGGGACCGTCCATTTATTTATATGGAAAAAACCCTAATCCCATCAATGACAATCTTAACCCCTAACCTTAACCACAAGTAACCAAACAAAATACAAGACTTTTAGCTATTTTTTTATTTTTTTTTATTGCAGTTTTTGCAAAATTTAATATCCCCTTCTGAAAATAAAAAAATGGTCCCCTCAATGTCAAAATAATAGGTTTTTGTCACCTTCTGAAGACATTTGGTCCCCACAATGTAATATATACATAACCCACACACACATGCGGACAGACTCGGTGGGGGGACCATCCATTAATTTCTATTGGGATATTCTATTTCATTGGGAGAAACCCTAATCCCAGTCACAATACCCTTAACCCCTACCCAACTCTAACCTTAACCATAAGTAACCAACCCAAATACAAGACTTTTGGCATTTTTACTTTTTTGATTGCAGTCACAGATTTTTATA
>JAODKN010000079.1:18340967-18350967 GCA_026774425.1 Petrocephalus zakoni
ACCTACCACCACCATGGGGGAATCTGACACAGACATTCAGGATGCCTCTTGCCTCGCCTCTCATTTAATGGGAGATTTGACCAGTCTGCTTTTAGAGTCAAGTCCTTCTGTGATCTCTCCCCCGAGCCCTATGTACTCTGGGTGGTCAAGTCAGGTTTTACCATATCAGTCATCCAAGCCCCGGCCTCCCAGGTCTGTGCATGCGTGTGTGCGTGTGTGTCCGTGTGCGTGCGTGTCCGTGTGCGTGCATGTGTTTGAACGTCTGCAAGTGCTTCTTACTCTCCATTCCTAAAATGACTTCCAGACTTCCAGTGGGAAAAAAACAATTAAAAACTAAAAACAAACCCAAACCTTCAGTTTCCTATTTCTATTTTTCTTTGCTGTTCTGGCAGAAAACTCGTTAGCAGAGGGTGTGGCGGTGTCCAGTCTGATTACAGCCTCTGCCGTCCCCTAACGAGCCCATAAGCTGGGTGTTGATGCTTAATGTGTGCTTTCATTGACTTTGTCTGGCGTTCGGAGCCCGACGTATGTTTTCGTGGCGTTTCCATGCCAACTGGTGAGGCATGCCAACGCAGGGCTCCCAGGGCTGTCATCGTCGGCCGTGGTTTCTGTTTTTCCACGTCCGATTCCCTCCAGAGCTTATAAAACGAAAGGAGAAACGAAAAAGTGCAATTTAAGAGCAGAAGAACGGCCGTGAATATTCAAGGAGTGCAGTTTTATCTTTTATGGACAATTCTCTTCTGATTGCCACACAGAGTTCTCCAAATTCTTATAAAACAGCACAAAAAAAGTGTTACTTCCTCACTGCAGCATCAAGAATCTATATCTTGAAGGCAAGACCCCCTAGAAGTTCGACTCATGCTTAAAAATGACACTCATTGCACAGCGCCTAAATGATTCTGCCGTTTTGTCATGAGATGCTAGATGCTGCTCGAGGTATCAGCAAACAGGAGTACAGTAATGGGGTAAAACACTGTGAAATAGGGGTTTCATTTGATTATGGGACTTTTTAACATGAGGAGCAAAACTGGAGCCATAATACATACAGAAGGGCCACCTTATCATTATCCAAGGATATGCTTTCAATCAATGAGTGACAGTGGAGGCGGCACTACAGGAGCCAATCAGCTTTCATTTGAGGCCAGTGCCCCTGTGACTCCGCCCCTCTATATGCCCCTGCAGCCTGTGACTTGTCATAAGTGCCACGACTCTTGCACTGTATTCTGCAGTCAGCTGCTCCATCACCAGCGTGTGGTCTGAGAGTCAGTGTGGGCGGACCAGTGAACAGAACTACAGAACTGCGGTGTGAGAGATCAGGGGCTTTATCCAGAGTGGCGGAGAGGAGCGGCCCAGAGGGGCCGGCCTAATCATTAGCCAATGACGTGTTTTTTTTTGTGATTAACTCTTTGTGAACAGTTTTGGAGAACCAATGGAACATTAAGACATACAGTACATTTACCATAAATTGTCATTGCATTAAGAAAGCCAATGGCATGTTCTGAATTGGTGAGTGATGGGGGAGGTGGCCAATCAGCCCCCGTGGCCATGTTTATGCCCCTGGAGAGTGGGGCTGGGCATCAGGATGGCTGTCTGTTCTGGAGGGGAGGGTCCATTTTACGCCATAGGGAATTAGGTGCATGTGGATGAATGGATTCATCACCATTTTCTCCAACCAAGGACACCCACTAGTCACCCCCACCCCTCAAGCTTACATGCAGCAACTTCTCGCCAGAAAATTAATTTGCTGTGAAACGTGAGATTGCTTTAGCCCGTAATGGAAAACTACTGCAATCTGCAGATCTGCAGAAAATGCTTGTGGCATTGCGCTTGGGCTTTGGTCGACTGTCAAAAATGTATCCACACTGAACAACGGGACCTAAATGCCAGATTACGGAGAGGTGCGTTTGTGTTTGACTGGCAGCTCTGAATTTATGCTGCAATGCCATTGCTGTGATCCAAGGACACGGTATTCTGAGTGCCCTGGGAGGTTTGGAATTTCACACCTGATTGTGACACAGCACGCTTACAAGGTCCGCCATCCAGAAAAAAACTACGGGTCAGTGAAAACACCTGGCGGCGAGACCGTCTGTTGGCTGGCCAGGGCTAACCTGCCTTGGTGAAGCTGTGGGAGGTCAGGGCAGCTTGCCCCTTCAAGGTTAGGAGGACCTGGGAGGAGTGGAAGAAGTACAGGGAGGAGATAAAATACTCAAGGGCACAAATACGGCACAGAGTCTCAGCCCTAGTATTTTATGGAAAGTCATGTGACTCCGGGTCATGTGACCAGGACACCTGTATCATGTATGAGAGCCGATGGCATATTTCCCCTCTTCCAGGTCACCACAGAAACACATGCACAGACACACGTGTGCAGCCAACATCTGGGATCCAGAGCTTTGGCGATTAAATTTAGCATTTTTATGCAAGCTGGGGGGGGGGGGGCTTATCCCATGCTATAGGTGAAGGGGTGCTAGAATGGTCAAAGCACCGATACATTTATCTGCTGGGGGAGGTGCATGGACCATAAATCTCATATCAAATGCCTCCATGACCTGGCCTTGCCAAGTAGTAAGAACTAGTAAGACCCCTGCTGTGTGCCAATACAGGGCGAGTAGCTTATACCCAGACCCCTGCTGTGTGCCAGTACAGGGCGAGTAGCTTATACCCAGACCCCTGCTGTGTGCCAGCACAGGGCGAGTAGCTTATACCCAGACCCCTTCTGTGTGCCAGTACACAGCCAAGCTTCATTACCCCCCCTCCCAAAGACTGGGGGGTCGTCATGTCAACACCACACAGACCGTGACGACAAAACACTCAGCAAACCCCTGGATTAGTCTGATAGACTCTCTGCTACTCAGTAATAAAGTGAATGTTCCAGAATGGCGAAATGGCTGCTTTCTGGGGCCCGAGTTTGTGTAGGTCGGGGGGAGGGCAATTTTAGAGTATACGCTCATCCAAAGTGCATTTCAGACACTTACCATTCCATTTCTCAAGGATATGGGTGTCATATTTACATTTTCTGCTAACTTTTAGACCTCCAAAGATCCTCTAAAAAAGGGGATCGCACAGGGGAAGACATCACACAGCATTTGACATTTTATATATTCAGTTTTTATGTACATGGATATTGGCAGGACAACTTTGTACATTTGAGACATAGTAGTAAAACACAGAGTTTCATCACAGGAAGGAGACATTTACAAAACAGGATGATAGACACAATGGCGCGTCCAAACATCGATCATACTTCATAGATTTACCGTTTTCTTATCGCCATAATAATAATTAATATAAAAAAAAACAGAGATGTATGAAATAATTTAAAGTCTTCTAACGATAACTGCGGACATACCATGTACATGGATAGTGACAAGGGCCGAGGGTACAGGAGGCGGGTTTTCCGGAACATTCCGCTGAGAAAACCGGACGGACTAAAACGGGAAGGGGTACTCATGCAGCGAAGAAGGAACACGAGACGACGAGTCCTCCCACCCACGTCAATCACTGGCGGTGGCGCGCCCAGGCCAAAAAACGAAAACCCGCTGTCCAAAACTGTCCAAAACGACCGCAGGGTAATGTAAACATAAATGTACACATCGATCTCTAAACAGTTCCAATACTGTCACAGGCCTTAAGCTGTGTGAGTAGTCAGTCCGTATACACTCCTTAGTAGAATATCGCTTAGAGTTAAATAAACTTCTTTTTTTAATATATATAATATATTTATTATTTACAGAGTCATTAACAAAGCTTCCTTGTTTTGACCAGTTTGCTCTGGTACTTGACTGCATGGCCGCTATGGCCAACCACGTAAACATCCAGCAGATAGGACTTGCCCGGCTCCAGGCCCTTTATCGTTTCTGTGGTGACGGCCTTCTGGAGGTTTGGACTGTGGAAGTACTTGCAGAGGACCTTCTCGGACTTCTTGCGGGTCTCAGGCCCAGTGCACTGGTTCTGCTCACGCCGCCGGTGCTCCTCACCGTAGGTGTCATCAACTTCTCGCCGGTAGATGCAGAATTTGTTCCTCTCCTGCGTGCCGAGCCAGGCTACGGTGACGGAGGTGCAGGTCCGGAGCTTGTCAAAGGCCTTGATGCGTGTATCCTCAGGCAGGGACGGGAAGGGCTGCTTGTTGGGCCGAGTCGTTGCTAAGAGCTTCAGCATGGATGCCCCCTTGCGACTTCCTCGAAGCCGCACCATGTACTTAGCCTTCGCTTTGCCTCTTAGCTGAAACTGCCGCACCCCCTCCACGTTCTGGGACAGGACCAGCTTCCCATCCCTACGGACCTGGATCTGAACCGCATCCAGGCAGGAGTGGATGTAGAACATGACTTTCTGGTGTGAGGACACCGGAGCGAACCTCAGAAACTTGCTGCCCTTCCGCTTGATGAAGATGTCGGTGACTTTGCCGTCCTTGAGCTCCAGGGTCTTCTGTTTGGCCTCCTCCTTGGTGCGGGCGAAGGTGCCCACGTAGGCCGTGCTCGTGTTGCTCGCAGTGTTGACAGCAAAGACGTCGAAGTAGTACTGCGTGTCTGGTTTCAGGTCAGCCATGGTGAAGATATTCTTGTTGCCAATGCAGATCTTCTGGATGTCCGCTTTGGGCTTGGCCATGTATGAGCGGGAGATCTTGTTACTCAGGGCCTTGTTGGAGTTGAAAGAGCGACCCTTGCCAAGGTCATTCTCCGAAGGGAACCCAAAGTGCATGAAGTCAAAGGGGCTGAAGTCAAGGCCGGGCTTGGGTGCCACCATGAAGGCATCATCTCCACCAATCTTAGCCTCAACGGCACACAGACTCTTAAAGTTGTGCTCCTTGTTTACCACCACGCAGTACTGCACCGGCTGCCTCAAGCGGGACCCTGTGGGCGTTGGTTTCCAGGCCAATGTCACTGTGGTACGGCCAACGGAGGTGACGTCTACCCGCGGGTCGAAGGGCAGCTCCGGATATGGCTGATCTGACTCAGGGGTGGTGGTGGCATACACCTTGAAGCTGCTGTCCTTCTCGGTAGAGACAAGCTCCAGCTGGTAAAGGCCAGATGGTGAGCTGGTGGCCACGTAAGACTCAACGTCGTTGCCCTTGTAAGCAAAGAGCTCTGCCCCTTCCTCCTCCTCTGCTGTGGCTTGCTGCTTCTGCTGATCCAGCGGCTCTGGCTCGCCTGCACGGACAAGACCGAGAAGCATTTTCATTCCCAATTCCACGGAGACAGACAAAACCCGCGTTTGTTCTAATTATACAGGACTAGGAGCTACTGCAATTATGCCCATCCCTCCCCGGCGCACTGTTATTTCACTCAACTGGAAATTTCATTCAAAGGAAGTATTGCTGGACTGGTGTCCAGACCACATTTAAAACATACACCCTGTCTCTGACATGCCACACTGTGGGCACCAAACCCCGAACGGGATAGGATAAGAACACCCTGACATTTCTCCCAGCGTCTTTGGCTCTGTCCTAAGCGTGTTTACACCCCCTTGATGACTGTATAGCAGCAACGTTCAAAATTGTTTCCACTGGTCCTAGCCTAGTGCCAACGGCCAAGAGCTGCCCATAGAGGCCGCCGGCGACTTAAATCATGATCAGTCACTCATGAGCCAGAGCTGCTGTTTTCACACAAAATATCCCTTGGACATTCATTTAATTTTTCTTTCCTGTCATGGCGTCAGAGGCAGCAGATTTGCTGCCTTGCCCACGACGGATTCGGCCCAAGGCCCCGAAAACAAAATATTATGTCTGCAAACTAGCCACTGTACTGGACGATGAACAGCAGGACTTCTGAAGCAGAATCTGGGGTCCTGCAGAACACATACAGAGCCATGTAAGGCACCCTAATTAATCAGTACTCAATCAGGCACCTACTCGGACACCTGTGTTGTAAGAACTGTGCTGTATAGCTTATCTCCCATCATTATTGAAGAAATACTCTTAAACTCGAAAATTGAAACGGTTCTGTCTAAACTGAAAAGTTTCTCTCTGACAGCCCTAAAAAGGTCTAATTTCTCTGTTTGGAAGATTATATTCCTCTGGTCCCATTCGGACATGAAAACACCCTGGTCGAGACCCCCCCCTGCTGCCCCCCTCCCGCACCACATCATGAACACCACACAAGCTCTGCGTCTGGATGCTAATTGCACAGGGAGCTTGTGGGATCACACTGGTTTCCTGAATCTCAGATACTGTCCAGATGGAGTGGGAGGAAAGGGGTGGGGGAGCTCTTTAGAGGGAGGGGGGGCAGATTCTGGTGCATGGGGGGATGGGATGGGAGGTGCCAGGAGGGGGATACAGGAGGGTCATGACCTTTTTGGTTGAATTATACAGAGAGATGATTACGATCGTGGGAAAAATGATTACCCACGAATATCAGCCGTTTTCAGTTAAAGGGGCTTCCGTCTGAGACGTCCCATTCCATGCCACCATCAACCACTCCCCCCCCCCATCAGATACCCACAGAAACTCTCTCTTCCTCAACATTCAGAGGTACAGAGACGTGCGTATCTGTGTGTGTGTGGTCATGTATATATTACAATGTGATAAAAATATATTTTGACATTGTGAGGAAACTCAGTTTTATAAAAATCTGTGAATGCAATCAAAAAACTAAAAATGCTAACAGTGAGATAGGAAGCCCTTAAAAACTCTCTGGGAGTGTGCCGAAGCTTTATCTCTCTATGTAAAACTCCCATCTCCAAAATGCCATTATTTTAGGAGCATAAAAATGCTTTTTTTTTTCAAAAACTACATTATAAAGTAAACCTAAAACATAACGGGACATCCATAAACAGAAATATATTTTACAGTTTAATGTTCTAAATGGACGTACGTGGACTGCTGTCAGCGAAGCAAATATTTCAGTGTCAACAAGACACTAGTTAATCTCTCATTATATTCACAATAAACTATGATGCTAGTTAGCCAGCTATCTAGATATTAATGTCAAGTTTTTAAAATTTGCAATATATAGAAAGCCATACAAGCAACTTCTCATTAGTCATTGGAGGGGTTGGGGGTCCGGAGTCCATCCCGGAAGATACAGGATTTCTGTTTATGGTTCATTGCCAGTGTTTCCCGATCCAGTGCTCAGGGACCCTCAGACTGGACCGTCTGTGGGTCCCCATAAACCGGGTTGGTTTTTACACGTGTTTAATTCTGCAGGGATATAGACAAGCAAGCATTTAATGAGGCAGACGAAGCTGCAGGATGCTTTTTGCTCTTGTATTTGTACAAATGACAGTGCAGCTTTTGGGACGCCCCCCCCCCTCACCGGAGGCCTCCCCGCTCGAGTCCTCGGGCAGCTCCTGCAGTGTGAGCCGCCACTCCAGCGGCGCGTCGCACGGCGTCACCGTCACCGACAGCGGCGTGTTGTCCTCCTCCACCACAAAGTAGTACCTGCAGAGGAGGGGGATAGGGAGGCCGGTGTCAGCCCGGCCCACCTCAGACCCACCACGGCCGCCCGAAATACCCCAGCGGCTAAGCCCGGCGCCGCCAGCCCGCCGGCACCCTGCCATCCGGGTCCATTTATCAGCACCCGTGCTGAGGTGAAGCCCACAGCGTGATATTTTAATCCCGTTTACACAGGCGGGTATTTTTAACCCGGGAACAGGTCATGTGGTTGGGGGGGTGCTCCTGCTCTGCTCCACCACAAGGCTGGTTCCTCAAACGCTGCACCGCCTGCTGCCTGCCATGAGTATGTCCCATTCCGGTTACACCTGGGGGGGCTCCCCCGCTGTCACACTTTAATAAACTTAAACGTGTGGCCATATTAAGCTGCGTAGTGGCGCTCTCTCCCTGCACTCACGGAAATGCTCCTGGGCAGCACCATCCAGCCGGCCCTCTAATTGCCTGGTGTGGGGAAGAGCCGAAATGCAGCACGCCGGGAGACATTCAGCTGCCTGCGCCGCTCATCTGTGCTGCCTGCTAGGTGCATCCAGTCCCAAAATGAACTGGGCAGCGAGGATAATGGAAACGAAAATAATACCCCGTGCACTCGATAAGTGGTTAGGGAACATGGCTGGCCCTATAATAATAATAATAATAATAATAATAATAATTGGGTGTCACAACAAACAAAAAAAATCTTTTTGAATATTGATATTTCTTAGATCATATCATTTTTGTTATTAGTAGCTGTTGAGTATTGCATTAGATTTCAGATGCTTCGTGAGGATAATCGTGTAATTGATGTTAAAGTTGATATTCCGATATTGCGCTGGTTTATCGTCGGTACTCTACTGCGCATGTGTAAATATTAAATATCTTTAGAAATGAATATTAGAAACAGTTCTAACATTGTGGCCGAATGTCTTCCGTAACCTCATCATCTTATTCTGCTTACGTACTGATATCAAGGAGAATAAACAATATAATTGGGATCTGGTTCGTCAGCAGGCTGTGTTTTAATCGAGGGGGATAACAGACGTTAACATTGGATACGGATACGAGTCAGAAGCTGCCCTCTGACTGTGCCACATCAATGAAGTGGCTTCATCATAACCGAAACTCTGAACTGGAACTGGAACATATAATAATAATCATAATCATAATAACAATAACCTGGGTACTGGTTATGGAAAATGGGTGGCTGTATAACAACAATAGCAACAGGAAATGCTAAAAGGTGATGGTGGAGGGATGGGTGGATAGATGATGGATGGATAGATAGATGGGTGGATGGATGGATGGATCGGTGGGTGTATGGATGATGGATGGATGGATAGATGGGTGGATGGATGGATGGAGCGGTGGGTGGATGGATGATGGATGGATGGATAGAAGGGTGGATGGATGGATGGAGCAGTGGGTGGATGGATGATGGATGGATGGATGGATGATGGATGGATGCACATGCCTTTTCGGTGTGTCCCTGAAGAGGTATCCGTTGATCTCGGCTCCGTCGGGAATCACAGACGAGTCGTGGAACAGGGCCTTGTCCCGCACCTGCATCTGGAAGAGCCCCTCATCTCTGGTGGGCAGCTTCTGGGCTCCAGCACTGACGGCCAGAACCAGGCAGAGGCCCAGGGGTCCAAGCAGCAGCCTCATCCTGTAGCACCAGGAGTAATGGAAGCCAGGCTAAGCGACTGGGTCCGGTCCAGAAACCCGACTGAGGAGAGCGTCATCACGACCCACAGAAACGTGGCCGACGTAATGGATCATGACTGCAGCGATAATCGGGACCGGGTCAATTAGCAGAACCATGTCCCACAGAGTATGAACACACACATCCCCAGCCAACAAGGTATCAGAACAAGCTGTGTGAGATCTATCAAACACGCTCCTACCCAGTGAACATAGTAATCCTTCCCACCCCTAAAATGTCACAGCACAAACTGCTGACCGCAGGAAAGTATGCCCGGCCCCCGTCTTTGGAACAATCCAGAACACGGAATAAGGGAGAGCCCAAGACATGAGTGAAGCTTGCTAAATACCTAACAGACATAGAAGAACAAAATATGAGTTAGAATTCAAAGAATCTTCTATAATCCGTGAAATCTGTCTTTAAGGCCTAAAACATGGCAGCGTCCTCTTACGTTTAGACCTAATTCAGATGCTCACGTGTCCCATGATCCTTCACTGCCCTCCTGCCTCACAGACCAGGCTGGGCTTTTAACATAAACAGAAGTCGGTTTGGCACTGTGTGGCAAATTCTCTGCTCTGGGCTTGTGGGAAAAACCTGAGCCCAGTCTCCACTGACTTGGAATGTCCAGCTCTGTCTGTGCAGCTCAAGACGCTCTCCTAACCCCCCCCCGCCCCATGGTCTAATAACGCACTGTCATCCCGAACACAAATGGGCTCTTGACAGGCCGTTCCCCATTACATAATAGCTAAATTAGATAAATTACGCCGGGAAGCATGGTATGGACGGAGAGCCCCGAAAAACATAAAATGTACCCCTGATGATCCGAGTGGGGGACAGCCAGCATGCAGACCCTGTCTGCTCCAGATCTGCTGCGGCCGACGTAATAAAACACCCATTTATCGATTTGGCCACATTGATTGTGGTTGATGGCGACCAAA
>JAODKN010000079.1:18355967-18373515 GCA_026774425.1 Petrocephalus zakoni
TTTAAGCGCATATCGGGAGGCTGGTCCGGACGGATGCGGTGTGCCTCGGAGCTCCGGTCCCCGGCGGAGCCCCGACGCTCTCATTCCCGAGTCGGGGCGCCCCGTGCCGGCTGCGCGCGCGCTCTAACCCCCCTCTAAAGTCGCTCGATCCCCATCCAATCGCGCGCCACTGATACGCATCCAAACTGGAAAAGCCAAATTAATAAGTCATGCTAGCTGCAACTTGATTGAAATGTGTTTGAAATCCTTTAACTTCCTAGAGTTGTAAACCGCAAAAGTCCTTCCCCTTCATCTGGCAGCAATTTCAAAGGGAAATGGGTCTCTTCATTCAGGGAGCCTCGCTTTGTTTTTCTGCAATCATTTCCACGGCATATCCCGGCCGTGCAAACCGCACATCATACATCACAGACTCAGAAAATTCATTTAGTTAAAGAACGCGATGGAACGTATAAGTCACTAATATAAGAATCGGTTTATAGGCTTATGGGATCACTTAGCGGTACACTTTGTTTACTGTGAGTTGTAAACCAACATGCAACTCCAGGGAGAATAACTTAGAACGAAAAGTCACTTAACGCGCCATGTGAGAAATTAAAATGCAATAATAATAATAAAAATAAAATCTTACCTTGCGCAAATGTTTAAACTGGATTTGAAAAGTTTTGGATTCTTCAGCTGGGCAGCCTTTCAGAAATAACGATGTAGACGCGTTGCGGTCAAAACTGAAAATGTCAAAAAGCAAGACACGGGGAAATAATAATAACACTTATAGGTGTTATAGTAATAGGACGGAGAGGCTGGGACTGATATCAGCACAGGGTTGTCCGTCTCTGTTTTCTGGAGGTTTCCTGTAGAGTCACGGCTGGTTTATGGGATTATGGACGTGCTGGCTGGTCACGGATCTGGCGGATCCACTTTGTCCGGAGACCGGAGAGTATCCCGAAACTGGCAGCGAGCTCCTCTCCTGCCGTGCGCCTGTTAGTGAGACTGGGACTGAGCTGATCTCTACCCCCCTCCTCCGCCAGTAGTGAGTCCAAAGCCAGCCCACCCCGTCCCAGACACACAGCCCAACAGACAAAAAAACCAACCAGAGACCAGCCGCCTTCAGCACAAGCCCCTATCAGGGACCCGGTGCGCGGCTGACATCACTTTATGAATGAGAAACTATTCCAGATCACTTTCTGTCAGCCATGCACCATTTGTTTTTATATTATTATTAACTATCGATTTATATTTATATATTCAGGAGGACGTTTTGTATTTTATTTTCGGCTAAATTTACTCCATTAATTACTATTGAAACCAACTGGAAGGACAATAAACACTTAAGTTTGTCTTTTTCTATTTTTTCTGTTTTCTATTAAAACACTTGCTTCTCTTTAAACAGATTTTTTTCCTCCTTGGGGGGGGGAAAACTGAACCTACCGAAGAGTCGAATTTAATTGTCAGCCAGCCCTCCGATCCCATAAATAACGTTTCAACGCGCCTGTCCCGTTAAAGGAGGGGGAATCCCCCATACCCGCTGGTCTTGGCAAATGTTTATTGCCTTTTGTAAGATGTGCAAATTTGTTACCCTCTTTTCAGAGTCACGCACCGCCCGGGGCTTGTTCTTAAGGGTCGGTGCTGCTGTCGGGACAGTATTTGTAAGGAGCATTCCTCAAGAAAATCTATTTACATTTGGCCGTGTGAAAATACAGTCTGATGTCTCGTAAAAACACATCTGTCCGCCCAGCTAAAACAACCCGAGCCCTCTTATCTGTGTGTGTCTCCGAGTGTTTATCCGAAGGCTTTCCCTCTGCGTTTCATGTGTTTATTTGACCCGAAGATATTCCGTATTTAGGTGTGAAAATACTGGTCAAGGACGCGTATTGTCCGGTTCCGGGCCGTAACCTGGGGAGGCAAATATTTATCAAAAGATAAGGGCGGCTGACAAAACGTAGCTGCAGTTGGGAAGCAGTAATTGCTGGTGAATTTATGACTGGATGGCAGCGATTTTCGGATGAACCGATAAGCACCTTCACCTTGCCAGACTTGAACAAACGGTGTCTGTAATTTGCATTCAAAAAAATATTACATTATTGTGCAAACACTCCACTTTAAAGCCGCAGAAGAAGGTCAGAGGTCGAACGCTTGCGGGTACATTTTGCAACTGCAGTGAAAGGAACAAGATGTTATTTAAGAAGAACGGTTTTTAACAACTACTATATTGTTCTCCTGTAAAAATACACAACATCAAAAACCAAGGCTTAATTACTCCACCACATTTTAAGAACTTCATGTTGTAGGGCACTATTAATATAAAACAGTCTTCCTGACAGCACATAAACAGATGGCCGGGCTCCATCTAGTGGTGGAACGTCGGAAGCGCATCAGCCGATCGCACTGAAGGCGACCGGACCGGCTGCACGTGCACACACGCACACACACACACACACACACGCATGCATGCATCTTCAAATTTCATTTTAACATTTGGTAGGGCTAATAACGAAATGCCCCAATTCCATGGTCCTGTGGTTTGGTCCTCACGAAACACTTTCCAAAGATAATTCCTTTCAAGACATACTTAAGGCTTGAGCCAAACCCTGTCGGTTTGGAACGTCCAAGAGATGCTCCGTCCTCCCAGCTAGGCAGCGGAGGTAAGGAGACCGACCATGCCAGACTGGGGGCAGAAACATGGGGATAATCTCCCTGATATACCCCCCAGTATCCTCTCTCTGCCCCCGGCTCAGTGAAAGTGTTTTCACTGCCATAAATGAATTCATCACTCGTTCCGCGGACCACCTCGGAGCGCAAAGCCAGCAGACGTGCACGCGCGGGGACACGCACCCGGGAAAGCGCCGACGTTCACAGCCGCGCGCACGCGCAGGCGCCCGAGGATTCGCGCGCGGACACCCACGTGCAGGCTCGTGTCCGAGCTCGCGCGCCCGAGGCCACGCGGACTCTAGGTCACCTTGTTCCCCTTGACGTTTGAAATGAACGCTAAGGCAACGAAGGAAATGAGCGGTACATCAGTTTAGACTGTTAGACGAATACACACTCCCTCTTCAACTTCCCACAGACTCAGCAGTTTCATGGGGGGTGTCTTCAACCTTAAAACCAAAAGCCAGTTAATAAATTGGTACCTTTGTTCCTGACAGAAAGCTGTAGCAGTTATCCACATTACAGGAAAGTCGATTTAAACCTGCCTCTCACAGAAAGCCAAAAAGATCATTTTTTGTGTGGGACATTTTTTGTTTGAATTGGCACAGTCTGCCAATAATCACCCCCGTGGAAGGGCACCCACCCACACACACACACACACACTCTTTTTGGTATTCCTGTCTTTGTGGGGACTCTCCCCTGACTCATCATAAACCTGCCTACAGCCAAAACAGCCAAAACTCATGCCAAGATCGAAGCTGATAAGGAATAGTAAATTTGCCCTTCTGTGTGTGTGTGTGTGTGTGTGTGTGTGTGTGTGTGTGATTACCACGTCCCCCAGAAGAGGTACCGAGTGTGAAAGGGTGAGGCTCGGCCTCACACCTCATTGGTCAGATGTCTCTCCTCACGTTGTAAAGCGTCTCTTTGCGACTATAGACACTTACCCACACAAAAGCGACAAAGAGACGTTCCCTGACCGCTGCCCTGTCCAGCTAATGGTTAACTCAGCTGGGCGTAGCCATTTCCATGACGACGCTAGCACTGTCAATACCCCACCCCCCACATTCCCCCCACTCACGGACCAGAACCCGGAGAAACCAGAAAAGTAGCAGAACATACCATAAAAAGTCCACCCATCCCAAGACTGTGCACCTTTATGCTAATAAACAGGCCAAACAAGCCCTAGATTATTCTGTCCACCTGACCACTTTTCTAATTCACTTTCATTGACTAGTGACTTTATACGCACTGGCACTCTTACCAGAAGGAGTGTTTTGAAGGTGGATGGATCTGCCGGATGTTATATTCAGGGCTGTTCATGCTCCTTAACTGGGTAAAAGAGTAAGCTGTCTTCTGGGATTGCAGTGCAAAATCTTCGCCAGAGGATGAGCTGATGTGGGAGGTGTGTGTGTGTGTGTGTGTTGGGGGGGGGGGGTTGCAGCAAGAGAAACCAGACGGCTAGTGTCAGGTGATCTGCAGACTCCTGTACCAGGGGCGGGGGTCAGAGGTCACGGATGGAGACAGCCGGAGTTGGGAATACTTCAAAGCACAAGGTGTTCCCCCCTGGCCCAGAGAGGAGCACCATGCAAAGGGAGCATCACCAAGTGGGGCCCACACAAGTGCCACCCTACTCCCCTGCCCATGCCTGCTTTTGAAGATACTTCACCCTAAATCATTACCAGCACTGTGTGCCTTCGGCGCAAAGCATTATGGGAAGGAAAGTGTTACCTTGTCAAGGTTCTGTGGACACAAACCATACCACCGTGCACCAGCTGAGATCCTGTAGCTAGATGGAACATATTTTCCCTTTAAACCAAGACATAAGACAAGCAAAAATACTTAGAAATATTTAAATATTTTATTGGATAATCCATATATATATATATACATATCATCGAATAAATATTACTGTTTAAATTTTGCTACAAGACACAAAAATACTCCAGGAGCACTGGGATGTCTTCATAGAGCTCTAGGTTCCTGGGGCTTCTGCAAACACAAAGGGGAAGGGTACTTGAAGGGAAAGTGACATAATAAAAAACACTGCCCCCGGGGGCACTGGGGCGCCACTGCATGCCTCTCTGCCAGTGAGACAAACATCCTAGGCCTAGTAAAGCCATTGCTTTGTTTCTTCTAAGATTAGCGCTGCATTCTGACACTGAAACCCACAACTGGATCCAGAGGAAGATCACAAGAGTGTCACGTTTGAGTTGGACTTCATCTCATTATACACATTATACAGTGAGTCCCAAAGCAGCCCCTGGAAGCCCTCGGTAAACAAGGCGAGACCACCAGTAGGCTTTTGAGATGTAAATGCCGAAGAGCGCTTGCGGCCTTGGCCATACATTCGTTTCGCCTTCATAAAAGCTTGAGGTACAGCGAGTGTTGGGGAAAGGGAGAACGTGGGTCTGGGCCGAGACTTACCCCTGGCGCTCTGGGCGGGGTTAGAGGAACGGCCAGTCACGGTGGGTGTGGCTTGTTGCTGACCGTTGGACTGTGATGGGCAGATGAACACAAGTCAGTGGCAGAGAAGCAGCACAGGTAACATTGCAGGTGGCACGAGGTCACTGCTGGACCAGCAAGGCCGTGGTTGGCAGAGAGAGCAATGTCCTTGTGGTGATTATGCTAACTGCAAGCCCAGTTACATACTGTTGTAATATCACTTTTAGTGGTTTTATTTAATAACTGCTTTTATTCAAACAAATTAAATAAAGTCTTCACATGGTTATCTTATTATGTCAACATGGACTACTGGTCAAGCAAGGTTGCCCCCCCCCAGTTTCTCTTCACTCCCTTTGCTGCCTGGCCAAATCCTACAAGGATTGCCCCATGATGTCATAACAGCTGGTGACCTCAGACACATGCCCTGTGATGTCATGACAGCTGGTGACCTCAGACACATGCCTGGTGATGTCATAACAGCTGGTGAAGGTCTTACATTCTGGGATAATGGTGGCGTGAGAGGGGACTATATGACAAAGTAATCTGGACAATAATGACAAACAAAGAATTTGGAGCATCCCTAGTGAAGGGCATATCCCGCAAAACTTAACGTTCAGTAGTTTCTCCAAGCCGCTTTACATGAGAGCATAAACAAAACGCTAAAACAGCGTTAAGGCAGCTTGGAGTCAGACGGAGTGGATGACGATGAGGCTGGAACGTGATATTTCATTAAGGGGACCGAGAGGAGCCGAGTCTCTCACCTGAGAGCTGGGTGTTGGCAGCTGCCTGTAGACTTTGGCCAACCTCCGCTCCAGCTCGGTGTTTTTCTCCTTTAACCGCTCCCTGTCCCTTCTCTCCAGGTTGAAGTCATCCTTGTATGTGTTTGCCTGAAGGGGGGGAGAGACTTTATTTTCTCTAAGTGAAAGAGAACTGCTCTCTGAATGAAATGAGGGTTGTATAAGAGACAAGATGAATCTGTGCCTCTCCCTGTCTGAGTACGCTGTTCGGGTACACTGACTCTCTCTGACTCTCTGACTTTCGAGGTACTCTCTTCTTGACTGTAATTCCTGTTGAGGGACTGTCCCCATGACGGTGGTTCCTTGTGAGTGACTCGCTCCCTGATGGTCATTCCTATTGGCTCACCCTCTCCCTCCTCCATCCTCTTGATTGACAGTGCTTCCTGTTGACTGACTCTCTCCCTGATGGTGCTTCCTGTTAACTGAATCTCTCCCTGACGGTGCTTCCTGTTGACCGTCTCTCTCCCTGGCAGTACTTCCTGTTGACCGACTCTCTCCTTGGCAGTACTTCCTGTTGACCGACTCTCTCCCTGATGGTGCTTCCTGTTGACCGACTCTCTCCCTACCAGTGCTTCCTGTTGACCGACTCTCTCCCTGCTTGTGTTTCCTTTTGACTGACTTCTCATAAGCGGTATCACACTTGGAAGGTGGACATACCCATACCTGCCACCTGAGAACTTCCAGCTCCACCCTGACCTCCTCCTCCCGTTGAGCCAACAATTCCTGACTTTCTTTCAGGGCCTGTGGGGCAAACAGGGGGATTATGGGAAACTGTGGAACTGTGCAGCACCTGACTCCACTGGAAAAAACATGGTGCTGATTCACTTGAATCAGCAGTGGAGGGGACCAGTTTTCAGTGGGACAGATTATAGAGTACAGACACACACACACACACTCGCAGATATACATTTTTTTAAACACACACAGGCACACACAGAAATTCCCTCTACTGTGTCTCCTGGCACAACCTGGGAGGGAAGGCCCTGTAGTGGGTGGTCCCAGGCCTGGAGGTATACCTCCACATGCTGCCAGTTGCCCCTTGCCAAGAACACCACCCCTCACTGCACCCTGAACCCAAACCAAGACACACAAACTCTCTCCAAGCCTGCATCTAAAGGAGAGGTCCAATTTCCCACTCTTCACAGACATGCGTTCATCCAAATCTGCACTTTTAATGATGATGTCACAGGCAAAAATCTACCCAAATCCACCCCATCCTGCCTTGCATTTCATCTCATATTGAGTGGTCATTAGTAGTTAGTAATCACATTCCATCTATCAAATAATGTTTAGAAATCTAGGTATTTTACACCAGCAAAGCAGGACGAGCTCTCTGCTCAGAGGCAGAGTAGACGAAGCCTTCCAGGACCTTTGTGGAGCCCGGTTCCAAGTGTTGCACGTGACACAAAGCCAGCTACGCAAAGCAGTATATTACCACCCGCTCGCAGCCAGAGTAATACCGTGCTGGGGAAAGCAACAGCAGTCGTTCCTTCCAGGACAAAGCTGGAGTGGTGGTCCGTTTAAGTGTGGAAACACGATGCGATTTACACCGTGCTGTCAAGAAACGCAAAAGCCCCTTTTCGCACGTCGCCTTCTGTGATATCGGATCGTTTTTCTGCTCTGTATTCCACCCAGAATCCCCAGGGCTCTGTGGTGCCGAAGCCGGCAGACGCCCACCAGGGCCAGAGACATGGACTCGGGTTTCTTCAGGACCGTACCGGCTCTCATCCGGATCCAACACCACAGCTTTGCCAGGGAAGTCGGGCCTCAGTCAGTTCACTCGTTCATAAATCTCTGCCTCAATTGGAGCCGCACGGGACATGGCACTGAAGCGGTGCTCTGACACGCAAGCGACATTAAAATCACAGATTCACACGCCGGGCCACATGCGATAAGCCGGACCTCTATCCACAATCTGCTCGAGGGACTGTCCCACCCTGCGCGCTCAATTCTACGGTGCTTTGGTTTGCTAAATAAACACATTGTATGTAAACGATAACACACATGAACACGTACCGCAATGTTTAAAAAGGCAGGAACTGCATGATCGTGTCAATATCACACACACGCATGAGTGCAAATATACACAAACACAGGCACGTTGACAGGGTTACCAGCGCATGTAACACACACACACGCACACACTTCCACAACCACAAACCACAATCACACTCCTATCTCCACATCTGGGGGAATTTCTGCTTTACGTTTTATATTACTGATAATACAATGCTATGAATTTGAGTATTTGCTTTACAGATTCTGTGAAAGCAGTCAGTAAAAATAAACTGTATACACTGTCAATGTGCTTCAAAAAAATATAAAAAACAGCTTTTTGGCGAGTGTTATACAGCTTTATATATAAGGAAGACAAGTTTAGATGCAATACTTGGTATAGATTTTGTAGGGCAAGTTTTCAATTCCGCGTACTAAACTATTTCACTCTCAGTAAATATATATCGGCGAGTTCCACCCTGTGGTTAAGAGTGGTACTGCACATGTCAGTGACGAAAGGTGCCAACTGCCATTTAACCTGGTAAAATAGTATCGGTCCTCGTGTGGAGATGAGTGGTAATGCAGAGGGATCTGTCCGCAAGCTCACGGTAAGCAGAGTTATGAGATAAAACTGGCAACCGGAATCATGTAAGTTAGTGAATCATCATGTAAGTTAGTTGCCATCGTATTAAACATTCACACACACACACACACACACACTGTCCATGTATTCCTATCATTATGGGAGCACTCCATTTATTCCTATGGGCATAATCCTGATCCCAACTATGACACCCTTAACCCCTACCCAGCCCTAACCTTAACCATACTTAACCAAACAAAATATTAGACTTTTGGCATTTTTAGTGTTTTGACTGCATTCACAGATTTTTATATAGTTGAAGTTATCCTTGTGAGGATTGAAAAAAATGTCCCCACAAGGTAAAAAGTAGCAGGTTTTTATCACATTGTAGGGACATTGGATCCCACACTGTAATAATTACAAAGCCACAAAAACACACACTCGGCAAATGCCGTGCTTTAACAAACTTAAAATCACCTCGTTTAATCGCCGTATTTCACTGGTATGATGCTGCCCTCTTGTGGTCAAAGTCGCGATCTGCGCCGTCAGATGCTGCACATACTTCTCGGCTTCCAGTAATTCTGTGCTGGGCTCGAAGTTTCGGTTCTACAATCATCACAATAAAAAAGAATATGACCAATCGGATTTTTAAACAGTGGCCGATTGTTTTCAGTAAGTTTTATCCTGGAAATGCAGATATTGAAAATCAACTGTTGTCATAAAAATAGCTCTATGGGGTCATTTTAATGACATTAGATATACAAAAATGATTGATGCTCAATGTTCTGAAAATACAAGATATATTTAACATTGTAACACTGTTAGCACGAATCTTCACTGACAAAGTCAAATCCATGTGCAATTGTTCATTAGATAAAGAGTTTTAATTAAATATATCTCACTTGGAGGGTCTGGCTCAAGTTATTTTTAATACCTGGCTCATAACACACCAAGGCTGACACCCCTTTAAGGTCACACATGTAAATGCCCAGCGCATTAAGCAGAAGGTGTGTGGGTTTTTCACCTGTGGCCAGTCCGTGGCTGGCCTCCCCGCTGGCACCTCGCCGACGCCGGGTTCGCAGGCTGCCAGTCTGGCCCTCAGCTCGTCTATCTGAATAAGGAAACGCGGCTGGTCAGTGTCATCGCACACGACAAGCGCGAACTGCTTCGGAGTTTCCATTATTTGGCAGAAGTCCGTGAACGAAATCGCCTGCTTCCGAGAGGCTAAAAACTGCATCATCATGTTCGGCTCCTCGCTCAGCACGGCCGCCCTTCGTGCGGTCACACGGATCCTCTCCTGCCCCATCTCCCATCCCGTCACATGAGGTACGGAACCATTCAATGCCGTACCGTTAACGTAGCCAGTAAGGGCCCAACCAACCTTTTGCATATAATTTCGTTTCAGGAACTGGCAGTACTCGTCCCACGCCTTGTTAATGTCCAGAAGCTTTGAACAAGAAGGCAAAGAATAAAATCAGTTAGACCCAATGACATTAGGATTAGGGAAGATTAACTTTATTCATCCCAGGGGTATATTCTTCAAAATGAGTAAAGCCTCACTGTTGGATATGTTTTTCTATGTAACTGATGACAATGTGACCCACTTGGGTAAGGTAAATGTACCTCTCGCTTCTCCTTCTCCAGAACGGCAATCCGTAAAAGTGGATCATGGTGTCCCGGGTTGACACATGTTTTCATCGCCTGCACGATTTAAGTTAACCAGCATTAGCAGATACATTGACATACATTTACCGTTTGTGGTAACACTTCCAAAATGAACCATGTCACTCCAAAGCAACATTTCCAGCAGACAATTACCACTTGAATTCACCCTTTTATTAATGCGAGAAATCGGCCCTGGAGAGAACCCCACGATGCATTTTGCAGGCTCACATAGAATCTGGCCACCCAGAAAATGCCCGCTTATGACAGACCAGATGAGCAGCCCTGCTAAATCCTAGGACACCATGAACCAGTGCCCAAAGGGACATTTAGGTGAGCGCCTCTGCACGGTGCTGGGACTGACTGGCGGAGCGGTGTGGATGTATGCGAGCTCTTACCACGCCGGTGATCACGGGGGACCGAGCCGACTTCCCGCCTGCTACCCGGCCGGGCTCCTTCATTTCCTCCATCGCAGTCCCGGTCTGTCGTAGGCAAGCGGCAGAGAGGATTATAGCGCTGCGATCTCCGCTCCGGCGCTACTTATACCGGCCATCAGGCGGGTTTGCCCCGAATGTCACAACGCGAGCAGTACACGCCGTCCGCTGGAAAGCACGTCTTACAGGAACCCCGTCAAGGAAGTTCTGCCTGGCAGCGGACGGCTCGAAAATCCACAGGATTTTAACAAAAGAGTGCGTGGCACACCGGCTATGTTACGGACTTCCTGCCAGTATGACACTCTGTGCGGGAAGCGCCTGGAAGGCGATTACCGTCCTTTGCATTAAAAAAAAGCCCATACCCATTTTTCTGGCGACACTTCCCTCAAGTTGTAATAACATAAAAATACCGCGGCGTTGCAGTGAATTGGCACCAAAATGTTGCGGGAAATAAAATACTTGCTCATCATTGTATTTACTTCATTTTTAAATGTTGCTTATCATTGTAGGCTACTCTTTCTTTTTTACCGAACAACGTCAAGCGTTTATAGCCACTCATTTGTATAACTATAAAATTATTTTATAATTTTACAATTTTATATTTGGCTACCGAGTAAACCTTTAGTCCCCGGTTTTGCTAGCATATTTTGAAGTCTGAGTCATGTTTTACGACATAGTGAAAATATACTATACACAGTTGCGCAACTATAAGTCAGTATTTATAACAATGCATCCGGTATTTACTCATGTGCAACAGGGACTCACTGACTCAGGGGGCGAGAACGCCGACTATAGGCCGCTTAGGCCGAGCATGGGGCGCCCCATAAGCAGATGAGTCAGCCTGCTCCGTCATACAGTCCTGCCAGCGCTGACGGATCTGCGGCTTCCGTCCGCGGCTCGCCGGGAACTGCGCTCCAGGGAAGAGGGTGTGCGCCTCTTACGCAACGCCCCGAGAAGGACACCAGCCACGGGTGGCGCCCCCCCCCTCTCACATCGCGTCTACTTACTGGAAATTACTCTCACCTCTGGGGCTCTCTGGTCTGTAGCTGTACTAATTTCCCCCAGCAGCCTCCTGTCCAGTTCCACCCCGTAACATCTAAAAAGGGATCGAAAGAGCTCAGCAAATACCCTACCTCGCTCGACAGATGTTGGTACATGCCCCTTTGAAAACTGATGTAAGTAAATGGTTTGATGCAATAGTTATTTTATTAATAAAATGACAACAGTGGCCTCTAATACCTGCATGAAGAACTTCTAACAACTAAGTAAGGGTGTTGGTTTGGTTTCAGTTTTGGCTGGGACACCCAACCCCCCCAGCCCCCTACACACATACGGCACTCCCACCACACTGGTAGGGACATGTCCCTACTGTCTATACCCAAATCTACACCCTTGATACTAAATTATTCTAACAACAGCAGCAGTAAGTATTAGGCCACTGCTGTCATCAAAGTTGCCTCTAAAGCAGGGGTGGCCAGTCTTATCCAAAAAGGGCCATTGTGTGTGTGGGTTTTCGCTGCAACTCCCTGATTAGGTTACTATTGGCTGAAAAGTCCCCAAACCTGGGTTTGAACAGCTGACCTAAAGGTTATCCCCAAAACCTGCATAAACACCGGCCCTTTGCGGGTAAGATTGCCCACCCCTGCTCTACTGTAACAAAGGTACTGGGAAACTATAGTCATCAATATAACCCCTAGACAGATAACCCAAATGGGTCAGACCGAGAAAGAATCCACCTCAAAGGGGGACTCACCTCTCAGGGTCTGGATCTCTCAGCATGTTTTCCACCTCCTTCAAGTCAACCCCCCAGTGCTGAAAATGAAAAAGCCAAAACGTCATCTCCCCATCTCCTCGACGCTGCCGTAAAGCTGACGTAATGGTGGATTATTATTGCCGGATGTCAGTTTTCAGTAAAGGGCTCGACCGGGGACCCTGTGACAGACCACGGTGACTGGAAATGAGATAGTTGACAGAGGCAGGCAGCAAAGAACGAGGACCGGTAAGCGAGCCACTCGGAGTTTGACTCAGAGCTTAGATGTGGGTCCTGGGGCGTCCCGTGCTACTTCTGCTCGGCCCTGCACATTTCCCCAAGGCTCGGCAGCCATTGGAGGCCTGGAGTGACCGTCACCGTACACGTGAATGTGTAACGGGACGGTAAGGACAAGCAGGCAGCCCTGGAGGGGCGTTCCCAACCTCCGCCCCCCGGCCCCCGGTGTCACCCTCGGCGCCCGTCGCCGAAAGCGTGGGTGGAAACGATGACTCATGTTTTCTTTCTCTCTCTTTTCTTATTTTCCACCGCAGAAAGAGGTCCCCCTTCAGGTGGGAGGTAAACAGGGCACCCACTCAGTTCTCCCTTAAGAAATACCCCAGCTCTGTCAACCCAACAAGAAATGGCTCATTTCTCTGCACCGGGGGCCATTATATTCATGGCCGCTTATGGGAAACGCCCACCCGGCTCAGTGTGCTTCAGTCACATCAGCACAGAGGGGCACCTGTAAACACGTGTAGTGTCACAAGTACAGCATTGCCAGGATAACATGGGCTCAGATCCCAGAGAGCATACAGGAGTCATAAACGCCCCTCCCCCCCCCCCACTGTAAGATGCTTTGGATAAAACTGTCAGATAAATGCTATACAGTAAAGTACATATTAATCAACTCATTTAAAGAGAACTACTGGCTGTTCCTCCCATGTCAACTCACAAGCAAACATTTTATTTCTAATAATAGTATTTATTATTTTGGTTCATAATTCATTCACTTTTTTATTATGGATCCATGACAAGCATTGGGTATTTCAAGCTATGTATAAGGTTTCCTAATATGTAATAATCAGTAAATCAGTAACTTTGTTATATAATTACATTCAGAGGCTGTGGTTCAGGACGTAGACCTCGTTATGTACCTAGACATCAGTGCTGTTTCATGGGTTAGGTAGTAAACCTGAATTGTTAAAACAGTCAGCTGTACAAATTGTTCGTAAGACTGGTTAGTAGCGAGTGCTTAGAAACATAAAATGATCCACTTACCATCCCGTGCCCATGAGCGTCCATCGTATTCCTCGAAAAAGAAAATCAAATGTTGCTCCTGTCCTACTGCAATGGTGACCGTGTGTGTGCGACCTCTGTGCATGCGCTGCGTATTTAAATGAGACACACCAAAGGGAAACCCCAGTCTGCCGCTGGGGAAGACCCGCCCACGCGCCCATTCAACTGAAAAGACGGCAAAGGAGGAGGAGGACACCCCGTCCGGCCGGTGTATTTGCGGAGCGGATGCGCATGCGCATGCGCGGGGAGGCGCGGGGCGAGTGGGTTTGGCACGGGAGTTTTCTCACCTTAGACACCGTATGCCAGTAATATCTTGCCTTTACTGTAACAATGGGGTCGTGCCGCTGAAAAGTCAATGAAGTTTCGGTTTCCGAAACTAAATTGTACACGATTATAACTTTTTTTAGTCTAAATTTCGGTGTGTGTCAACACTGTGTAAATCCATGATAGACCATGCTATGCCATAGTAATTCCAAATATTAAAGGAGGGGATTATTCGTGCTGACTACATATCATTACTTACTTACTTAGCTTTACGTGATTACGCGTGTATGTATATAAAAGGCTTATAATCGTCCTTAGTATAATATGAGTAATATCGGTATTAGTTTTCTGTCTCAGATCCTTGAAAGAAGCCGCGCCTGAGTCATTCCTGATACCTGTGTCTCGAAATTGAAAAGGAGAGGGGGGTTTCTGGAAGCCTGTCCCTCTGGTACAGTCATTCAGCACTGATCGCGAACTTTGCCCCCCACCACGGAGTGGAGCGCTTGGGGTGCCGCACGCCTTAGGAGAGCCTCGGCTCGGGCTTTGCTCCATGAGACGCTGGGGGGAGTAAAGTGACCTTTATATTCTGGAGCATGATGGAGGTGGGGTAATCATAATGGCATAGGTAATTCCCGTTCCCCCCGTCGTTAAAAGTGTGTATGTGGGGAGGGGGGTGATTATGATTTAATGTCACATGAGATAGGGTAAGGGAGCCTTCGCTGGAGCAGGCCCAAGCGGGTTCTCACTCATAAAGACGAGTTGCACGTCAGTACTGTCATAAAAACCCACGCACTTGCACAAGTGGTATCGTGATGTTTATTTATGCGGGGGTGCGTTTAAAATGCAGCGTTGAACAATCGTCTACAAATAATCTCATTCAAACCAACAAAACGTTATTAATAAAAGCCTAAACTGTATCCGTGTGTTAAAAGTAAATGTGAGACACCCCCAGTGACAGATACAAGCCTTGGAGCATGGAGGACTCTGCACGTTCCCCATCCCTGGGAGAGGCGGACGGCTATGGGGTAGAATCGCTGTCAGCTCCTTTCCTTTCCGCCGCTGTGACCTTTCTGCCCGCGCCGAAATCTCTTTCGCTCTCTTTCTGACGGCTTAGGATTCGCTTTTGATTCTCGCCGTCTCACACGCTGTAGCTCAGGAAGTTACCCCCGATCTCCCATGCAGATAAGGAGACCTCATGCTCCACCGTTACTCTGCAGTCCAAAGTCCCACAACGACATGCAGTACACGCAAATCCATGAAGGTGCACCTCGGACACTGCTGTTTACCCCTCAACTAACATAAATAACCTAAACTGTTTTCAGTAGATATTCAGTTATATTGTAGAACACTATGCACTATAAATATTATCCGCAAAACAATAAATAAAAAATGTAAATACACAGGTTTCAAGGATGTCTGAAGAGCTGGGATAGAGTAGAGTATGTGTGTAGCGGCAGTGTTTGGATTAAGTACTGCTTTGTGGAAGTCCAGCACAGGTTATGTATTACTGGGAGAAGATGGGGTTTGGGCCTTACTAAAGGGATCAACAGTAATTGGCTCTGCCACCCGACACAGGCAGAGATCCCAAACCCAATAAGCACATAAAACCCCTTGGCTGGATGACGGTTCCTGTCTCACGTTCCAGAAGAGAGTCCCTCGGGCACTCCTTTGGGTCTCTCCTTCAGGAAGTTGGAACTGGGATGCAAAGAATTGTCCCAAGACATGTTTTTGGTGTGCGTATTAAGACGATTAAGAAGCATAGAATTTGGACAATTCTATGCTTCAAGCTTTGCGAGAACAGTTTGGGGGAAGGTCTTTTTTCTGATCCAACATGATCCAGTGCACAAAGAAAGGTCTATAAAGACATGGATGAGAGAGTTTGGTATGTAGGAACTTGACTGGCCTGCACAGAGCCCTGACCTCAACCCCAGTGAACACCTTCGAGGTGAATTAGAGCAGAGACTGCGAGCCAGGCCTTCTCATCCAACATCAGTGCCTGACCTCACAAATGCTCTTCTGGATGAATGGGTAAAAATTCCCACGGACACACTCCATGATATTGTGGAAAGCCTTCCCAGGAAAGTGGCAGCTGTTATAGCTGCAAAGAGGGGACCAACTCCCTACTCCGATACCTATATATTTAGAATGAGATGTCATATAAGTTCCTGTAGGTGTAATGGCCAAGTGTCCTGATACTTTTGTCCATATAGTGTAATTATGGGTGGTTGATATGGAAGGTGAGATACTGTTCAGTGTAGCCACCTATCTTGAAAATGGTGACCTGTTAAAACTGGGGATCCCCTTGGAAGTAACAAGCTGTTCTGGTCTGAGGCAGGGGAGTGCACTTAAATATATTGTCTGAATTAGTCCTATGTCTGTGCTGTTATAATATCTGGGGAGATGGACAGGGTAGTGCGCCTTATTAGACTCCATTGTCGAGTGAATGGGTGTGATATTTTTTAGCAAGACTGCACTTATGTGTACCTGGAATTTATGGCATGAGTAGTGTTCTGACCTTAAAATGTTTATGGAAACAAAAGGAATTAATTCTTTGTATCCTGTTGTGGGTTGTGATTACTTGCCTTAATAAGTTATAGAGTAACTGTAGCGTTACCACATTCCAAAATTCTGGGTTTATTACAGAACTACAAAATCTTATACAGTCTTTTAGATTAACTAAATCAAACGAACTGCGATCCCCAAAAATTCCGCCCATCACTACTGTCAATCTTATCCTCTCCGTGAATGTCTGCATCGTCCCCAGACGTAACGGGAACTTCAGTGCATGCAAGGCGGAAGTAAGACACGCTTCACCAATCCCGGTAATTAAGACACAAGAAGTTCATTCCAAAGGCTACACTTAACTCTGGGCTCAATATTATATTAAAATGTGGTCTTTTTCAGCAAAAACAAATTAAAATAGTAGGTGGCACTTTAGCAAGAACAAATTCTAAAGAAGACTAACGCATGCGGAAAGAGAGACGCTTTACAATGAAACCGAAACAACGAGCTAAATAAAAACCAACGGCGTGTAGCAAGCGTAAGGTCATATACATACCAGACTGGTCCCAGCTCCATACACTGCGAGATCCCGAATGTAAACATACGGCGGAATAGCCACTCATGCTCAGATGGTACTCACGTTTACTGCTTTGTCGTCCATTAACCCTTGCATAAGGTAATGTAATGATCTGAAGACACCCGGGCATGGTTGTTAAAACCTCTGAGCTAACAAATCATTGGGGTCTAGTTCGGATTAACGCCTCCGGTTTACACGTAATAGGCAAAGTACCAGGGCAGACGGTAGGCGGAATAGCGGGCTAATAGGTGGTAAGTGCTGTCGGCAGGGGTTTACGGCGGCGATCAGAAATGAAAAGCTCAAAAACTACAGTGCCTTTATAAAAAGAGGTTTTAATACTTTTAGAAAGGGGCAGCAGCCCATGCATCCTCGGCATACTCTTAGCACAGGCGCCCATGCATCCTTAGCTTACCCTTAGCACAAGCGCCCATGCATCCTCGGCATACTCTTAGCACAGCCGCCCATGCATCCTTAGCTTACCCTTAGCACAAGCGCCCATGCATCCTCGGCATACTCTTAGCACAGCCGCCCATGCATCCTTAGCTTACCCTTAGCACAAGCGCCCATGCATCCTCGGCATACTCTTAGCACAGCCGCCCATGC
>JAODKN010000079.1:18416121-18427847 GCA_026774425.1 Petrocephalus zakoni
CCACATGTTTGCCCTTTCCCTGCTTAAGAACCCCCAAACAGCCCACATGTTTGCCCTTTCCCTGCTTAAGAACCCCCAAACAGTCCACGTTTGTCCTTTCCCTGCCTCCAGCACACTTGTACCAGGAATGTCCGGTTCAGCTGTGCTGGGAGCTCGGAGGAAGCAAAAATGTGGACTGTCTGGGGCCCTCCGAGGATTAGCTTGAGAAACACCATTCTACATAAACAGTGGGGTGTTCCACCAAGCAGGAATTCTTGCTTAGCCGGTGTTCTGCCAAATACTGCTACCTACCGATATGTGCTCCCAAGCCGGTTTGCGCACGCGCAGTAAACATTTCGCACTTACATTACCCAGCCCACCGACCTGTGCTACCTTAAACGCTGGCTGATGTGACTGTTTGCGCATGCGCTGCATTCCATTCGCATTCCGCGCATTCCGTTCAGCTGCATTTCTCGGCAATGCTGCTCGTGTACAAGACCACAATGAGCTTACCTCTGATAATGGCCAGTAATAATGTTTCACCTCATTTATTTCATGTATTACTTAATTTAATCCCTCTTAACTCGGCCTCCCTGTTCGAAAGCCATTTCCATCGGGGGCTTCACGTCTCTGTTGTACACAATTCCAATGATGAAAAGTACAGGACCTTAATTTACATTAAGTTGCCAAAGGAAGTATAAAGCTGTTTCAGCAAATGTTCCGAGATCAGTCTCCGTCAAATCAGAAGTGCTGTGCGCAAGTCTTGGGACTATATCTTGGAACTGGGACAACTGCTTCAACTTCGAGATTTTTTTTTCACTTAAAAGGGGAAATTATGCTTCTCTATCATCTAAAAAAATCCAAAACCACATGTTGACTAAAGAGAGATCGCCCACCAGAAATCTGCTGACAGAGCGAGCGAGCGAGCGCAGCCAGGTGATAGCATTATTTGGTAAGGTAGCACTATCCAGTAGCTATAGCTGCCGAATAGTGCTCCGGTAGCAATATTCGAGCAGGCAGTACTATTCGGCAGAACACCAGATAGCTTGCTGGATTTAAGGTAGTCTGGGCTGAATGTACTATGTATTCTTTCACTTACAATTAGCCCAGACTACCTTAAATCCAACAAGTTATCCGGCTAGGTAAGAAATCCTGCCTTGTGGAACACCCCCCAGTTCAATAGGCCATAAACAACAAAAGACGACACGGATAGATGAATTCAGTGTGGCTGATGCCTACTTGTGTGTCTGCGGTCCTCAGCCTTTCTGGGGTCGCTGTCGCCGGGTGTGTGGTTGTTGCAGGTGGGCGTGTGGCCAGGCGGGGGCGCTCACATACCATACAAAGCACACTGCTGCTGGGGTTCATCATTGTGCAGCTTTTACACTGCCACTCTGGGGGAGGCGAAGCAGACAGTAGATTTTGACCTCTACATACGACAGCCGCTTTCATACATGCTACTCATTCCTGCATTTTCAGCTTGGCTGATAACTGAGCCGAACGGATTCAGAATCAATTACTCAAACGTGTACGGACTTTGAGTCAGACCAAAACTGCTGACCTGAGACAGTGGAGGCCTGCAGTGAGTCCTCCAAGACAGCGGGGGCAGCAGTGGCTAGCCTGGGCCGGTCACAGGTCTCACACAGCACTGCCTGAACCCCATTCACTGTAGTACAGTATGTGCACTCCCATGAAGAGAGCGAGGGGCTGTGCGAAAAGGAATTCATGTGAGTGAGATAAAAATAATGCATATTTAATAGAAAATGTGTATACTCTCTTGGAAGCAGTACTCTCCGTCAGGACTCCCTGCCGGACCTTTAACCCCTTCCTACCTCACGGTTTTTGGTGGCGGCGTCACAGGGATTCGGTTGTAGCCCCTGCGCTCTGGGTGAGAATGGAAGACGGGCAAGCTGCCACGGATGGTGCCATTATCTGCGGGGAAGGCAGGCAACTGGAACTTCAAGCTCGGCACAGAACCCGACCAGCCACTGAGATAGCCGTTTCACCCCCGGGGGGCACCTGTGTGTCCTACTTTTCGGCTCACCGAGGATGGGGGCCTGCAGGCGCTCCCGTACGTGACTGGCTCTGTCAGGGTGCCGGTGGTACACCGGGTCACAGTTGTCGCAGAGTTTAATGGAGGAACAGGCAGCACACACGACGGAGGGAGGGTTACCGCAGACGTTACATCTCCCTACTTAGAGGGAGAGAGGGTACACTCGTCACCGGTCACAAACAAAACATTAAAAAAGTAAAGAAAAAGACGAGCATCAGATCTATCCTCCCCCTGCTGTCTGTCAGATCCTGGCTAAGCAGTGCAGTAATGGTACCTAAGTGAGTGGTACTGCAGTGGCTGAGGAGAGGGGACGATACCTGGATCTGCTGCGCTCTCTGCACTGGCCGCAGGCTTGGCTGGGGGGTGGGGCAGTGCTACCCCCTCAGGCGTCTCCCCGCTGCCAGGAACGGCCACACTCTTTGGTAAAAGCAGCAAGGTCCCCGTTAAACTGGTGCCCCGTATGACCAGGGCACGGTCAGCCTCCCCTGAGGGCTACAGCTCTACGCCAAAGTTAATGTTTCACCTTTTAAAAAATAACTAAATGATATTGTTATAAAGTGTGGAGGATGTTTCTTGAGTATCTGCATAAATGTGCCACTATATTACCTATGAAACCAACTTGTGATGACAAATAGTTATTCACCTGTTCATGAACTACCTTGGCTCCACTGAGGGAAGAAATTACAGCCTTAAAGATCTCCGGCCTGCTGTGAGTATTCTGAAATGACAGGTTTAATAGCGTTAATGCGATACTTAATGGAGTAAGATGCAGAGGGGATGAGCATTGACGGTGCTGTGGAAACCCTACAGCAATGGGCACACCATAACAGGAGTGACTGCTGGAAATCCTCCTTTCACACATCTACCCAGTATTCAGCATTCCGTAACCCATGACAGCAGAGCAGCCTGCACCTTGATCAGCATCTCCAGTTCCTGTCGCAAGCACATCACTTCCAGAGTCAAAGAGGCGACCTCCTTGACATCGGGGTCTGTGACGTCGTCGGGGAAGGACAGCCCATCCGGCTCCTCGCTGCGGTATCCATAAAGATGGAGCACCTCTTTCCCCCCCTGACAAAGACAGGTCCAGTCATACGCATCTGCCTGTCCTAACATGACATTGAATATCTCCATTAAACTTCTCAACATTCTCCTCCTCCCAACAGTTAATACTGAGGGATAGACAACTTTACAATTTAAACGTTACGCATTTGTTGAGGGGGTGGGTCAAATGAAGCCAAATTAAATATTGGGGGTTGCACATTGCCCCCATCACCCCTGGCTCCTATGCCCCTGCCTCCACCAACTTCTGGCAGTAATGTTCATTAACGACAAAAGGGAAGCAGTGGATTGGTCCATGACTGCGACGGGCCATCAGGAGACGCCTCACCTTGACGGAGCCCACTGTGGCCCTGAAGACGGGGTTGTTGAACTTGACACTGCGCCAGTACTTGGGCCTGTTGGGGCTGGTCAGGTTAAGGCCGTACTTCTCCAGGATGCTCAGGGCCGTGAACAGCTTCTCCAGGGAGTCGACGCTCTGGTAGGAGAAAACCGCCAAAAAAGGAGGGAAAACAAAAATGGAGTAAGAAGAGTGGAAGTTGAGGGAGAAGACGGGAAATACAGCAGGGAGAGAGTGAGCAGGTGAGGGCAGCATTCCAGCCGAGTTAGCCATCTATCCTCAGCTTCGTTGAAGGGCGGCTACAGTTAGCTTACCTGCTGCCAGGAGCTTCCGGCACTGTTCTCCCTCACCATGAGCTCCGCAGGTATGCGGCAGTATTTGGCAGAGAGCGGGATGGGCATGTTGGCCATGGCCTGGACGTCGTCCTTCACATCCTGGGCCGACCCCTTGGATGAGAGGGAAGCCTCTGCCCTGCTCCGGATTCCATCCAGTATCTCGGGAATGCCTGTCATCGCTGGGGACAAAGAGGAAAGGGCGTGTCACTGTCACATAAACACATACCTGGGCAGGGGGCCAGTGGTGGCATAGTGGTTAGGGTGCCGGTTCGAATCCCCAACTCACAAGTACCACTGAGGTTCCCTGAGCAAGGTACCGTCCCCAAGCTGAATTAGCTGCCCACTGCTGTGTCACAATGTAATGTGTTAAATCCAGAGAACACATCAGTATCAGGAGCAGTATATAAAACCTACACCCAATGACCAGTCACCTAGACAGCATAGGACCCACTGTGTGTTCTGAGACGTTATTCTGTTTATTGTAACATCTGAGCCCTTCCCATTAACTTTAAGGAGCCTGCCTGGGTGTCTTTCTTTGTTCATCACGCCCATTTTCTATATTATAATCTCCAAATACTGTAATCTGTAAAAATCCCAGGAGGGTGGCAGGTCCTGAGATGCATGAAGCACCACATCTGGTACCAGCAATCACATCACATTCAGATCAAGCTTTTGAGCAGTTTCAATGTTTCGCCGAAGAATAAGTGAACAAATTTACCCTGCCTTTTATATAGCGCCTTTCACAGCAGAGTCGACCCAAGGCGCTTTACATGGGAGTGCTGTACTACATTACAACACCATAAAGATAGAACAATTTAAATCAAGGAAAAGGGAGAACAAATAAAGGCAAGATAAAAAAAAGGCAGATAACATAGGAACCAAAAACTCCCAAGTAGGGTGAAAATAACCCTCTGGGGGTCCAAAGTCAACTGGCTGCCCAGCCCCCCATGCATGCTGACATTACTGCAAACATGATGGGTGTCTGGGGGAGCGGGTTGTTCGCGGTAACGAGCGCCTGTACCTAATAAAGCGGCCAGGCATGAGCCATGAGGATGAGAGAGAGATTGGGCACAGAAAGCGAAAGGCGCGCAGTCACGGACCTCTGCGACGCCGATAACCACGGACTATTTCCTGGGATGCGTACCGCAACCGTGCCCCGCTTCCTGAAAGCGACAGCCTTCATATTATGCAGAATTTATTATATATGAAGTGATGACAAGCAGACATGCATGTTAGTATAAATACAGCAGACAGCACCGTGCCGAACGGCACATGCAATGGAAGGCTGTCGCGAGGCAATGAGGAAATTAAAAAGTCATGTAAAATAGAAGTAAACAGACAACAAATTTTATGGAGTTTAACAGTTACAAAAAAAGTAAGCAGCAGATAAATATGTATACGGTATACGTTCTTACTGTATAGCATATATCACGCCAAAAATGTGAAAGCAAGTTTTTCCGTACCTGCCTTGCGGAGTTTGCCTTACTGACTGTCCGCGAATGCGGATGCGCTAAGTCCCGGAGTCCGCGTGAGATGTCGGAATACTTATTACATACCTCTAAAAGGTCAAAAATGAAAATTGCCAGAGCTCTCCCAGCACCGCCTTCGCAAAGGGGCAACGGGTTAGAATATTGTTTTTGTTTCGATAGTTCGAAATGTACTTTCGTTTCATGCTGGAAACCGGGGTCCGTGTGGAGCCATTTTGTGCCAAAACAGCGTTGCCTTTCACGAGCGGGACGCAGTCGCGTAGAGCCAAAATGGCGGCTCGTTGCGCCACCTTAAAGGGATATGATACATTTGCCGGTTTCGCGATTATGTCGGCAAAATCCCTAAATAAGTTCCTGTAACCACACACCGGGACCCTCGACAACCTAGAGTGTTACTGTTTGGTAAGGGAATTACAGAGCTGCATATCACAAGACTGCAAGATCTAGTGAAAATGGCTGAGAACACCGTATTGTGGTCAGTCTCTATTGCTCTTAGGGTAATTGCTGAAAACTCTGCATTCACAAACCTTGAGTAGAGTGCATGACCCCTTCAATGGACTTTACCCCCTGCAAAACGACAGCATCCAGATGTGATCCATTTCATTGTGTAACAACTTCTTCCTCCTGACTGTCGGTTTAAAACTGTGTGAAAAAACAAAGCAAACCTAAAACGTCCCAAGAGAAAGCCACTACAGTGCTCCGACATTCTGATCTTGATCATAAACAATAACTTGTGCCAACTTGCTTTTGTCAAATTAAAACCAACTCATCTGAACAGAATTGAGAGGAGATAAAACATGAAAACTCACTAAAGGCTACATTTGGTAACGCATTTTATTTATAACAAAGGAAAGGCAATTAAGAAATCGATGTACATTTACACTGCACATTTGCCTTCATCTCATTTTTTACAACACAAATCAACAACTTTTGTTACAAAAAAAAAAATCGCTGTCAATCCAGATAAAACTAAAACCAAAATAAATCAGGAGAAGAGGGACAGAAAAGTCCTCGAACAACAAAAAGGACCGAGGGAACATCAGTCTTCTCAAACTTCAGGTCCTTCACCTCCAGGAATCAACTGAAGAAAAAACACACCATTACTATTCAGTTGTACAATATATTACAGACGCTCAGAGCCAGAATAACAAAACATCCAAGTAAAAGCGGGAAGCTCATTTCATATAAAAAAAAATAGCAAAACTACTGATCTTGTAAAACACTGGCAAAACCACTATGATCCCATGTCTAACCATGCATCAGTGACTGATCAAACTCTTCAGACCTGGATAATCAAACTACGGCTCCAAGTGTCACACTGGACTTGCAACATTAGAACAGGGGGAGGGGAAGCCGCTTCCACCTACCATGGTGATGTTGTTTCCATTGAGTAAGATCTGGTCAAGTTTGGTGATCCTCCTTCCCTCTGGTGTGATCTCACTAGATGAGAAAGTCATCAATCTCATGAGCCACCAAAAACATGACTTTTACACAGGACCACAGAACACAGACACTCACAAAATCATTTGGTAACCTGATAGCAACACACACATTCCGACGATAACCAGTGTCAATCAGATTAATAACATTTGTAGTAAAACATCACCATGCGTGACAGGTTTAAAATAAAACCACAGTACACAATACAAATATAATACAGTTCAAATAATCCCAAACTGGCAAGTTGCCTTCTAACCTGTATTACAATCCAACTGTTTCCTGCATAAAAAAAAAAATAATACAACATTACTTACAATTCTGTTACATCCTCAAGCACCATGTCTTAAATATGAAGTTAAGGAATTTCCATAGTGGATCGCAGCTGTCAGACTCCAATGACAATTTAAGAGACAGTGCAGTAACAAACTGTAGTCATTTAAAACTAATACCAAACTTCACAAATTATGGAATTAGCCAACTATATTAATTATTTGTTAATTCTTCAAAGGATACTGACAAAGTCGTCGAAGCCCAGCAGTGTACCAACAATTTCCTTGTCGTTCTTCATGACAATGTGGATGCGGGAGCCGATGCACTTGTCCACCAGCTCTGGGGGGGGGTATCATTGTTACATAAACAGCGATAGTAAAGAGCGCACCGTGTGGAAGTAAAAATCTTGCTCGTTATTATTTCTCTAAATTCTGATTAGCACCAAGTTTGAAGCAAATTTACCTGACACGACTTGAGTAAATTTCTTTATTAAAGCAGGGTGCGCCTGGGGTTGACAGCAAAGAGGTAGAGTATTCCCGTCTTTAAGAAGTGAACCCCCAAACAGAGGAAAAAGATAAATTGTTATACCTTTTGGTAAACCCAAAATTATCTATAAACTAATGGGGAATCTTCTACCCTATTGGCTAAAATGAAAAGTGTGATAGCCTCAGAGGTGGTGATCTCATACACCCCTGCGGTCCTCTGGGCCCAGGGACAGACAGCTAGTTGCCATCAGTTGCATATATGTATTTCCATTTAATCTATCCTATTTAATTATTGCACATAAACATATGCTCTGTTTGATATTTCTGGCTTCTCTCCCATTATCTTCCTCTGCGACATTGAACAGCTGACGTAAACACGGAAGAGGAGTCTCTGATTATCTTCATGAACAGGCAAACCGGCAGTTTCAGCTTCCAGTTTCAGGGTTAGCACATAACATAAACATACACATTCTTCTTTGCATAAGGCCTAAGACATTAACAGCAATCCCACTATGCCCCATTCCCCGGCCCTATTGGAATTCCTCTTCCACAACAGCATGCAGCTGTAGTACATGTGAGTAGCCTAATCGATGCCATCACTTCCAAATAACGAAATGAAATATGGCCCATGGAGTTAACTGACTAACAAAATACTGAACTACAATTAGGTGGAACTACAAACAAATGCATAACAGGTTGGCAAACCAAGTGAACGGCGAACGCCAACAGATCATCATCGTGGACTGAAATATAAAATATGTGGATTTCCACGGTGCGAGAACGGTAATATACGCTTTGGATAGTACCCAAGGCACACGCATCCTCCTTTCGCAAAGGACTGCGGCCGATGCACCTTTCTCTCCAGGCAAACAATTCTTAATAGGGGATGACTATCGATCAAGTCACTTTGGACAGCTAACTTAATGTACGCCCAAATGTGCTCTGAAACACCGCCCCAGTTATCCCGAAACACAGAAGTCGCATACCGAGAGGGAGCAGCTGCGAGGGATTCGTCGTCTGAGTCGCCGCCATGTTGGAAGGGAGAAGGGGCGCTCAATTGATCGAAGAAAAGCGCGCGTTGGGCCAGACAGTAATAGTAGATCCGCGCGGGGGCCGTTCGCCGTCATGTCGCAAGGCCCGCAGCGCGCTCTATCGATCGCAGAAAAGCGCCCTTCGAGTTAGGCAGCAATAATCGATCACCGCGGCGCCTCCTTCATTGAGTTATATCACGCGTGTTTGTCGCCCCCCCGAGCGGAACTTGACATGATATCATTACAACGGTGACCTGCAGCGACTATTCCAGTTTGAGCCAAATGAACGGACAGAAATCAGAATGCCCTGTGTAAGGTTTTTATTTTAAGCGGGAACGCTCATGCTTTGTTACATATACATATACATATAAACGGAAAGGAAATGTGACGCAGCAGCCATTCGCACGGCCCGCTTCCCCAGCGGCCGGCCGGCGGCGGCGGTGCCGCCTCCCCCCTGACGTCAGGCGGCTTCAGTCAGGCGGAGCGGAGCGGAGCGGAAGCGGAGTCCCGCCGCTTGGGGCTGCTGTCGCGGGCAGCCGTCGGGCTTCGGTGCCGCTGTGCGTGCGAGGCGAGCCCGCCGTCCGGAGCAGCCATGGAGGGAGCCAGGGGGCCGGTGCTGCACATCGTGGTGGTGGGGTTCCATCACAAGAAGGGCTGCCAGGTGAGATGGCGCGGCTCGGAGCCGGGCTGCGGGGGGCTGCGGGGGCTTCGGGCGGCGGGGCTGCGGGAAGACGCCGTGCGGGGGCCGGTGTGAGAGCGGCCGAAGCTGCCCGGAGCCCCCCCGTGTCGCCAAGCGCACGGCCGCAGGGTAAAAGGGGGTTCGCTGGGGACGTTTGCACTGCGACTCGGAAGGCGGCGTGCCTCGTCTCCGAACCGGCCGGGGGTTAGTGCGGCGGGAGCCGGTCGGCGCACCGGTGACCGGGGCAAACCCTGCCGGGCGGGAGGAACCGGGAGCGCTGAAGGCGGCTCCGACGGGAGGGAGCGGAGGCGAGGGGGCGAGTGGGCGGCCGCCGGGGCTCCGGGCTCCTCCGCCGGATAGAGCAGCGGAGCACCATACACTATGGCGCTATAACCCCCCCGGGTGTTTCTTAGACCCGGTCTCAGGCCGAGTGAGAAATGCAGTCTTTTCACCTTTAACACACCTGAACATGTTTTGCTTATGGCACGCAGATGCCGCGATAATAGGCAGCCTTTCGGCCCCCTATCGGTTTCCCATCAGCACCACTGGCCATCTGTCAGTCATTCACATGACATGGCATCTCCGGCTCCGGAGAGATTCCAGCAGCCTCAGGTGGGCCCCCGCGGGCTGGGGGAAGGGTTAGGCTGGGGTACCTGCCTCTGAACACCAGTGTGAAACAGCCCAAGTACCCACCGGGACTGTGACACGGGGGTGGGTTTGTTCCAGGTAATGCAATTCCCGTCACGGAGACGAGAGCATGTTGGCCGTCACCTGATAGCGGCTGCTGGCTTCCCTCCTGCTCCTGATAATGTTCGCCTGTGGCTTTGTCCCCTGCCTACCTTCCACCTGTTGGTGGAAGGGGGGGGGCATCTTTGTTGTATGTGACAGAGAACTGGAGGTGTCCTCATCTGGACGGGCAGGGCGTCATGTCCACTCAGCACACTCTGGGACAATGTGGGAAACGCATTAGCAGCTTAAGGTCACTTTCACAGTCAGTGGCAGCGTTATCGCGTCCGCTGCACTCAGTCGCGTGACCCTAAGTGACGCCTGCTCCTTAACTCGTGAGCACCGAGCCCCACGATTCCCAGGATGCTCCGGCTAGCATCATTCACGAAATGCAGAAATGCACCCAGGCGTGGATGTTTTTGCTGGTTTTTCACGCTCGCCGACCCCAAAGGAGCTCTTTAATAATTTCTGCTTGTGCTCTTGGTCCGGCTTGACCTTTATTATTTATACATGCGGCGCTGGAAATGCCGAGGAGGGAGTTTGTAAAAAGTCACGCCATTTAGGCGCCGGTGAATGCCGGCCGGGTTTGCAGGTGGCGTGCCTTCATGCAAAGTCAGTTTGTCAGAGGAAGATGTGGGCTTAGGGCTGATGGAGCGTGGCGGCTTGCTTCCGGGACGAGGGGGCTGATCCTGCAAATAATGTCACCATCTGCCAGCTCCCAGACATCTGGCCAGACAATCGCGCCTTCAGACTCTCACGGTCACACAAGAAAGCTTACGGCAAATCTGTATTATTTTATTGTAAACCTAAAATTAGCTACATCGAAAGCACTGGGTAGTTTGCAAGCCCTACACGCTATTTGCAAGGTAATAAAACTGTTACATATGTCAGTGTGTAGGTGTGCAGTCTTGAAAATCTCACTCCAGCCAGCTGACAGGAGCTATGAGCCCTGGTCCTGAAGGAGCTGCTTAACGTTGGCTGTTCATGGTACCTGTGTGATGTGTTTAGCTGGTGTTGCGACAGCAAACCTTCTTGCGCTTTCATATCCTGCTGGGTGAGGTGCTCACCGTGTGACTCGCCCACGTGGCATTGACCTTACTTCCCTCGCTCTGGTGTCCCCTTCCCAGGTGGAGTTCTCCTACCCCCCTCTCCTCCCTGAGGAGGGCCACGACAGCAGCTTACTCCCTGAGGAGTGGAAGTACCTGCCCTTCTTGGCGTTACCCGATGGAGCCCATAACTACCAAGAAGGTGGGCTGACCTCCCGGCTCCCATTCTGTTTATTCGGTGCCGCCGTCTTTGAGATACTTTATTGAAATTGACTTTTCACCCAACCTTGCTTTCGGCCGGCCGGAGGCTGGGCTGGAACCGGCGATCTTTCCGATTGCGGGCACAGTGCTTAACCTGCTGAGCCACACTCTTTCTCGCAGTGTCTGCTCCTTCTCGAGGCTACGTGTCAGTGGCTGCAGGAGCCCTACCTGAGAGTTGTGTGTCCCAGCTTTTTTTTTAAAGCTTAAAAGAAAAATACACATCAGGCTTAATACTGCACGGCGAGCCTGAAATGTATTTGTGATAAAAATTCTAAAACCTTTACCTTGCAATGTCATGAATTTAGAAGCCAGTGGTAACGACAAAGACAAACCGAAAGAGGAAGGCTTGGCCATTTCAGGTGCCACACAGGCCTTGCTGTTGTACCCTTGAGCAAAGCGACATCCTGTGGTCGGTAGAGTGATGTCACCTTTGGGTCCCTGACCAAGACCCTTAACCCCAGTTGCTCCCAGTCTCCTCCATGCCAGTTCCATGAGGTGGCCTCCTGGGATGCTTTCCCAGCTGTCCTGAAGGAGGTCCCAC
>JAODKN010000079.1:18446456-18460398 GCA_026774425.1 Petrocephalus zakoni
TGTGTCACTGTTTTTCATTTGGGGGGTTCTCCCCCCTATTTTCCAAAAACCCCCACGCCCCCCCCCCCCCCGGGGGGTTTGGGGGCCCCCCCCACACCCCCCCACCCCCCTTTTTTTTTGGGGGGGGGGGGGGGGGCATGACTCATTCCCTTGTCTCCCCTGCACATCTTTCCTCACACACACAGCCGTTTCCCCCAGTCTCCGTCCACTGCAGCTGCAGTGCCGCTTGATATGAATGGGCGCGCATGCAGAGTGAGCGTCTCAGATATATTGACTTCTGGCAGCCCCAACCCCCCCCCATCCCCCGGGGCACTCAGCAGAGCAATGCCTCCCACCTCCAGCTGCCCAAAGCAAAGGATTCCCTTCCTCTAGTCCTCAGCTGACACGGCATATCCTCTTTCCTGGGAGGCCAGGGAAGGGAGCCAACAGCAAGGGGCAGGAAACACCTCTCACGGGGTGTGCGCTTGCGTGTGTGTGTCCCGTTCCAGCACGTGGGAAAGCAGAGGATGCTGGGGAGCAGCCCAGTGGAAGCGTCCGGGGACGTCGTATAGCCCACACCCCTAAACTAACGCCTTTGCTTTTAATTGTTCAGTTCCTGTGTGAATATTGAGATTTTATTGTCCTAGAGGACATTTTTTCCCTTTTTTAATAAATATGCGGTAATGGTTATAAGAACACTGCCGCTCCAAGCCGAGCGTGGGAAATGAAATGGACCCCAGCTCGGCCCGGATCATCATAGAGCTAGTCTGCTAAGCAAAGCGCATTAGGCAGTTGAGTTTACCATGGCTGCAGGTGCAAAATCAGTCTCTAATTCAATTATGTTAATCAAGATATTCATTACATCCTCCCAAACCTCACATTTTCATATGATGTTCATTACAATTACAGGTGCAGACCCACCTTCCCCACCCACAGGCACACTTACAGATACACTACTCACACAACCTGCGCCTTCAAGCATTTTGCAGTATTTACACATGTGAAGGCTTCACATTCACAAAGGGAAACTGCTTTATTTATGGCTTCAACAAGAAGACTCCAGGGGACTTGAACCTGTAGCCTTCTGGGGAAACTGTCCCCATGCCTGCATGGATGTAATGTTCCTTGTTCAAAGCACATCAGGTACAAGGATCATAGGATGGCGAGGGAATCCCCTCTGTTGGAGACACATCAAGTAGGAGGTGGTTTTGGCCAGGAAAAGCCAGTAGGGGGAGAAGTCGGCGAAGGAGCGCTCACCTGAAGTAGGAGCTGCAGGTGGCTAGCACCATCTTGTGGCAGGGGAACTCGGCGTCCTCGGCCAGGAGCACCACGTCCGTCAGCAGCCGCTGCTCGTAGAAGATCCGCAGCTGCTCCAGCAGCGACACGGCGTAGTCCCTGTTGACGGGGGCGCTTTTGCCACCACCCGACATGCTTGCATCACACACACAAAAAAAATCCCGAGTTGTCACGCAGCCTGCTGAGAATCAAGGATGGGGGGGGAGGCACCTGGCACTCAGACCCCCCCTCCCCCAACCAGGGGTTAAAAATAAAAAATTAAAAAAAAAGAACTCCGCCCACCAATCACAGCCAGCGGAAAGTATATATCCAACTCCAGAATATCTGCAGCTGGATAACTGAGGAGCAGCCTGTGGGTTTGCTGGGGAGGTGCAGGCTGAGACACGGCGAGAGTGTCCTCCTGCTCCGGCTCCTCTTCTATAGTCAGTTGGTGCTGATTAGCGTCTGAATCTCCTCTACCTCCCAGGGCACAGGGGGTGCTGAGGGAGGCTGGTGTCGCCCTGCACAGCACAGACTCATTCTAGGGGTCTGGAGGCAGTCAGAAGTGGATGCAGGCCCCCGCCAGTGATGCCGCCACATCAGTGCTCGCCCAGCGTGCTGGTAAAAGGAGGAAGAAGTGGGTTAGGTTAACAGACAACCAGCAGGACAGGGGGGTTATCCACCATGCTTTGAGACTCATGGCGTGCACTCTGCCTTGGCTTTTAATTGGCTGAAGTCATTATTCCAAGAGCTCGTCTGCCCACAGTAGAGAAGGAGCAGGTCTCTGGCCCTTGAATAATCAGGCAAACAATCAGCTACTCCATCCTGTATATATTTATCTCCTTGCAAGCTCCGTTCCAGTACTTATTCACACAGATTCTACCACCCTTACAAGTACAGACAGAATTACTCTCATCGATGTTATTCCCCATTCAGAGCAGCTCTGGACTTACAGGCTAATGACCGCAACACAGAATCACCCTCTACAGCGAAACACCAGCGTAATCAGGCAGTCAAACAGAGGGGCATCGCCTTCAGCATCCTCTAGCGCATGAGAAAAGTGCTCCGTCAACAGCCCGGCTCCCCCCCTCATGACGGCCAATCAGTGCTCATTTAATGCCCCCCCCCCCAAAGACATCCACACTCTGACCCCAGCCCACACAAAGCTACCTGTTAGTGACACCATTTGCCGTATGGACAAGAACTCGACAGGAGCTCTGCGTTCCCCCCTGAGGCATGTCTGGGCCTGGGGGTGGCCGTAATGCTGACTGGATGACTGTGGCGGCGTGTGCCTGTCCCCCAGGCTGACGTGCTCTCCCCACAAACCCACCCACAGCAGCTGGACCACATCGCTTTTGGCGTACCTCAACAAGCAGATCACGCCCAGGGCTACAACCACCGGAGCCCCGCTTCCCAGCCAGGAAATGCAGCAGAGCAGTCAGCCCCGGCATGACCCCTCCAGCCCCCGCTTTATTTAGTAATGCCGAAGAGGGGCTAATAGCTCACAGTGATTCCCGTTACATTAACCACAGGATCTCCCCAATTTAGTTTGGCGGCCCAGTCGTCATTCCTACCAGCAGCTATAATAAAATGCCCCGTTCGTGTAACAGCAGACCGCTCGCACAATAGCATGACACGAATGGCGTATCCCTGGAGGTGTCTCCTACCGAACCGAACCGAACCGACCCCCCCGGACGGGCACCTTAGCGCGGCCGGCTGCGCGGGATCTTACCGCCGCACGCCGACACCACGGCGGGTGACGCGCGAGGTAAGGCACGCGACGGGTCCGCGCGCAGGTGACGCGCGCGGCGCCGGGACTTCCTGTTTCGGGAGGGGGGGGCACTGCAGCGCGTGCCTGGCGCGCGCTTCGCTGCTGCAGGTTAACGCTCCCTTATTAATTATTAGTATTTATCACTAATAACCGAACCGGCGCCCCAGCCCCCCCCGGCAGCCGGCTGCCTACGGCGACGCCCACCCGCCCCCCGCAGCGGCACCACCGGCCGGATGATCACACCCCCCCAGAAAGGGGGGAGAGCGAGGCTCCCCGCGGCCCCCGCGACCGGGACCGTGCCCTTATCCCGCCGCGCACTCCCCGCCCCGGCGGCAGCCCGGCCCCCGCCGCCCCCCCGGATCTCCGTGACCCGCCGCCGGTCCGCGGTCGCTCACTCAGTCGCGGGTAGCCGGGGCCGAGGCCGGCGAGCATTACCGTGCGGGCGCCGCTGCCGGTGCCGGTGCCGCCGGCGTCCCCCGGTGCCCGTTACTACGTCGGCCGCCACACGAACCCGAGTCCGGAACCCGAATGGCCACGAGCGAGCGGAGCGAGCGGCGCCGCCGAGCCCTTCTCCTCTCTGTCTTCGCCTCAGCCGATATATTTATTTATTTGTTTTTCCCGCCGTGTGCGCATGCGCGCCTGCGCGCGTCAGAGGCCAGCTGAGGACATTGCGCATGCGTGCCGGGTGCGTCAGAGGCCAGCCGAGGACACTGCGCATGCACACAAGGAGAGGCGCCCGAGTTTCACATGTTTCCAGTGGGAAAGCTTGACCTCTGCAGGGGAAATGCGGTTATCGTCGGCACAGCGCCGTTACTCTGTGAGAATAATGTCACAGCTGGAGATTTTTAAAAAGAACAATAAAAAACACTCTCACCAAAGACTGAAGTCATTCATTTGCTCATGATTTCTTAAGAAGTACCCCTCGTGCTCAGTATCAGTATGAAAGAAAATAAGAAGCAGGACAAGTAATTGTCATAGCAATTTGAATTAGTGAATCTTTTCATATGTATCAGGTCGGCACGATCAAGGAGATGTTAAACATTTCAATGCATTTTATAATATACGCTCAGTTCATGAAATGCAAATAGCATATATTGCATTATGTGCATTTAACAGTCCGGAGTGGGAACCTGTCAAACTCGAAGCTATGCGTATAAACACGCTTCGTCGACTCGTTATAATCGGCTATTCCACTATAGAGATAATACTATATTTTTCAAATGTTTAAACTTCAGAACAGTTGTTGTGTGTAGCTTTGATTTCTATTTACCTAGTCGTGCCAAAAATGTCCAACACTGCTCCCCAGAGAAGATAATTGCCATCAAGCATGTGTTTGTATACAGAGTAATTAGTGGATAATTGAGGCACGCGGTACCTATAAAAGATCTCATAGAGACGATGACGTCAGAGATTTTTAGAGGTCTCCCAGTTAGGTGCACTAGTCTACGTTTACACCAAGTTATATAGTCACGGTCACGTTTCTGGTTGGTAATTATGTTGTTCACGTAGTTCTGTGTGCCGGTTATTCGTGTTTTTTTATGATGTTATTTTTTTGTCTCCTCGCAGTATTTCGCGGTGCAGAGTATCCTGCGCGGCGTCTTTCTGTCCTGATAAACACAAGCGGGGAGAATGGAAGGTAACTTCTACCTCCCTGAAGTTTCACGATTTTTAAGCGTGGCAGAGATGTTATTGCATGGTCGGTATGTGAAGACTGGCGTTATGAAATGGATTTCAACTGACGGGGGGGGGGCATGTAGCATGGTGTTGAGCTTGTATTGGACTGTCTGATGATAAAGTGCATCAACAACTTGTAGTGAAAATGAATGCGCTCATGGGAATCGTATCGCTTTGAAATCCAAGTAGCTCAGACCTTTTTGTGTTGTCACCTAATATGATTTTTATTTTTTTTCTCCCCAGAAGGAAATAATCCTCCACACACTTTGGGAAATGGGCAGTTACAGCAGAACCCGGTGCATCACACTAGACCATTTTTCTATGTTCAACCACCACCTCAACCTTATTACATGTACCAGTGGCATATGTATAACCCATATGGACAGTTTGGGTACCCTGGATCAGGTAGGATTGGGACTTGTATGAAACCTAGACTTATTGCTGATCATTGTAACTTAAGTGGTCTAATCTAAAGGACATCAATGCTACTTGGTGTGTGCTTACAAATAAGGGACTAAATATTTGATGGGCCTTATGTGTCACTATATGTAATGGGCACTATTTTAATATTCAACAGGTCTCCATTTTGGACGTCCGTATGCGTCTTCTATACCATACATGCAGTATCCAGGATACATTATCCCTCACGCGCCTTTACACCCAGTTGAGTACAGACGAATGTTCAACCCGTACATTCCACCTCCGACAGCTTACGATGTGAGGTTCTACCACAATGAGGGTCGCGTGCGGCGTGAAACCGCTTGCTCCGAGGCCCAGACGGAGCCCAGTGACAGGGTGAACAAGCTGCTCGAAGGTCTAGGTAAACTTGGGGTACGTGAGGCAGTCAATTCTGGGAAGCCACTGGATTCTGGTGCCGTATCTCCTGACTCCGGTATCTGTTTCCGGGAGGATGGGAAACCGTGTGCCGGACAGGCAGAGGGGCATGTGTCCATGGCGAGGGGGCGGCCGGATGCTTCTCCACAACCATCTGTCGCGCTACTCGATGACTCGGGGGAAGTTGCCCGTAATGTGGAGTCGACACGAAGCGGTCTGGAAAACCTGGCGCAGGAGTGCTGTGTGACATCCAGTGGCTGGCCCTTGGAAAGGTCCTCTGCTCGTGAGGACGCCGCGCCCACAGAATCCACAGAGTCTGCACAAGTCTGCCTCCTGGAGACGACTGGACTTTCTGCTGAACTGGTAGATTGTGACCAAAGACTTGGCATGCACGACCACACAGGCTGTGGGCCAAATGCCCAGTCTGAGCGTGTTGTCTTACCAAGTACAACTCGGGGCTGCAAGGCACCAGCCAAGCTGAGTGCTGATCCTACCTGGCCTTTGGCAGGAGGCCTGCCGTCCCATCATTCTCCCAGCTGGCTTGGCGAGGCAGCTGTTTTGCTGGGAAATGGTGAGACCAGCAAGGCACCACCTCTAGCAGGTGTACCTAATGTAGGTGCTGCTCGTGAGCCAGCCCTTGACTTTGAAGATCTACCTTACAGGATCCTGCGATTACCATTTGACAAGGTTACCTCGATTGGGCTGTTGCGGGAGGACGACCCTCTATGGTGTGTGGACCAGCTGACGACCTTCATCCCTCCAGCCAGTTATTTATCCTCGTTTAATAATGCTTATTATAGTTACTACCCTCAAACTGCCCAGGAGCGGCAGAGTATCCTTAGTCCGTCTTTGGATGAGCTCTCCTCACGGGATGAGATGTTCTCCACTGATCTGGAAGATGTGGACTTGATTCCAGGTCATGTGTACATGGCAGATGGCGCGGGTTCCCTTGAGGAACCCCCTGGTGAGTTGGCACTTGGGAGCTCGTCTGAGGAGGAGTGCTCTGTCTGCTCGAGGAATACTTGCGCCACCTGTGGCTCTACCCTGTCCAAAACTAAGTGGAGCAAATTGCACTCTCCTGGACACTCCTCTGAAAAGGGGGACACGGATGAAGAGATCAGGGATGTCTGTAGCCGTGAAAGGGATGTTCCTGACTCTCTGAAGCTTCCAGCGAAGAAGTCGCATGTGGTGCGGCGCTCTCAGCCTCGAGGCAGACGGGCCTCTAGACAGAAGCCCAAGACTGGCTGTTGTGTGGAAGCCGGGGACCCAGCTGGGGAGTACAAGGAGCTGCAACCAAGAAACATTCAATTCAAACCCCACTTTGGTAACATCTTGCTTCTTAAATTTGTTTGAAACTTTTTTTATTTTTTGTTTTGCTTTAAAATGCCTAGAAGTGCCCACAGGTGTATAGTGTTGGGTTTTATAAAATATATTTTTTTAATGAAAGCGAATGATGGGCGAGCCTTAGAACCCCCATCTCCTTGGTGTGGGAAAGGACCACAAAAATGGTCCTTTTTGTGTGCAATGTTACCCTAGTGAAACTCCCTTGTGCTGTAGAAGGACAGTGGGAAGAGGGTGCTGTGGCATCTGACCAGGAGAGCTGGGAGAGCTGTAGCATTAAAGGACAACCCAAGACATGGAAACGATATCATTCATCACATGGACAAGGTAGCTGAAGGGTGGGATGTCCTACTTGCCTGTCTAAAAGTACTTATTGCTTATTTCTGTCATTGTACCTTAACCTGCAGTGAATCTTCCCTCCCCCTAGAGAGATCCCCTCGTAAAAGGCCTCCCTGCAAGAATTTTGGGCATCAAAGGAATGACCCCGACAACGAGGGGGAATTCCCACGAATCCACCGGGGCAGAGGTAGCACTTAAACCTTTCTTCGGTGTCCTCCTTGCACCTGATGTGCAGTCTGCTGACCTAATGATGACATCATTTCTAGGGTCCACCATGAGGAGAGGTGGCAGATCCTAACCACTCCCAATCACGTCATTTAAAAAAACAAGAAAAATGCTTGTGAACACTTGACCTAAAATGACTTGAAGGCACATTTTTGTATATAACAAAAGTGGGTGAGTTGGCTATAGACCTGTACTTCCTCTGCCTGACTGTCTTGTTGGGTGCTGTGCATTCAGCCCCTTAATCCCTGCTGCTGTCTTCACTGGACCCTGTTTTGATCCTCTATGGGGTTCTGCCACTGGATTGGTCTGGGAGGTGTAGGCCTTACTGCTGTCAGGACTCCAGGCCTTTTCGGGGTCAAGACTGGCTGTTCACTGAGGACTTGCATCTGGGCTGCCTCTTCTTGGGCAGTGGAAGTCCAGGCAAAGCCTGATGGTGAAGGTCTGACATCTAGTTTGGTGATTTTTGGCTAACTGGGTCAGTCTTACTGTAGTGCAGATGTTCTGACACATTACAATGTTTTACATGGGTTTCAGTGTCATTAAAATATCTGCATTGCTCTTAAACCTGTCTCCATTGTTTGTCATTTGTTGAGCCGTTATTTTTTTTTTTTTTTAAGCTGCTTAAAGGACCTTGGCTAACAGTGGCTACATCACACCCCGTATGTTTAGGTCCACTTCTTCCACAATGCTTTGGGTTCATTGTCTAGTCCAGTGTTAATCAGTCCAGTCCTCATGGCTCCCCCCAGACAGTCATCCCCCTCCCAGCTTCCAACCAATCAGGAACACCATGCACCTGGTACATTTGGGCTGGTAGATTTTGCAGTTGAAAATGTAGTACTCACAAAACTGTAGTCTGTCCTGGTGTTTTCACCACACACTAATTCAATCTTGGTGTTTCCCCCCGCCCCCCAAATATTAAACACTTCTCCAGGGTGGGCTTTGGCTAGAATGTCTCTTCATTACAAGACTGCATGTACATAATCATAATGGATGCATATAGGTTTTTGGCCAGTGAAAGGCAGAGTTGTTTCTCATCTCTCAGCCCTGGTGGGATGAGGCGACCCACTCAGTTCTCTTTGGCAGGAAAAACATTAAATCCCCAAGTAATACTTTGTATGAGGCATAGTCTTTTTAATTCAGCCATTAGCCAATCAAAGCTAATTAAGAGCTTAGGAGTAACAGTTAAGTCTCATGGAGCCTGGAATTCCTAGTGTTTGGTCTGATCACCGGCTACTAGGAACTGCTCTGCTGCCTGACACTGAATAAGGCTTCTGTAGCCTGGATATGATTAGAATCCATAGATATACTCTTGAAATCTATTGTTTTAAGTCAAATGAGAACTACATTATGCATCAAGATATGGTCTTGTAATACATCTTCTAACCACCAGAGGGCTGACTCCTACATTAGATTACATTACAATTCAGTGACAAAAAGGTACTTGGAAAATACTTTTATAGGTAAGCATGGTGTGGCTGCAAGCTAAAGTTAATTTATGTACTGTTAAACATTTTTTACATTAATGGGCATTTGACATGTAGCACATGCATTTGTGTTGAAACAGTTGTCATGTCAACTTCTAACGACTGTTTATAATTGAACCAACCTATTAAAATGAGCAGTTTTATTCATCAAGATGTTTGATAGGTTCTTGCATTCTGGGGACATATCATGGCCAATCAAAGGTAACTTTATAACATTCTTGAGGTTACTTGGAAAATTCTGAAAGCTGATAGGTTGCTGGTAACATGACAAAAGCCCCGCCCCTCTCACACAGTTATTAAGCTCTGCTGTGGCAGCTTTGTTCTGCTTTTGTAACTAACTTTCTTCTTTGCAAGTATGTGAGCAGTTAAATGTGGGAAAATGTGGTTTTTTGCTGTGTTGTTTGATTAGTGATCTTTTTATACAGGTGTTTGTTGTTGGGTGGGTTTTTTTTTCCTTCCTTTCTGTCTTTCTTACAGTTTTTAGCTAGAGGGCCTTGTTTGGTATAACCCCTGGTTTAGCTCGTACAAATAGCTGGGGTTTGAGTGTTCTATGTTCAGTCTAAGATTTGCTTGGTCTTACTCCTTTTCTAGGTATGGCAAGTACCCGTCAGTCGCTACCGTCAGGCTCTCGCAGTCAGCATGCCCCCAACAGGCCCCCTGGCCCAGCTGAGGGCCCCCACCTGCCACAGGCCTTTTGTCCCACTCATCCGGAGAACCAGCCGCCCCCTCACTCACGGCCTTTCTTCTATGTCCAACCTTCCCAGTCCTACATCCCCTACCAGTGGCCCGCACCTGTACCCTACCACCCCTACTGTGGAATACCCAGCTTCGGTGAGGAATGCTGCTTTTCTTGATTGGTGTAAGCGATTACTCAACACGACTTCTGTATGGTAGCCTTAAGCTTTTGCTGTTTATTAATAGTCAAAATGGCAGGTGTGTGGGAATGTATTCATCCCCAATTGGACGTTGAGTACTACTTATCTGAACCTATGAGTAGTTGGGCACTTCTCACAGCATAGATTGCCTCAGCCTCTTAGGGAAGTCCTCATGCATTTTCTCCTACGTGGTTTGTGCTGCAGAGCTGTGTGGGCTTTTGATTAACATACAGTTGCTTGAGTAGCCTTTGAAGTTCTGTGCTTTACTGAAACTGAGAGCTCCAAAGCGGAAGATGAGGACATTGGTATTCAGTACCATCAGATTGTGTTTCTGCTTTTCTGATTGAACCCAGGGAGTTAACTGTGGACTGCAGATAGGTGTTTAGGCTGACTGAGGCTCTCGGTGTTTCATTAATGTATATCCTTGGTTCATCTGGACCATCTGTTTTGGCCTCCATGTTACAGTAAATAACTAAAGGTCAGTTGTAACGCACTTGCCTATTCATAAGCACGCTGGGTGGCTGTGTGTTAAAGCACTCTGGGGATTTGTCTTGAATGATTTAAATGCTGCCATTCCTGCTTTGAGATCCATATATCGATGCTCGCACTCAAAAGCACCCCAAAGACGGCATTTTAAGACTTCTCTACTGCACAGTAGGTGCAGAACAGTGTCTTCCTTTATAGGACTACAGCCGAAAGTACAGGAGCATTTTGGCCATGTTTTGTGCTGGAATATGCAGCCTTTTGAAGGGACTGGCGATAGGCTATATTGTGTAGGTATGTTGCAGTGATGCTTACTAGCTGCCGATGTTTGCAAATGTGTTGGACTCTGGTATTTTATCATAGCTCTGCCCCTTGCCCCCTCCCATGTGTGTGGTCATGGTTATATTATGTTGTGGGGACCCAATGTCCCCACAGTGTGATTAAAAACCAGTTATTTTCTACCTTGTGGGGACATCTTTTTGGTCCCCATAAGGATAACCTCAATTTTTATAAAAACCGGTTGCAATCAAAAAACTAAAGTCTCATTTTGTTTGGTTACTTATAGTTAAGGTTAGGGTGTGTGCGTGTGTCTCATTTCTCCACGAATTGGCGGCTGTGAAAGAGGAGAATGGTGCTTCGCTTCAAATCAGTGTAGCCTGCCTTGGGCTTGGCTTTTTCTTTTTTCTTCTACTTCCCTTTTCTATCTGTGGGTCAGACTCCCATAACTCTAGGATATAAACAAGTGTTTCTTTTTACTTCAGTGTCAGATGGCTTTTTTTTTTCTTCTTAAACACAAGCATGTCTGCCTGGAAGGAGCACATGCACGCTTCTGAATGTGAGCACCTTCAGGATTGCCCGCACTGCTCTTGGAGATCTACCACCTTGCAGAGCTTAGGTGCAACCCTAATTTAAAACACTGAACCAGCTATGTTGAAGCCAAGTTTGCTCTAATACTTATATGCTACTGAAGGGCCTGATTTTATCGGTATTGGGTGTGTTCAATTAGGGCTACCCCTAAGCAGGGTTGGGCAGTCCTGTCTTAGTCTCTAATAACCTTATAGCCCTTAATTCCTGCCCCTGGTCCTGATTAGTCTGTAGTTTTCTGTGGATTGGCACCAGCTTTTTTTGGTGGTCCCTGGCTGACATCTGGGGTGTTCCCTACCTTGTGCCTGTTGCTTCCTGGATAAATGGTTATGGAATATGAAGGGATGTTCATTCTCAGAATAGCTTCAGCTGTTTGTACCATGAGCGAACCATGGCCAAAAGACAAGATGCTTGACTCTGTTCTCTCATGCTACAGGTTATAGTATGGTTATGCCCCCAAACCTGTATGGCTTTCCACCAAACCCGTACATGGAGGCTCCTGGATACATCATACCCCATGCCCAGCTTCACCTGACCGATTACAGGCGGATGCTGAACCCACATCTTCCTCCAGCGGTGGCCTATCATGCACGCAGGTTCCGGTGTCAGCACGTCATGGTCCCCCGGGAGACTGTCAGCTCAGAAGTACAGACGGAGCCTCTCCCTCAAGACCCGAGTAACTCCCAGCTGTCTTCTACCTCGGCATCCTGCTCTGCAGAAACCCATTCCATGGGATCTGATTCTGGCAAGGGAAGTGGGTGCACAAATGCGTCTTCCTCCCAGGGCTCCGAATCAAGTACCCATCCAGGAAAAGCAGAAAGCCTAGAAGTGGATGGGGACTTAATATCTACACCACCTCAAGCTTCTGCCACACCCAAGGGAGCCTACATGTTCCAGTGGGATCAGGTACAGATGAGTGCTGAAGATTCCTCATTGGACGCCAAGACTGTTCCCTCATCCGATAGTGTTGCCGAGTCTGCACAAGATGCATCTGGATTGCTGGCACAATGTGATGACTCGATTAGCTCTAGCAAGGGTGTCACACCTCTATTCTCCTCTTCTGCCAATGATAATACCACCACTGTACAAGAGGTGAAGTGTCACACAGGAAGAACAGAACAGCAGTGCGTGCCCTCATACCCAGATATCCTGTTGGTCAGTGGGTCCCCTTCCAGTGGCACTGACCCAAGACTCGAAGCTGTTCAAGATGGGGGGTGCAAGACTTTGACTGAGCAGATTGCAACCAATGAGGCCACTGACCTTGTGAAGGTAGACAAGGAAGTGGCTGAAGATGCTAGCCTCCTTAAAGAGGGCTGCTTTAAAATCGTCCGACTGCCCTTTGAGATGCACTACATGGAGGAAGTGCAGAAGGTGGAGGAGTCTGTCTGGTCTGTAGAGCCGCTGGTCCCTTGTGTCCCCTCTGTGGAGTGGATGGTCCAGCAGGAGTTCTTGGAAGCTGAGAAGGTGGATAAGACTGATATTCCACATGATGGGCTAACCATGAACCAAGCACCAACATCTCCTCTGGAAAACTATCCAGCCACCCCACTATCTCCTTACCTTCCGTCTGCCAGCTGGCTAGCAGACTTCGGTAACGTGTACTATTACAGCAAGATGCCCCCGAGTGTGCAAGCACACCTGAGCAACTTCAGCAGTTCCTCAGAGCCTCCAGCGATGGGAGAGAAGCAGACACGTGACTTCAGAGGTCACAGCACGGGTGTCGGGGTGAAGAAGTGCATGCACGTCAGGGGGAAGGAAGGAAAAGGCCGCCTCAACCTCAAGGACCACCTCAGCCATTCGCTCGAAAGTGTATCCGGCACTGCCGGCAAGGGGGAGAGGAATTGCCCTCGATGTCGCACCAAAGCTGACGTCCCTCCAGGTGTGAACCCAAAATCTCCCAGCAGGAGCCGCAGAGTTGCTCATTTACCCGCTGCTGACCCAAAGTCTCGGACCCACATATCCTGCAGATGCTGTGTGGGGAGGGTTCACAGGAAGGGGCTTAGTCCTGATGTCTCCTCACAGAACAGGGATGAGGAGATGGAGAACAGCGCCCCGGCCGCGACGCCCCGGCGGCCCGGTAGTGAGGCCAAGCGCCGCGTTGAAGCTAGAGGCCTTGCTCCTTCGAGGAAGCACTCTGAGAAATGTTCCGTAAAGTGTTCAAAGCTTCAGGAGAAGAATTGTGCCTGCAAGGAGCACAGCGGACCACTGGTCCGTGAAGGAAACTGGTGGCGGCACACCGACGGCGTGAGAGACAATGATGAGAACGTGGCTTTGTCGAGCCTCGCCTTGGACAAGTTCAGAACTCCAGAGCGACTGTGCACTGCGCCGAGACGGAAAGCAGGTACAGCTGGCGGTTTTTACTCAAAATACATGCACCGCTCAGGTTGAATCCTCATCCGGAGGTGGCGATTGTCAGCCTTTGCAAAACATGCCACCTATAGCTTGATTGTAGAGGAAATGAAATTGCTATGCAAGCTCTAAGTGGTCCATTTAATTGCTGAACAGGTGTAATTACATGTTTTGTAGCGACAGCGTGTGGTTTTTTTTTTTTTTCTTTTGTGGCAGATGCCTCGTGGAGAGGAGCAGCGGCGACAATGTCTGACAAAGAGATGGAGGTAGCAGCTAGACGAAGTACCCCAACTAAACACAAAAAACAATGTGCACATTCACAAGGTAGGGTCATGTGGCCGGGGGGGGGGGGGGCCCGGCCGGCGCCGGGGGCCGGGGGGGGGGGGGGGGGGGGGGGGGGGGGGGGGGGGGGGGGGGGGTGGTGGGGGGGGGGGGGGGTGGGGGGGAGG
>JAODKN010000079.1:18462546-18473618 GCA_026774425.1 Petrocephalus zakoni
TGCAGACTCTGTATACATATTGCACTCTCGCCCAGAGTTGACTTGGCTGCCACTTAATAATTGCACTATTTAAGAGCCCTTTAAATGATATAATTTATATAGTGTTTATATTCCTATAGTTTTATATTTAGTTTTATCTACAATTACTATGTACACATACAATGTTTAACTATCATCATCTTTACTGCTATTGTTAAATCATCATTAATTAAATGATAATTAAATTATCATTTAATTATCATAAAATTATCATACTACCCAATTGCCAATCTAGTGTTCTTTACCTTCCTGTATATGCCTTTACTAAATGTTGTATGTTCTTTGTAAAATTCCTTGTATGGCTAAAGGATTCTGATTTACCGATTCAGCACACCACACGCACTTCTCAAGTACTATTTGTACGGTTCCCCCTCCCAAGTACTGGGGATGATTTTGAAAGGCTATACTCCCTTTTAAAGCGGCTATTGACCGCCAGATGCATTACTGGATGCTCATTGTTTATGACAATCCCTGGGTAACAGCCTTTGGTTTCAGGATGTACTGCTTCAAAATTCCTGCCTTCTGAACACTTTGGAAGGTCGCTGGCTGTGATCTAGATGTTCTCTCGTCCGTCCCAGCCGGCTCATCATGTTCATTTAGTCGCCTCTTGATGACAAAGCCTATCAAATTAAATCAACTATTCAGTCGCACCTCAGGTCGTCCGTGTAATTTGAGCTGTGTCTTTGAGGTTTTTAAAAAAAAAAAAAAAAAAAAGTCGGTGCCCAACCACGGGAGTTGATCCTTCACGTGGCTTAGTGTCCTGGTTTGACCTGTTTAGTCATATGATGTCACCTTTTGGCCTGTGTGTATTCGCAAGAGATCTAGCGTCTCTCTAGGTTTTTAAGGGCCTGGCATTATTATGGATTAGGGTGTGGTTAGCTGGTATTTAGGGGCCCTATGGAAGATGTGCATCAGCCATGTCTAAATCACCACCCTAAAGAATAGATGAAACGCCAGACGGGCAATCTCTGTTGGTGGTAGGACAGGTGGCCGTCTCAGAGCTAATGTTTATTTAGGTACAAACTCTCATTTTCAGTCGGGTTTAATATGCTGCCTTCCTCCAACCTGCCATCCAATTTTGAGTTTTTATGTCCCATTTTATGTCTCTTAATTATTGGTAACAGGAAAAAAGGGTAAAACGGCTGAGTATCCACATTTACGGAAGCATTGACCACCTCGCCGAAAAAGGCTGTTCTCCGCCATGTTTTTGTCTTATCTGGCAGTATGGTAATGAGAGCGTATTGAAGTCAATTCATTGGATTTAGGGCATAATTGACTGCAATAAAAGTACAATGCGGTAATCAGAGTGGGCTGGCAGGCAGCAGTAAGATAAAGCCGTGGAAAATAATTTTAAATATGTTTGCAAAACAAAATTGTTCTCGTTAACCTTGGGGTTGAATCCAGGTCTGTGTAGAAATGGCACGTAATTTGCAAAGCAATACAAGAGAAATGCATAAGTCGTGTGTGTGTGTATACGTGGACATATTTACATTACGTTGTGGGGACCCAATGTCCCCACAGTGTGATAAAAAGTTTTCTACCTTGTGGGGACATTTTTTGGTCCCCATAAGGAACCTCAATTTTATAAAAATCTGTGTCTGCAATCAAAAATCTAAAAATGCCAAAAGTCTCATTTTATTGTGTTACTTTTGGTTAAGGTTAGGGCGGGGTAGGAGTTAAGGGTGTCAGTGGGGATCAGGGTTATGCCCATAGGAATGAATGGAGTGTCCCCATAAAGATAGGAATACATGGTGTGTGTGTAGAATGTGCTATAATGTCAGTGGTGTGTGGGTTTTTTTTTCTGTAATGAGTTAATAAATTATGTGGTTGGTTAATACACTGTGGGATGATTAGATTGTGTATCATTAGGGGAAGCAGAAATGCTCATTACCAAAAATCAAAATATATCTTTGATTGGGAACAGCAGCACACTGCATTTGCCCATATTAAATAAGCAATATTTAATGTAAAAAGAGAAGCTTCCCATACCGTTACCATTTGCTGGGAATATGGTAAATAAACTGAAAACATTTGTATCTCTCAAAGGAATTATTTCTGCTGTTAATTGCGATTTATCACAGTAAACCCTTTGTCGTCTTGTTTTTATTTTGCTGTGCACTATCAAGCACTCCTTCTGGGGCTTCGTCTGCAAATGCATTCTGGGAAATTTGCAGCATTCCAGCCACCCTGAAGATGCCAGAGAGCTCGTTAGGCAGCCACCAAGATTAGGTGATAGGTGACGGGTTTCGAAGCTCAGAGAAAGGAAGGAGGTGCTCGCCCCAGGGCCCTGCTGATTGCTATCGCCACTTTGCCGGATCGTCATGCCCCACAGTGAGCGTAATGGCTTCCTCATGGTCTGAGGAAGCAGTCCGCCAGGCAGGGAGCGGATGGGCCTGAAGCACACCGGCTCTTAGATGCTAAATGCAGTTAGTACGTTAATGAGTGTTCCCATGCCGTCCTCCACAGCAAACATTTTATACTTGTTTACTATAATTTACTGTTGCCATCAGTACCATGTGAAATGGCAACAAGAAATCATTCCTGAGTAGAGGAGGCCAGGAAAAACCTAAGTATTTTGCGTTAATGGCTCATTTTGAAGTGAACGACATGTAGACTCATGTTTATTCTAAATGAGCCAGGGCCTGAGGTGTGGGGGGGGGGCATTTTGGGGGTGGTGGCAGTAACTCAGAGAGCGTGGCCTGGAATGGGAGCACAGATGAGGGGCAGCAGGGCCATCTGCCTCATTAATGACATCACTTAGGCGCCCTTAGCCTACGGGATTTTAATTCGTTATATCACAGTGATTGGTTTGCAGGGGCCATGCAGGGTGGCGTGTGTAGTGGTGAAGACTAATATAATTTATGATCTTGGCTGGCCATTAGGATACATGTGTCATTTGTCTGTCTACAGTGGCCAGAAGTCTCTGACTTTTTTTCCGCTGGTGTCTTTGTTTGTTTGTGTGTGTGTGTGTGTGGGGGGGGGGTGGGGGCTGAATCATTCTATGCCCCCGTCGCTTTTGCCGATGCCCCGCGGTGCAGGGCGAATGGTGCAGTGGGCTTCTGTCCTTAGGATGCCAAAATACCTTGGACAGGGAGAAGGGAAGACACGGCCACAGCGGGGATTCTGGTTAGTGAGGAAACAGGGGCCAACCTCATCATTGGCCAGTTATATGAATCGTTTTGAATCAGTGAGTGACTGAGAAGGGGGTGCAGTTTTCCGTATCGATGCTCAAGGGTCCCCCCTCACTCTTTCGAAACCCACTCCTGTTCCTAAAAGTTAGGAACACGGCATATGGAGTCTTCCCCTTTAATCTCGACCTTAAAACCAAAACATGTGAAGTGATTTTGCTGGGATGTGTTGAATCGGGCTTGACTGTGAGCCTGCACACCTGTCCTGTTTGCACAGACAATAGAAAGTGTGCCCTTCTCTGAGGAGGTTTGCCAGGCCAATGATTCCTCCCCAGTTGGGCTCCTGCCCCTCGTAAAGGTCTCTAAACGGCCCTTATGGCAGCTCTGTCACTTCTGATTTTAATTAATGATACTTTATTGATCCCTGTGGGGAAGTCCTCCTTTCACCTTCCCCCCCTTGCTCTCCCCGAGAAACAGACACATACGCAGGGAAGAGTGAGCTTGACAGCAAACAGACTAAGGGCCTCGCTCAAGGGCCCACAGACGTGACCATTCTGCCGGGCCTGGGCCTTAGCCAGGGATGGCACAGCGTCCCCTAAACTATATCTATGTTCCGATTCTGCTGCAGAAGTGAGTGACTGTAAGGTAAAAAACAAAAAAAACACTAAACCCTAAAGACATAATAAACATTCCTTTGACTTGGCACAGTATACACCCTTATGAAATATATTTCCTGAAACATTTGTTAAAAATTTTTTTTGGTCAACGCCCTGTGTCTCTCCTGTTTTCCTGGAAGCAGTCAGACACGATCTGCGAGAATGTAGCCTTCTGAGCTGAGCCACAGCCTCTGCCAGGCAGCGTGTGGCCTCGTGCCCTCGCCGAAAAACAAACACAGCACAAAGGATCTAATCGAGCCCAGCACCCAGGGGTGTGTATTCTAAACACCAGCTCTACAAAGTGCCTCTTCCCCTGACAGCTATATCATCTGGCCGGTTCCCATTAAAGAATTCATGTTCGTGCTTGATCTCTGCGCAAGACAAGTTTCTCACCGTGACGATTTGAAATGTGATTCGCTTCCCACAAAGTGAGATGAAAACAGAAACTCCTGGCCGAGGACACTCGGGCGACTCGCCTTGCTTACCTTCGCCTGTGCACAATACACTCTAGTGCCTTCCTGGGTTTGTTATGCAGAGGGTCGAGTCCCACGAGGCTGTTTCTCATTGTCTTACTGTGTTCTACAGTCTGTTTGGGTCATGAACAGAAAACAAAGATAAATGGAATGCTGGCAAGGAGGGAGAAAACTAGCTCTTTACATTTGTGTTTACATATGCACAGATACTGTATAAAGGGGCGGGGTTACAGGTACACTGGCCCCACTGAAAGCTGATTGGCCCCTGCAGTATCCCTTCCCCAGCCACTCACTGATTCAAAATGTATCATTGGCTAATGACACGGTTCGCCTCTGTATGAATTATGGGGGATTATAGCCCCTCTTCTGCTGCATTTGACCACATATATGCTGATTTTACTCCAGCCTAGCTGCTCATTTGTTGTGTCTATGCCCCCTAGCTGATTCATTATGACACAGAATGCCCGTTTCCGTTTCCGTGGGAATAGGCTCTCCATACCTCCCAGATGTCAGCGAATCCCAGAGCAAATCGAGGTCAGTGCACCCCCTCTGTGGGCCTTGTTGTCTGCTAGATCCAGAGCAAGAACAGGCCGGCAAAATTGGAATCCTACTTCCGACCTCAGGCTCCTGCGCGGTGTGGAATGATCTGCTCTTGAATGAACATCTCACAGCTCAAATGCATTCACTGAACTTTGGCTACCAGCCCCATTGACAAGCAGTGTTTAACGTATCTGTGCATGTCTTCAACACCGTCATTTTCTTTTTAAGTGTCATAATATTTTAACTAAAACATCCAGTTCCGTTCTTGACATTTTGCCATTAATTACAATCATAGTCACTGACTCCCAAAGGGATACTCAACACAAATGTTTGGTGTTTACTGTTATTGGAAAGGTGTTACTAAGTGAAAAATCAAATTAGACTGCTTGTACCTCAAATTGTACTGCTTGAACCTTTTAACTCAGAACAGCTCCATGAGAACAATATTTTTGGCTTCAATTTATTAGTACTTGAAATTAATGTTTTACTTAAAACTACATTTTACTTCAAATGTGATATATTTAAACAAAAAACAGTAATAACTTTTGTTATAAAGCCAATATTTTTGCTGAATTAAGCAAACGTCCCATGACCTTCTGTTAGCATGGCATGAGCCCGTACTGGGTATCTTCTAAGGTTGCATATCTATGAGCTAAGCTCCCCAGTGCTGCAGGTCTTTGGTTGTACAGTAATATCTTACTGTTCCACACAGGAAGTTCTGTTCAAATTATGTAATAGTGCTGATGGTCTTGCTCTAATGTTTCTTTGTCCTGAAATGTACCCATCTGCCTAAATAGGGGAACACAAATGTAAATAAACATAGCTTCCTGGCAGAGATCGCAGTTAACGTATTTAGCAAATGCAAAACAATTTATGCAAAACTTTTTTTTTTGGGAAAGTAGGCTTTGAAGGGCCTTGCTCAAAGGCCCAGTGGTGACATTACTCTTCCGAACCAAGGATTTAAACCGGGGACCTGCCGATCACAAGCACAAAATTCAAATGGGCCGAGACCCACGATCAGACAATCCTGGTTTCAGTTATTGGTGAGGGAGCAGCTGTTCTGTCAGGTTAGGCCACTTCCCCCCAGCAGCGATGTGCTCAGGCTTCAGCCAATAGGGTTACAATGTAACTAAGCATTTGAATCAGCGGTTTGATGACACTCTGATCAAATCAGAAGAACAAAAATTGCGATTATCTGCATTTTACCCCTACTAATTCTCGCAACACACTCGTCAATAAAAATAGTAACAGTAATGATCACCTTTCATCCTCAGTAATCCGGTATTATTTTTGGTTTAAAGGCCCGTTCTTCATTTGCACCTCACCTTCACTCCCCTGTTCCACTTTCTGCGGAAGATACTCGTGTAATCACTCGTGAATTCATAACAGCCTGTTATTGATTTTCAATTTGAAAGAAAAGTGTAGCAGAGCCAGGGAGGCTATTATCGTCAACAATTACTGCTCGTCTCGCCTGAGCGATTAGCTACTGCGCCAACGAATGTTTACGCAGCGTGCTACGTGTCTATCCATAATCACGTTACTTAATTATGGCTCCAAGGTTATTGCGTTTAACTGCATTTACCCCTTTTGCTTATTATGCTAAATTGCTTATGCTAATTCAGTGCAGTGTCATGTGATGTTCTTTAAGGTGGGGCCAAGGTTATTGGTAGTGGTGAATGATTGCATGTAGCACCAATGAATCTGCATTAATTTGTATACAGAAAATAATTCCAGTGGTATAACTGAGCACCTGCTAAAATTGAGAAAATGCATGGCTTCGTTCCAAACAAATTGTCCCTAAATACTTAAAATACCTAAGAAATACTCCTAAAACACATATCTTGTACTATACAGTACTTAAAACATTAATATCACTAAAATAAAACACAAATACCCTGTTCGATAAATGTACGGCTTTAACATAATGCTGCGAGTAACTCGCTAATGATAATGTGTCAGAATGCAGACTTACATGCCAATAAATGACTGTATAATATAAAAAAGGGCGACTGTACGGCTGCACCATCATAAACATGAGATGCGCGTTTATTGCATGGTTTGTTACGTGGTTAATCGGAAACAGGTGCCGGCATGTTATGTTTCTAAACGATTTAATGTGCAATTACTGCCTCCAGGATCCCAGGCTGTCTGCTGCCTTGCTGAGTGCGGAGCTTTCTGTGCGGCGTGTCCCGAAAAGGCCCCAGCTGCTGCCTCGTGTAATGCGGAGCTTTCTGTGCGGCGTGTCCCGAAAAGGCCCCAGCTGCTGCCTCGTGTAATGCGGAGCTTTCTGTGCGGCGTGTCCCAAAAAGGCCCCAGCTGCTGCCTCGCGGTGTGCGGAGCTTTCTGTGCGGCGTGTCCCGAAAAAGCCCCAGCTGCTGCCTCGCGGTGTGCGGAGCTTTCTGCGGCCCCAGCTACCACCTCTTCCTACTGTTGTCCTGGCCCTCCGGCCCAAAGAGTGCTCTCTCCTGGAACCGATGAGCAATTTGCTCTGTCGATCACACATACAAGGTGTCAAAATGCACCCCCCATTTGCACAAATTTCACACACATGTGGATACTCACGGCAGTTTATTTCTTTTCCCTATTTTTTATGACATTCGTTGATCACTTGGAGCCTGGGACCTCAGCCTTAATGACGTTCTCAGCATCTCATGGAGAGAAGGATACAGGAGGGTGTGAAAGCTGGATTGGTGAGATACGGGGTAGGTGTGGGGTTGGGGGCATAATGAATGTAACTCCCATTTGTCCTGTCATTAATGGCGGAACAGCTCTATCTCAACTCTTGACATTTCAAGGGGCGTGCATCCCCTTCTCAGCCACTGTGTGCTGCGTTAAGGAAACGCCAGTATCGGGGGGTGGGATTTAAAAAGCGCTATATTAACGTCCTTATATAGTAATGGTGGGAAGCTTTTAAATCTCCAGCTGCCGGTGACGAGCACAGATGTAATCTCTTTTGTCCTGTGCCGGTTATCTGCTTTAGTGTACTGCCAGCGAGACGCGCACGGAATCGATCCCATGCTAATGGACTTGCTCGTTTTTTTTTTTATTGAACTCACCGTAAGCGTGAACCGTAAAATCATCTCTGCAATTTTGCATAACCCGAGCTGCCCCCCCCCCTAGGCAAATCAAGCTACTGAAGCTCATCATTAAATCAGCCTTTGATCTTACCTCAGCCGTATGATGAAGTGAACTTCACATGACTTTCTTTGGGGGAGGGGGGGAGTTACATTCATTTCAGCATTTAATGGCTTCAGCGTTAGCTGTTCCTGCTGAGTTTTAGTGACACATGGAGGACTTAAAATTTAAATACTGTATATCTTCAGTTTGCAGCAGGCCATTTTATGGATTCAGTTACCAATCAAACAGGTCAATCAAACAGGTACACTTGACTAGCACCTAGCTAGCTGCCTGCAGAGCCACTGCTGGGGTTAGTGATTTGTAGACAGAGAGAAGCCTTTCTGCACACCAGTTATACTGAGCTGTCACCTGTGGCCATGCTGCCTTGCCGTTAGCTTTAGCTGCCCGTTCTGCTCTGACCTCAATAACAAGGTGTTTTCATCCACAGAAATGCCTGTGGCCTGAGGTTTTTTTCCATTCGTGTTTATCGCACCATTCACTGTGAACCCTACACCCCAGAGTGTGTAAGGAAAAATCCCAGGAGGGCGGCTGTTTCCGCCAGGCTGGAACAGGAAGGGTGGCGTTAATGATCCCACCGCGTCGAAAACTGCGTGTGCGCTGTATGTATTCAGTTGCAGCCACTCGATTGGCTGTTCAGAGCAGCAGGCTGCTCGCTTTAGCGAACAGGTGTACTTATTAAACTGGCCACTGGGTGTGCCCTTTCAGCGCGTATGACGTGACGGGAAGCCAGGGCGCAAACGGACCGTAACGGCGCACAGATCAAGCTGGAATCCAGACGGAGACCGACCACTATGGAGCTTTGCTATGACAGTGACACATGGTGAGTCATTTTGTCACACTTGTGCTATATTAAGGTGCTTTCGATCACTTATTAGCAAGGAAGCAGCTGGTGCTGGTCTCAATTGAATCGAGGATCTGGCGTAAAAACAAAACCGGCTCATTCTTCATAAAGAAGCCACGAAGAGCTGTGAAGGAACACCAGGAATCACAGAAACCCCCCATGGATCCTGGGATTATTCCATCAGGGACGGGCCGGTATATCCTAGCCCTTCCAGCAAGGACAAGCCGGATTGGGAGCGCTTCGTCTTTCCCGGGAAAAGCGGCGAGCGTGACTCCCTCGTCGATGGGCGCTGCCCGGGACCCCTTTTGTCGTCGTGATTTAATCGATGGTCACCTCAGCTTCCTATTTCACAGAATGGCGTCTTCCAATTGGAGGATCCGCTCAGAGAGGAGGCCAAAGCCTCCCCAAGCGGAGTCACCTTTCCCTCCCCAGAAAGACGGGAGTGCTGTGTCCAAAGCTTACTAGATCTGCTGCAATGTTCTCCAAGGACCCCGGCGGAGGGGTTGGCGTTTTAACAGCCAATCAGAAGCCAGCCGGTCCTCACCCACCTGAATGACATTGTCGGCGCTAAAGGGTTTTGTCACACGTTGCTCGGAGCAGCTGCGCTCATTAATTGTGTTTTCACTCGACTGTTGCAATTAATCTACCGCCGTAAAAAGATTATCAGCGCTGGAGCCAGAGGAGAAACAGTCTCACTTCTAATTATAACTAGACGGCACGTTCGGTTTAGTAGAGTTCCGAATGCCATGGCAGCGGAGGAACCTGAGGAAAGGCTGTCCTTTCTGGGACTGACCGTGGGCTTCCTGTCTGCTGACTTCCAGCCAACTGACTGACTGTAGTGTCAGTTCCAGCCAACTGTAGTGATTTTGGAGAAGCGGGCGACGGCAAGTGAGCGGGCCGGTGTACTGGGGTCTGTAAAGACGGAGATACCCAGAGGCTTGGTGTCATATTCATCTGGAGGCCCAGAGATCATCCTCTGACCTAATCAGATATAGGAAACAGTGCCCCCTATAGCACGGGTAGTCCAAGAACAGGTGATGTTAATTTGTCCATTGTTATTCAAGATGCATAGGAAGTCCAATCTAATTACTCATCCTGGGGGGATGCAAATCGGCAAGGGGGGGTGTCAGTGTCTGTGTGGGCGATTCACTCTGCCAGGCTTTTTCATTTCTTTGTCGAATTGATTGGGGTTATCAGTTGACGTCTGATACCACCTTATTTTGTCCTTGTCCCCGCTAGGACCCCACTGACGTAGCTCCTCCCAGTCCCCACCAGCCCTCCCCGAATCCCTTCCATGCCTAACCCCAACCCAAAACAATCTCCACGGCAATATACATATTTTTCATTTATGTGAAACCAGGCTACTCCTCCCTCTCCCCCACACCCCGAAATACACATGTTACCGTACGGTGGTCCCCATGGCCCACTTAACTACTTTTCTTTGCTCTGACCTCAGAGCCAACAACACAACGTAAGTCATGCCTGCTCCACTCCGCCTTTAACCTGTCTGAGTCCACCGGCACCTTTAATGGTGACACTGCCCCTAATCTCTCCAGACCCCAGTTCTGCTCCAGCTATGCATTCTGCTGCGTTTTCAGCATTATCGCTTTATTGAATAAAAGCGGTACCCCACACACTGAGCAGCTGCAGAACCTCAGACGTACCAGCTAACCAGATTATCAGCTGGAATGGTTACCGCGGTAAACTGCAAAGCAGTATAGGCACGGAAGGGATGCTGTAGTTTCCAGCCACATTATTTGACCGCTGGGAGTTTTTTTTCTGACAGGATGTATTGACTATTCCTGAATGCCAGAGACATATCTGCCAGCGGTATCACAACATTCAGGCAGGGAATGACCTTGAGGAGGGCGCTGTGGGCCCCTGGCCTTTCCTGGTAGACGAGGTGGGTATTAAAGAGGAACTGTAACGAGGTGGGTATTAAAAAGGAACTGTAATGAGGTGGGTATTAACAAGGAACTGTAACGAGGTGGGTATTAAAGAGAAATTGTAACGGTGGGTATTAAAGAGGAACTGTAACGAGGTGGGTATTAAAGAGGAACTGTAACGAGGTGGGTATTAACAAGGAACTGTAACGAGGTGGCTTTTAAAGAGGAACTGTAACGAGGTGGGTATTAAAGAGGAACTGTAACAAGGTGGGTATTAACAAAGAACTGTAACGAGGTGGGTATTAAAGAGGAACTGTAACGAGGTGGGTATTAAAGAGGAACTGTAACGAGGTGGGTATTAACAAGGAACT
>JAODKN010000079.1:18473982-18486533 GCA_026774425.1 Petrocephalus zakoni
TAACGAGGTGGGTATTAACAAAGAACTGTAACGAGGTGGGTATTAAAGAGGAACTGTAACGAGGTGGGTATTAACAAAGAACTGTAACGAGGTGGGTATTAAAGAGGAACTGTAACGAGGTGGGTATTAACAAAGAACTGTAACGAGGTGGGTATTAAAGAGGAACTGTAACGAGGTGGGTATTAACAAAGAACTGTAACGAGGTGGGTATTAAAGAGGAACTGTAACGAGGTGGGTATTAACAAGGAACTGTAACGAGGTGGGTATTAACGGGAACTGTAACGAGGTGGGTATTAAAGAGGAACTGTAACGAGGTGGGTATTAACGGGAACTGTAACGAGGTGGGTATTAAAGAGGAACTGTAACGAGGTGGATATTAATGGGAACTGTAACGAGGTGGGTATTAAAGAGGAACTGTAACGAGGTGGGTATTAAAGAGGAACTGTAACAAGGTGGGTATTAAAGAGGAACTGTAACAAGGTGGGTATTAACAAGGAACTGTAACGATAATTAGGTCAGTATTAACAAGAAACCATTAGAAGGTGGCCATTAACGAGAAACTAAACCAAGGTGGGCATTAACGAGAAATCATAATGGGGTGGTTATTAACAAGAAACTGTAACAAAGTAGTTATTAATGAGAAACCGTAACGAGATGGGAAATAAGAAATTATAACGACGTGGGCATTAATGAAAAGCCACAACTAACCACAATTAACAAATGTTAGTATTAACAAAAAAAGAAACAACAAGGTGGCTATTAATGAAAAGCCATAAGGAGGTGGGTATTACTGAGAAATCGCAATGAGACGGTATTAACGAGAAACGGTAATGAATGTGAGCATCAATGGTAAACCGTCATAAATGTATTACCGAAGAACTGTAACAAGGTGGGGACTGATAAGAAACCACAAGGACCCATGAGCGATGCGGCCCGCTCAGGACAGGCCCTCACAGCTGCCTCTCTTTGCCCTCACTGCACCCCCGGCTGGCTCTGACCCAGCGCATTCACAAGGCAGCCTGCGTGAGAATGTCCTCGAGAGGTGAACCTGCAGGCGGCCGGTCATTACGAGGACCGGCCCGGCCCGGCTGCTCAGTCACCATGGCCTGTTTTTAGCACCTGTGTGCGTGCGTGTGTGTGGGCGTGTGTGTGTGCGCGTGTGTGTCAGAAGAGGCGAGAATGCGGCGATAATGACAGCTTGTCAGCTGCCCGGGAGATCCAATCAGGAGACTCGAGCAGGACGCACTGCCCTCATCCACTCTGCTTCTTCCCTAATGATGCTCCTTACCATGTGGCCGCCGTGCGGCCCTGCCCCATGCACCCCCCCCCCCCCAGATTAAAATAAATTACCATTCAGCATGGGGCAGAAGACGGCCGAAAGCTGGTCTGAGGGATCCAGAAAGAAACCTCACCTCACAGCTGCCCTTCCCAACAACACTTACCCGATTCCTTTCTCCTGATAGGTCAGTCGTCATCTAGACCAAATAGACAGCCAATTAGAGTCTCTGGCCTGGGAGTCCTTACAGAAACGCGCAGATCGATGCGGTTCCTCTGAGTAATGAGTCTTATTTTGGGGACAGGCTGCTCTTTAGCCCAGCGCACAGTTCTGCAGGTTCTCTGCTCACGTTTGAGCTCTTCTGTTGATACGGGCAGACTGCGGGTCTCATGAATTAGAAATAAATCCATCCTGCTGCAGGCAGCTTCGGGCTTTGGGTAAAAGTGGAACTTGCTTCGGATGATGCCAACAGCTAATCTGTAGAACAGTGAACCGCCAGACCGAAAATGATTGCTTTCTCCTCTTCTTACTGGGGCGCCAGGTACTGTAGTGGGTTAGGATGGGGGACCGGATTCCAGAAGGTTGCTAGTTTGAGTCCCAGGAGGGGCCAAGTTGTTATACCCTTGAAAAGCATACTTAACCTGAATTCCTCCAGCTGAAGAAAAACAATGATGTCACTCTGGATGAAAATTTAAAGGAAGCGGCAGACAGTCCCCCCAGGAGGACGGGAGTGCTTTTTCGGGATCTCCCCCGCAGGCGTTCGCCGGACCAAGGAGGAGAGTGCTGGTGTAGGCTGCCTCATGTGCTGGATGGGGGCAGTCTTCTCCTTTGTGGGCACAGGGCTGCAGGGCAGATGAGACTCGTGCAAAGGGCTGACGTCACTGGTCCAGCAGCAGGTTTTTAATCCTGCTTCTTACTTCGGGCAGTTTTCCCAGTCAGCCTCTGGGAATCTTCTGGGGGTGAAGGCGACCTGACACAAAAGCCAGCGGGAATGGCCACAGGCGCTCGGGGTCGTGACCCCAGCCCACGCCGCCTCGAACCCGACCCGAATATGTAACGTGGGCAGACATGCGACTGCTGCAACCTTCCCCGCTCCCAACTGATACAGGGCTGTCAAAGCCCCCCACCCCGCGTGCCTTGTGGGCTCGATTCCCAAATAAAACAGTGTCACTTTAAACAAGGGACTGTCCCCTTAACTGCGCTCAATTAGGAATTCAGGCTATGCGGTTGTGCTCCCATGAACAGGGGCACTGGGTAAAACCCTAAGTGGCTTTCGATAAAGCGGCCAAATGCAAATGTGTTTGTTGCGATAAGAAGGCGGCGGCACATGCAATTTTAATGTCGACGTTGCAATATGGAGACATGCAGCCCTTGCTATGCGATACCGGCATGGTATAACCATGAATGCCATTTGTTAAAATGCATCACTCCTCCTGCGTGACATCTAACAGCTTTTTCGATAAAGAATCCCAATTTTGTGGGTGGCTGAATCAATAGTTCATCCGTCCTACTAAAGGATGTCACAAAACTGCCTGTTTCTCAGTACATCTGTGTACCCCCCCCCCCCCCCACACGCACACACACCTGGCCCAACAAGATTTAGTGTGGGACCCCAAAGTCCAGAACTGATTTTTAATTTTTTTTTATATCCCACTCTGGCTCAATGTGTAACATCAGATAAAATCAGCCCTAGCGACTATACTTTGTCAAACAACACAAATTTGATTAAAAAAGGATCTTATGGTTTTGTGACAAATTCCAACTGTATGCTTGCAGTAACTTTAATTCTTGTGGCCCGTAACAACGATCCGCTAATGAGTGGAACCGAATCTGCCCCCTTCTGAATACAGAGGAACAGACCCAGATGCAATGTGAATAGGCACGCACACAGGGGGGTGGCCGGGTTGTGAACTTTCCTCCAAATGCCAATTTGGCCGGCCAGGCCGGGTAATTGGGCCGGGTGACTGACGGCCTGACAGGCTGCTCACACAGGCGGCAGCAGAGAGCTGCACAAGCAGCCACGTCGTAATAAACAGGCCTAAATATCAGAAATAAATCAATACAGTGCCTTGCTGTTTTAATAAGGAACGGACTGCAGTCCCGGGGGCCCTTACACGCGCTGTGCCTTGGTGTTTTGTGGGAGGATTTAAAAGGTTAGATCGCCCACTATGTATTTGCATTTTATTCCGAGACTTACCTTGAATATACACTTGAATCTAAAGAAAGATTTACGTTGATCCAGACTGGACCAGATGCACTGAACAATGGATAAGAGTTAATTACAATACTACAGCCATCCATAGTAATTCCATCATTATAATGCCATAATCATGAACCGAGGAAGACAGCAAGAAGGATAACTGATATGAAGACGGCGCTCGCCTTTAGTGCCTGTTTTCCTCCTCGCTGTAACAGGCATCGGTGCGCTGTACCGATAATCCGATAAGAAAATAGAGAACGGGTTAATAACGTGGTTATTGCCTCCTTATTTATCATGCAACGCCCATAAGGCAAATACTGATAGTTTTTTTATAAGTTTACCTAAAAGCTTAAGTGGTGTAATTTATGTGTAATTTATTCTCAGACGCCACGGATCTCTGCCTTGCCCATTGTTTGCGCTCGCAGTCGCGCATCAGCCTGCCGGCTTACAACGGCTGTACCGGGACGCATCGCCGCTCGCATCCTGTATTTTAACGCCAGTCTCCGAGCGCGCAGATGGTACCGGATAAGGTACCGAGAATGATGCACACATCGGGTATCCGTAGCCCGTCCGGGATCATGGGCATCAGTCGGCAGTAGGGTCGTGTTTGCCCGACAAAGGGGAAGCGTGCTTTTTAACTGCAAGGTACCGAATCGCGAAGGCTGCCCGGGCAGGACCGCGGCGGAACCCGCGTCCACTGATCAGAGGAGCGAGATTACAGATACCCTGCAATTAAAAAGAAAAGAGCCGTGCATGCTACAGTTTGCACAAAAACCCCTCGTCGGAAAGCCTGCAGTTCGCGAGGAGCCGTAAGTGCCGGAGGTGGAGTAGCGCGCGGCCGGCGCCAGGGGGCGTGGCCGGGCCACGTGGGCGGTCCCATTTAAAGCCCGTCTGCTGCGGGACTGCGAGCGCCGGGCGCTGGGAGGGAGGAGGGTCCGCCGTGCGCCGCTGGAAGGAAGGAAGGAAGGGCTCCGCCGTGCGCCGCTGGAAGGACGGCCGGGGAACGCCGACCGCCCATCGCCCAACGAGGAGCGAGGAGCGCCGGAGGTGAGCAGGTGAGCCTGCCTTCGGGCTGCCCCCGCCGCCCCGGCGCGCATGTGGCCGGACGGCCGATCGCTGACACCTGGCCGCCCGGCGCTGCGGCGCGCTGGGTCAGTCCCCCCCCTGCTCTTTGTGCGGCGGCAGGGGGACGCGGGGCTCTGCCATCGCCCCCTCCCGGGCTGAGCATCTCCCAGGACGGACCCCGGCATTAGCCCCGTGTATCCGCGTCTGCTGCCACAATGTAGCCGATCGCAGGGGGGGGGATCCGCACAGTTACTTATCCGCACACGGATGCCCTTTGTCTCCGCGTCGTTTTCGGGGGTCTGCCAATGATCCGGATCCCTGGGCTGGCTTATAGCCCGGCGCCCTTTCCTGCGCTCAGGTGTGTGATTCCTTCTGGGGGGGGTCATATTGTGCCGATTGTGCGTTGCGGGGTTGTTGTTGTTGTGACGCCCAGCCCCCTTTTCTCTTTTTAGGAGTTGGGGAGAATATTTGCGAAGCCGTGTTCTGTTCAGGTGCATGTCCCCCCCACTAATAGAGGCGTGCATGGTGGGGGCGGGGGTTGTGTTTTAGGAGCTCGGTGCCGGGCGCCGGCTGTACCCAGGTTTCACCTGGCCGGACCCAACTCCGACCAGGGCAGGTGCCCGGGCCGTAGCCCAGCCTGCGGGGCTGATTCCTCCCCTTACCATCCGCGTCCGGCCCGGCGCGGGTCTGATCCGGCGGGTCCGAGCGCACAGCAGCGCCCCCTGTCTGTCTGTCTGTCTGCCTATCTGTCTGCGGCGGCCCCCCTGCGAGGGCTCCCAGACGCCTGGTGCTTGTTAATTCTGCGCCGATTAAGACATCATAGAAACAAAAGATGACGGAGAAGCTGCCTTCCGTTCCTGTTCTGCTTTGGAACATGGGTTCTTGTCAAATGTATGTGCATGCCGGGGGTTTCCACTCTTACAATGGAGGGTCCCGCAATGAAGCACCTGGTGCTTGTGACAAACGCTGGCCCTGCGATCGACCTCGCCGTCGCCAGGATTAGCTTTCTGTAAACAACCCGTCCGTCTCAACTGGGTCACGGGACAGGCACCAAATGGGTCAGCATCCCTTCTCGGGACTGGGGACGGTCACCTCGGGCCACATGGAGATTAGCCGCTGTGCCCGCGGTGCGGGTGGCCGCGCTAATGACGTGTGACGTCGCTCCCTCTGTCCCCCTGCAAAGTCAAAGCTGACACCGTACCAAGGACAGCCCGCCCCCCTACCCCAGACCCGAAACGGCAATCTTCCGGTGGAGATCCCACTTCAGCAGTGCTTTTATCTTTGACCTCCCTTGACCAGCCTCTGAGCCTGGAGGGGGGTTGTGGGGGGGGGTGTGGGCGGTGTCTGTGTTGCTTTGGATTACAGCCCTTATTTATATGCACGATGGCTCCCTTTTCTTTAGAGAAATCATTTAATCCTGTTACACAATAAACCATCTTATGGGACTTAAATCAACAATCTTCAGTCTGAGTCCTTAAGCATGAATTGGTTTTGGTGCTTTTATTATTAATGTTGTTGTTGTTGTTGGTATTACCCCTCCATCTACCTATCTTCTAACTGCTTATCCTGGTGAAGGTCGGGGGAGGGGGTTTATCTGGAGCCTATCCCGGGTAGCATAAGGTTGGGGTTCGTCCTGCATGGCATGCCAGCTGTTATCTTTCCCGAATGTGTTCTGGTTTCCACATAGGAAGCATCACCCTGCTACCCTGTTTGCTGAACTCTTTCCGGCAGGTGGAATCGCTGGGTGAATGAGACGGTAATGAGGTCTTGGCCACCAGATGGACAGCCAGGGATGTTGAAGTGTGTCCATCAGTGGGTTCTGGAGGGGGGCACAGAGTATGCCCTCTCGTTTGAGGCCTTTAGCTGTCATTGGGATTATGCCACAGCTTTCATTTGGATTAGTGCTACGAAAATGCATTTATTTACTTGACTAGGTGACTTGCCACCTAGTTTGATGGTACGCCTGTAGTGCCTTTTCCCAGGATGTCATAACTGTCCCAGGGTGGCATTACTGTTGCTTTCCCTGCACACTTGTGCTTTGGCCCTTCATATGACTTCCCACAATGCACCAGGGAGAGCATTTTGAGTGTTGCAACCGACGTTATGTACCACCGCGCCGTGGTCCTGATTTTAAAAAAGAATGTGACTGTGCATGTGCATATATTTGTTTTCCCTCGTGCTCTCAGGCAATTTGTTAAAGCGAAAGTATACATTTTATTGATAAATGTTCTGTTTACTGGAGTGGCTGAGGTAAATTTAAGCAGCCTTATTCCTCAGCATATTGTTAGGTGCCCCCTCCCCTTGCAGGGGCCGCACACACCGTGTCCACTCGACTTTATAATGGGGACCCAAAGGGGGCAGTATGCGACTCATGATCAGAAGCTCGTTGTGTTAAATCCCAGGGTTGTCTGAGGTATGGCGTTGTTGGGCCCTTGAGCAAGGCCCTTAACCCCCAGTTGCTCCAGGGACTGGCTGACGAGGTTTTCTTTAAAATGTGCCTCGCTTTTGATAAATGAGATTTGAATGCCCTGGATCTTGGCATGTGCCTCACAGCAGAGCATCGTTTCCCAATAAGGAAGATGATGGCGTTTTGTTCCATGCATCCCACCCCTCCCTCTATGTGGTAGTGTGGTGTGCGTCTGTGAAGGTGGGTGTGGCTTTTGTGTCAGGGCCGTCCTTCGGTTGGTGGGAATGTAGAGGCGTGCCCATCTCGGCTCCGCCCCCGTAATCCGCGTGGCAACAGACGGTCAAATCATATGTGTCATTTTAATAATGATTTCATTGTGCTGTAGATGATGGGGAGGGTGTTGATTGGCAGCTGTGATGGGGAGGGTGTTGATTGGCAGCTGTGATTGGTGGATGTATGAGAGCAAAGCCGGAGATGCTGAAACGTACGTTGGTGGCACGTCGAGGGAGCTTCTGTCGTCCCCGAACAGTCAATCTCCAGTTTTGGATCGAATTCAACTCCTCTCTCCCCCCACCTTCCTTTTGCTGGATGAAAGATAAAATGCAAACAACCAGGGAAAAAATGGATTAAATGAGTCATACTGTCAGTGTTGCTTGGATTAAATAATTAGTTTTCTCATTCTGGAATGGATTAAATGATTAGTTGCGTTTTGCCTCATCGGATTGGGCGATTTTACTCTCTACCTTTTCTCTTCTTTTATCATGCACATCCACCTTGTGCAGAGCTGCTAAAAATTGCCAGTAGTATATGTGCACGCAGGCTCCGGCGCTCGCAGGCTCCTGTGCATGCACCACCCTATGCATGCATGCTCGTTCCTGGGCCCACCCTCACAAACACTCCCGTGCATGGATGTCCCCATGCAGATGAGCTCCTGTGCATAGACGCCCCCGCGCCCACCCCCATGCATGCTCCTGCACCCCATGCTGACCACGCTCATACATGCACGCTCCAGCCAGTGCATTCCCACGCTTGTGCATGCTAGCCAGCGAATGCACTGACTCGTGCGTGTCCTGCAGTTCCCTTACTGTGCCACCGGTGGCTGGTTGCACTGGGGCTCCGTGAGGGGCACCCGAGCGTCTCCTCTGAATGCAGCGGCTAATTGGCCCCCATCTGCCGACTGGCGATCGCATGCAGAGTCTCTGGAGCAGCTTGCGGCTGCGGCCTCATCTTGCGACTTCTGCTTTCCTGCGTCCTCGTTGTCCGCCTTTGGTTTCGGTGCTGTTTTGATCATGAGTGTCCACCTGCCACCTTCCAAACTTAGGCTTGTTCAGATAACTTAGGGTGATTTTTTTTTACATTCAAGGAAAATAACATTTGATTCCACATCATTTAAGACATTACATTGCACGTTGTACTGAATGCAATATAAACCGCACTGATTAATGGAAAAAAGCCAAACAGAGGGAGGACTGAATTAATGTGTTTTTGGTCTGGCTGACATGAGTCAAATGGAGAAGAGATGCGAGGCCGGCCAGGCCGGGGCCCGGGCGGCAGGGCAAGTAGCTGCTTGACCTTCTGGGTGAGATGTCTCGCGGGGCCACGGAGATCAGATTCTGGATGGAGAATGAGTGAGTACTTCCAGGTGTTTAGAACTTCCAGGCCCTTGGGAATATTTTCAGCACGGTTCCTGTACTGTGTTGTTGGGAACCAGGAAAGATGCGATGCAGGGTGAAGAATGAACTTTGAGAAAAGTCAGAATCATCCGGCATTCTGAAATTGGCTCGTTAGCCTTTCCCGCCTGTCACTGGTACTGGCGCCAATCTGGCTTGCGATTTTATTTTATTTTTTTTCTTCACTACAGTGCGACATTCCCTCCCCCCCACACTTCCCCTAGCACACCTTTTTTTATGATAGTGCAGCGCTGGGCACTTCCTGCTGGGCGGCGCCCTGGAGCCCAGTTCTGCTTCCTGCCCAGAAAAGGGTTGAAAAGCTGCAGCACGCCAGCGATAGATATACAGATGATCTGGGCGTCGGCGGACGAGTGGGATCACTGTCGACGGTCTGCCACTAGTACGTGTGGTGGCCGGGGGCATGAGGTATGAAGCTTTGCTAGGGATTCGGAGGGGTGTCTGTGCGCGCTTTAGGGAGTCAGAGTAAGGCTTGCCTTTTTCTTTCCTCTAATGTGTTTCTCCGTCTCTCAGTATTAGGAAATGTCGCTTATTCTTTGCTGCGTAAGGGAAACCTGCTCTTCCCTTAAGAAATCCTATTCGGGAGCTTTATCCTCGCTGTTTAGCAGCAGGGAGCTTCGATAGCTGTGTCTTTCTCTCTCTTTCTTTTTTGTTTTTTCTTTTTCCCCCAACATGCATTCAGTCGCGTGGCACCAGAAGAGGCGTGTCGCGGTACGTACCCGGGAGCCGGGAGCGAGCCTCCTCTCTGGCCGGATCTGTCGGCCCGGTGAGGGAGGCTCCCCTTCCGTTCACCGACGGGTGACGTGCAGAGATGGAGCTCGGAGCCGGGGCCCCGAGGTGTGGCCCCCCCGACAGGAGATGCTCGGGAAGGATGCAAATCTGGGCCCCGTCACAGCCAGTTGGCCTCCAGAAACAGCCCCTCTATTGGGGTGCCGGGGTGAGCCTTGGGGCCACTCTAGTGCAAAAGGTGCTATATAAAAACAAATTGAATTGAAGTGTATGTGTAGCCTGGGAAATGGAGGGAATTCATTTAGTCAAGGTGGATTTTTGAGGGGTGGAGTGGGGGGGGGTGTAGAAGCTGATTGACCCAGAGGAATTGAAGGTATCCTCACCGGAGCTCATTGCTGAGCGTGTGTGTGTGTGTGTGTGTGTGTGTGTGCAGGTGCCGGCGAGCGAGCACAGCGGATTCCGGGTTGGGGGGGTGTGCTTTTCAGTGTGTGAAATGTGCTTTTATTTAATAGTGATTAATTGTGGGTTTATGTAGATTTGCAGCACCAGCGGGCAGGTTTAGCGCCGCGCGCTTAGCGACTCCCCTGATACGGGGTGGCCGCTGTGTAAATGTCCCCCCTCCCGCCACGCCGCGCCGCTCCCCCAGCAAGCCTCGCGTTTCGGCCCTCTGGAGGAGGAGGAGGGGACCTGCCGGGGCTGTAGGGTGTGTCGCCCCCCCCACCCCCACCCCCCTCAATGTCCCCTATCACCAACCTGCAGGGCCAAGCGAGCGCCAGACCGTGGAGGGACAGCCAGGTTTGTTGGGGGCTTGTGTGAGTGTGCCGTGTGTGTGTGTGTGTGTGTGTGTGTGTGTGTGCGCGTGGGGTGGTGAATACGTGGGGATATTTTTTGAGACATTGTGCCTGTGAACACAGCACCTAAAAAACAAATATTCTCTGAAAAGAAGAAAATTGTTGTTTTTTGTTTTTTTCCCTGTTAATCTTTGTGTTGTGGGCCTGTCGCGTTCGGGTCGAGCAGAAAGTCGCAGCTTATTTGGAGAAGCTGACGCCGACACGCAGCACACATTTAACCCCCCCAGGAAGCAGACGGCTAAGGGGTCGGTCCAAATCGAAATCTTGCGGACGACACGCCCCCTTCCGGGAGCTGGCTCAGGCGAGGGCTGCGGGCGGGTGGCGAATTTCACAACTCGTCACCCTGGATGGGCGATAAAATTTTCACCTGAGGTTAAACACAGAAGTGTCATATGACAGCGACTCCGGCCTCACATTTAGCAGTAATTTGTACGTGGGTGGCTTCTCGTGGGGGGAGAATCTGAAGTCGGTGTGACCTTTTCACAAGCTGAGAGCCCGTTTCTAGAATGGCCTGCACGTCTCCGTAGAAAGTGGGGGCGTTTCAGAGCGGCAGTCGGATTCATCTGAAGGCCCTCTGGATCTCCTTCTGCCTTGAGCACGAACACACACACACACACACACACACACACATGTGCGCGTGCAGGGCAATCCCGGTGCCCGATCACCGTCACGGCACGTGATCAACTAGCGAGACGCCTGACCCACTTTTCAAATGGAAACATCTGCCACCATCTGTCACCTTGAACCGTGCCACGTTGGATATAATAACGGCACCCCCATGCGTCCGTCCGGTGTCCCCGGCATGCCACCTTGCCACCAGCTCTGACCCCCGCTGACGCGGTGACATCCCTGCTAGTCCTTTTTTTATTACTATTTTTTTTACAGTTTGCTAACTTCTGTATTAGTCTTTTTTTTTTTTGTACCCCCCACACTTAGGGGACAACTGATTTCCCAACTTTGCCGATGTTGAGTTTAGAAGCGAGCAGCGCCAGACCTGGGCCTCCTCTGCCGGGGGCCGCATGGCCGGGGGCCAGGTGCTCACACATGCACACATTCTTTCCTTCCCAGCGAAGAAGCGAGAGCAAGAAACGGGCATTGTGAGGATGATCTCAAGCTGGATGAACCTTCGCGCCACTTCACCATCTGCTTCGTCCGTTTTCGAGGTGACATCGCGGCGACTGACGATAAGGACGGTCCCACAAATACCCCTCGACAGGCATGGGAGGGGAGATCTGATAAGGGGCCGTGTGAAAATGACTCTTTGTCATGAGAAACGGAAAGCTGATGTTTGGCTCCTTTATTTTCCTTGGGCTGTGCCCATATTGGTGTTTTTTCTTTTAGACTGATATAAAAAGGTCACCCATATCGGATCGGTGGGGGCACAAGCGAGTGAGGTGATGATGATGATGATGATGATACCTCGCTATTTTCATCCACTCAGCTGGCACTGTCGTGCAGTAGCGCCCTCTGTGGCCACCACATTTAAATGCTGCTGATACATATTGGGAGGAAACCACCTTCTTAATCTTGGTAAGTGCAGTGGTGCATAATTTCAGTTTCGAAGGCTGCATCAGCGGGGTATGAAAAATGGCTTGGGCAGGACTATTTCTAACTGGACTGCGTCTTATGGGGTAAGTGGTCGGCTGTTGGTTACGGTCCAGGTCTTACGGTGGCGATTTTATATGGTGACCAAAAGGAGCCAGTGTCTTGGCAGCCATGGACAGCTGGAGCTTGCTCTAGAGGACCCCCTACTGGTGTGGTGGCACCCTCATTGCTGGATACAGAAGATATGATCACCGATGCGACCCCGGGTTTCTGTTTCTGGGCTTCTGCAAGAGCCAGACCTCAAGATCTTAGAGGAAGTGAGAGATGGTGAAGGGTGGAGGTGTCTGAGGGCAGGCTGCACATGTTTCGGAGCCTGAGGAGTTCTGCCTTGACGTGGGAGGAAGTGACTTTTTTTTTTCCAGTTTTACTCGCACTGCTGCTCTGACTATAACGAGCAGGACATGAGCCCTGCTGAAGGCTCATATGGCCCGGCCTTAAGCCAGAAGTAGACTGCGCAGGCTGGCGCGGTGCTGAGGCGGGTCACTGCAGGCGGCTGTGGAGACTGAGCAGATGATAAGCATGGAGATTGTCGTCGGAGGAGTGGTGGGCACCATGTCGGAGCAGGGATCCCACACAGGAAGCAGTTTGAAAAAAACAGGAAGTCGCCATGTAGAGCAAACGGCATTCACGCGTAAGGCAGGCCAACCTTCTAAAGCCGGTTGCAGTTTGTGCGTAGAAGCCACTGCCTGTACCCTTGCTGGGGGGGGGGGGCCAATGCCGGGGGGGACCT
>JAODKN010000079.1:18517976-18529475 GCA_026774425.1 Petrocephalus zakoni
TGCCTGTGTTTCCCTGGGCGTGGCTCCCAGCCACACCTGAGCCTGTTAGACTGACCTCTCGTCCTGCCCTCTTGTTGGTACTGTCACGTTTAGCCCCGCCCAGCATATTCGATGCCCGTTTCCCTGGGCGTGACTCCCAGCCACACCTGAGCCTGTTAGACGGACTTCTCATCCTGCCCTCTTAATGATACTGTAACATTTAGCCCCGCCCCGCATATTCGATGCCTGTGTTTCCCTGGGCGTGGCTCCCAGCCACACCTGAGCCTGTTAGACTGACCTCTCGTCCTGCCCTCTTGTTGATACTGTCACGTTTAGCCCCGCCCAGCATATTCGATGCCTGTGTTTCCCTGGCCGTGGCTCCCAGCCACACCTGAGCCTGTTAGACTGACCTCTCATCCTGCCCTCTTATTGATACTGTCACGTTTAGCCCCGGCCAGCATATTCGATGCCTGTGTTTCCCTGGGTGTAGCTTTAAACCAGCCACACCTGAGCCTATTAGACTGACCACTGATTACTGCCTGGTGTTCCTTCCTTATCGTTACCCCTGTATTTCAGTGCTCCCTAATCCAGTGCTTGATAGTCAGGTCATTGTTACACGTTGCGTCTTCCCGTCCCGTGCACGTTCCTTAATAAACGTCCCCTACGAGGGGTTGTTCTGCTATACCCTGCGCCTTGTGGGGGCGTTACTGTACTGCGTGGCGTGACACTCACCAATACACAGCCATAATACTTAATGTTTTATTTTATCACATAAAAAAAGTTATTCAAAAAATTAATCAATTTGTAGTTTTTGTCGTTGAGTCGCTAATTTTGTATTTGTGAAAGCCTTGTGGTTGGGATCAAACTGTCCTGTGGGGTGCGTACTGCCCGGCAGCTGGATGTTACTACATCAGGATCATTCAAATATTTTGATAGAATCAACAGGAACGTCTGCAAATCATAGACCGACCCAGATCTGTGAAAGTGAACCAGAGACAGCAAACCTTCCTGCACGAAGTACTTAAAAGGATTTGCTGCTAGCCGCACATTACCACAGATGTCAATATTGAAATGAGAATTTATGGGGGCCCTTCTATTGCTATGAATAGTGTTGTGATTACGAATTAATGAGCTGGCTTCGGGTGCTGTGGTCCGTGCATTAAATGAGTCTTTAATCATCCGTAAAAACCCCAGGCCTCAAAAGGAACTTGGTCGTGCAAATTGCGTCGCTACGGTAAGACAGAATTTGAAGTGCAGATGCGTGCAGAGGCGATTCGCCGAGGGCCTGAGTACATGACGCTGTTTTGAAGCAGCCAGCTCCACGATTGGCTCACAATTCACCTCCACATTTTGGCAAAAGGGCGATCGTCTTTGGAGAAAAATGGACAAGTATGGCCTTTGCTGTCCATTGCTGAATAAACTGCCTTTGTTGATCTGCTTGATTCCATTTTGTCCGGGTCTGCGTCATGGATGAGTGAATTTTGGTATTTTCTCGTAAATAAACAGCAGGGCAGATAAGAAGGTATATAGAGAGAGCACAACACTGGCTCTTCAGGGGACTGCTAAAAAAATTGTGGGTTAGATGATTTGATTATAGCACCAGCCCTGTCTCTTCTGGCTTCATAAGTCTGGAACAGGCTTCCTCTGGGTTTCCTGACAGTCCAAAGCCACTGCTGTGTTCTACTGAGTTAATGACTCTATATTTCCCTTGGTGTATGTGTGTGTATGTGTTTGAGTGCGACAGGAAAGTGATGTACTATCCAGGGTGCATCCTGCCACTGATTCCGGGATTGGCTGACTGAATTATTGTTGGAGCAGGGAGCGAATTAGGCACTGAGACCATTCTGTTTGGGGCGTGGCATCCATCCTGTTGCTAATAGTGGAGGAAGGTCACATGATCTCATATCATAAGAGTAACTAGTGATTATATAGAAATGTACAGGAGTGTAATGAAGCGTCAAGGTAATTATATACTGACATGAAGCTGGGGGCAGGTTATGTAGGACCATATACAGCTCTGGAAAAACATTTTTTATTTCACTAATTTTTCTGTTTAAATGTGCATCTAAGAATATATATTCCAAACTGCAGCCTGGCTCTTCCCTGCTTCTCCTTGATGAAGGGCTTCTTTCTTGCTTTATGGGACTTCAGACCTGCTCCTAGGAGCCCATTATGAACGTGCCCTAGCAGTGCACTTAAGCACACCGCTTAATGTTTAACATTCTTTGTGTAGGTCACTTGAGGTCATCCTCTGATTTATGAGACTGTTGGGTAAGTTAACAGTCATCTTTGGCATTAGAAAGTCACTTCTGCCCTCTGCCTGGCTGGTTTCTGGTCGTTCCCAGTGTCTCCTGCTTCACCTTGTTCTTGTGTACTACAGTCCTAGAAACTTTGAGCCTGGAAGCAACCTGCTGCCCAGTGTAGCCTTCTGCCAGCAGAGCCAGGATTAAACCAGGATTTTAAAAATGCATTTTTAAAAGCATAGAGTGGTTAATTTTTTTTTCCAGAGCTTTATATATATATACACACGTGCACACACACACACACACACACACACATATATATAGGCAGGTGTCTCTGTGTTTTTAATAATAATTTACAAAAAGACAAATTTGTTGGATGTTTTTATTACCAAATATACAAAAACTATGTACATTCAGATACACCTTGGTAGCCTCAAGGCAGGCTGGCTTCTGACAGGTCTCACACATTGAGTCCTCATTGAGTCCATCCTCCCTGTAGGACAGCTCTTTTTCCATGCTATTTGGAAAGTCCACAGTACGTTTGGCACATCTGCAGATGGCCAGGCTGGGAGTCTGGTCCCAGCAGTACCCCATGGTTCTGGGGGAATGGGGCAGTGGCCAGTGAGGGGCCGAGCGACAGCGACACGGCTATCGCGTAAGTAGCGGCTGGCGTTTTTAATGATGGAGGATTCTCAGAGATGCACGACTGCCAAAATAAAAACCCGTTTTTCACAGGAAGCCGTTTCGGCTTCTGTGGAGTGTGACCTTCGGACAACTTCGACTCGAACTGGCATGGTGAGTCAGCGGGTTTGGGGAAGCAAGATATTTTTTTCCTATAATGATGTAGTCCAGAATTACTTAGTTCAGCGTGAACCATGGAAGTCACTGGGATTGTTTCTCAGTCACAAAATGCCAACGCCTGCACACATAAGCCCAATATAAGATGGGTCACCCCGTGAAGTTTGTTGTTTTTTGTTCCTATTTTTTCCCTCCCTGTGAATCATCCAGACCAACAAAAACGTTTATGGAATACATTAAACATATCAACCGTAAAATCCACATGGGATTACAATCTGCAAACTTCCTGAATGTCTGAAAATATTCAGAATTTCCGGGAATTTGTTTCGATACACATAAAAATGGAATTACTATCAAAACACCAGTACAATAACCACATTACAGCATTAGATTTAAATGTCTTCTTTGTTTTTCCACCCAAAGTCTTGCGTTTGAGTTCTTAGCCAATAATTTATATAAACTATATATACCACGCATGAATAAATAGATATAACTGTCCAGAACAGGTGTTGCTGGAGCTTGGATGACTGGCATTTTTCTAACAGAGACAGACACTGGATGACGGACCTGCAGAGTGTCAAATCTGATAGAGGATTCTCCCAAAATTCCACCGTCTTTTCCCGTGCACTTGATTAGCCGGTCTAGCTAGAAGTATTAAAAACACAAAGGGATGAGAGAGAATTCCCCAACATCCATGCTCTTCTCCGTGGTATTCCATGTCGGAACGTGGGGCCACCCCCTACGAAATGAACCGCTAGCCTGATTTCCCTCTTTTCCCAGTCTCAGGAGGCCCACGGGAGTATACAGTTAGGAGGAGCAGGTCATGTCTGACCTCCCTGGCAGCCCTTCAAGCCCCGTCTCGAAAAGCCGGCCTCATTTGCACTGGAGGACGACGGCAAATCTGCCGCAATGTGAACTTGAGAGCTCGAGGAGTCAGAGGTCAAAGGTGAGGAGAGGGCAGGTCTTGCCAGCGGTTAAGGCGGGCAGCTACCAGAGTGGGCTGCTGGCCTCCAGTGCCCCATACATCTCAGCCAGTTTCCGGAAGCGGGGCCCCCAGTCGCTGAGATAGTCGTAGTCGTGGTCGCCATTGGAGGTGGCGGACTGCAGTGAGCTCAGCGACTCGGCTACTGAGCCCTCCCCCTCATAGGCATATGTCTGAAGCGAGTCGTAGGGGGGTGCACAGGGGTCCAGGTCGGCCTCGAACAGCTTGGCCAGCACGTAGCCATGCACACCGCCGCCGGCTACTGGTACCTGTGGCACGTGCCGCGACAAGCTCTCGATTTCGGGCACCATGTCCTGCCGGATCCGGCCCAGGTGCACCTCCCGCGGGTTCCACATGGCGGCGATGTCAAAGGCCTCGGTGTCCTCCTCGCCGCCGCCCTCGTCGTCGTACCGCACGATGTTCTCGTGCACGTTCTCTTCCTCATCACACAGGTACGGCTTCTTGCGGTGGCTCCGGAGAGACAGGACCAGCAGGGTCATCACTGGGGGGGAGGATTTAGTGGTCAGGCTAGTACTGAGATGCCTGAGTACTGAGATTAAATACATAAAAAACACTATTTCTAGTATATATGGTCTACATATTACATTAATCATTATACAAAAAAAAGTATGCTTAATAAAAGGTGCATGTCACTTTAAGACGGGGAACATGTGACCCATGCCATCATTTCCTTCACCTGCTCCTTATTACCGATCCTATAAGCCCCGAATGCTGCTGTTTCTCTCAGGCCCCGAATGCTGCAGTCCTTTCCCCAGCCCTGACACCCTGTATGGATCCCTTCTGCTTATACCACGTTATTTTTTTTTTTGTTGTTGTTCTGTCCCCCTCGTTAGGTCGAGCCTGCCGCTCCCTCTCCCCACGTCACGCAGTACCGCTCTGCACAGAGCCCATCTCTGTGGCTTTACGTGTGACACGCTGACACAATGCCGATATACCGGCTCTCGTGCTCGGAGGAGCAGGGAAGCCTCGTTACACGTCACAGCACGCGCCCTGCACCCTTTGCCCCGCCGTCTAGCAGCTTGTAACCCGGAAACAGCTTTTACTGACGGTTAGCCATGTGCTACCAAAATAATATTGCTTTATACGTAATCATAGAAGTCTCCCACTGCTCAATAACTTGCGTTGTCATGACTACCTCCATCCCAGTCATATAAACCTCAGGAATGATACTCTCCCAAGGTTGACAGCCCTGCAGGATGTATGGCAGAGATACTATTACTATTATTACTCAGTTTTAGTGTGTTAGGAAAGAGGCATATGTACTGAGCATATGAGCATTAGTATTAGTATTAATTCTATGAGTGTTACTGTACTACTGCTATGTTGGGAAATGTATTATTAGTACTAATACTGGGGGGATTGCAGTAGAACTGGTACACTGAGTATTATATTATTAGTACTAATATGGGGGGGGTATTGCAGTAGTACTGCTACACTGAGTATTGTATTATTAGTACTAATATGGGGGTATTGCAGTAGTACTGGTACACTGAGTATTGTATTATTAGTACTAATATGGCGGGGGTATTGCAGTAGTACTGCTACACTGAGTATTGTATTATTAGTACTAATACTGGGGGTATTGCAGTAGTACTGGTACACTGAGTATTGTATTATTAGTACTAATATGGGGGGTATTGCAGTAGTACTGCTATACTATTGTATTATTAGTACTAATACGGGGGGTATTGCAGCAGTACTGCTACACTGAATATTGTATTATTAGTACTAATACTGCAGGCATAGTTGTAATATTGTTTCTCTGAGTTTGGTTTCATGTATAACGGCAGCCGTGGAGCGGTGTGTACCGAGGAGGACGAAGACGCAGGCCAGGATGGCGATGAGCGCGCCGCGGCTCAAGCTGGCGGGCAGTGCGTAGGCCTCGGCATTGCAGGAAATCACGGTGCCACCACCATCGCAGCTGCAAACACGCACTGTCAGAGTGCCGGTGCTGGTCTGCACTGGCTGCTGGCCATCCGAGATGAAGATGGGCAGCTGGTAGACGCTCTGGTCGCGTTGGGAGAAGCCGCCACGCCGCGTCAGGATCCAAGCTGAGTTATCTGAGGTTGGAGGGGGGAGGGGAGTAGAGCGGGCCGGCGTGTTAGTGAGCAGCCAGCTAGGCCAGCTGGCCAGCTAGGAGAGTTTTCTTTGTAGTATGAAAGCACCACCCCATTTGGGATCTGTCTGGGATTAGATGACACAGTTGCTAGTTCCAAAAACCTGACGGCGCACAGCTGGGTCGGATGCCCAGGTACAGGCTGACCTGCAGTGTGACAGATGTGCAACTCTGTCATGAGAATGCCAGAGGCAGCTGGAAACATGCTTATCCCCTACATTACTGGATGGCTCATAATCAAGGTTGTGATCTTCTGATTTTGCCAGTTGATTTATCATTGAAAGACACACTGGCAATGAGACGAGACCCAAAGCTACAGCTGAAAGGGAAGGCTCGCGTTATCAAGGATTGCATTTTCCATAATTTGCATCCCAATTTAGTTATTTCCAATTCCGTATCAGGCTGAGACATTTGCGCTGAACGCACGCTATGTACCTCTTTGGCACACCTCATTGCAATCGCCATCTTACAGGTCCCTAAAACCTGCTCCTGCAGTCAACCGAGATAATGCGCTGGGCTTAAATCCTCCAGCAGCCAGCACGCTAACTCTGCTCTGTCAATTTATCGAAGGCCTGTTCTTAAATCCGAGCCACTTGTCTGAAACACAAGACACAGCCTTTACTGGCCAGGCTGCCAGAGGCTGTGTGCAAGAAATGTCCACAGTACCCCAAGCACTTTAACTAGGGTTATTATGCAAAACGTCAGTGTGGCGCCAGACTAAAAACACTTCGCATAGCTTGCAGAACTATAATTGCTTCATATTTATTCTGCTGTGATGTTGAGTAAATCTTTGAAGGGGAATATCACAAGGGTCTTGACTCTGGGCTGGAGATGCTGCTCCTGCACCTCCCAGCTCCCTCACCTTGGTTGTCACGGAGAGTGAAGTTGGGGTTGTTGGCTGCCTCAGGTGCGAGGCTGTAGTAAAAGTGCTGGCCCCCGAGTGGGTCGTCAAGGTCCACGGCTGTCACTGTCTGAACCAGCTGTGAACCGGCAAAGAAAGGCGAGAAAAACGTGAGCAGTGAGAGGTGTGCAACGCGAGAGATGTGCAACGTGAGAGATGTGCAACGTGAGAGATGTGCAACATGAGAGATGCAAAAACAGTGTGACAGATAATTGCCACATGTATGTGATTTAGTCAGTATTGCTCATTACATCAGCTGTCTGCTACTCCTGTAAAACGTGATTGCGTGGCTGGACGACTTGGGGTGATATAGTTTAATCTAGCTTCGAAGTGTGAAGTACTTCAGTCATATTGCTGGAGTGATGTGGAGTCCATCCGTGAAATTCGATTATTTTTACAGCAGATGCTCTTATCCGCAGTGTCGTTCGTAACTCACAGCCTTCTCCAGAGTGTCTTTCACACGAATGCTTTTCTGCTGAACAGTGTTGAGCCCTCAGATTACACTCGCAGTTCATTGATCGCTAAAGTCACGCTATGGCTAGGTCTCAGAAACAGTCCACAGCTTGTATTTAGCTAGCACTTTCACCTAAGGTCAGGTCAGGTCAACTTACAATCAGTACACCTGCATGTTTTACTGGAGTAATCAGCTTAAGTACCTTATTCAATTGCACAACAGTTGAGCCCCTAGCAGGGATATGCACTAGAAATTGTTAAGATGCCTATCCTTAGGTACTATCGTACCAGCTGCTAGCCAAAACTGTCCCAACTGGAATTACAGTACCTGCCCAGCTTTTGCGTTCTCGCAGACAAAAGCTTCGTAGTATTGTGCCAATTGGGGGGGATTGTCATTGACGTCCAGCACCTTCACCGTGACCGACACGCTGCCGATTTGAGAGGGATTATCTGCAAAGGGAGAGGATATGGGCTCAGTACAAATCTGTTTAAATGAAGTCTGGGGTGAATCGCTCATTAGACTCCCATGAGGCTTGTGGGATTTGCAGGTCGTGTGTGTTGCATTTTGGCATTTGTGGTGCCCCTGTGGCACAGTCAGGTGCTCCTCTGCCAGGCTCCATTACTCATCCTAACTAACAACAATTTTCATGCCTTAATCAACTGTGTAATTGTGAAATAAGTTGCACGTAAGTGATTGTATTAACTGGCACAGGGTCCTTCCATCAATCAATTGATTAGAGGATGATGCAATCAATTCTCCCACTGACTTCTGGGAAAGTCGAAAGCTAGAAAAGACCCCTCTCAGCTTGAATAGTTTTTTTTCATTAAAAAATGCTGACATACAGTATTAAGATTGTGTATTGATTTAAAGAGCAATCTAGAAGTGCTACAAGTGTACCTGGTATGTGTTTGATTTCTTGCTGTGATAAAGAGCAGAATGTTCAAAGCACTAGGACCCTTCTCAGAATTTTAGATGGCCAAGTATCATTCTGAAGCACTAATCGACTAATCGATAAAGAATATGGATAACATTAGATCTAGAAGCTTCTGCAGAATTATGAGACCCTATATCTTAGATAAGGTGTCGGGTTTAACAACATAATCAGGCAATGACGAAGTGTCGATTTTCAGCAGGTGTTAATTACAATTCCAGGCTAGGCTCGAGTGTCGTGCTCGCTGGCTACATGTCGAGGAATCTGTAGCACGTGACTTACTCATCTCCATTGCCAGCACAGTGACATTGTGCCAGGCGACCTCCTCTCGATCCAGTGGCTTCACAGTCATCAGTGCTCCAGATGTGATGTCAATGTAGAAGTACTTCCCAGGATCACTGTTCTTCTCAATGGAGTACCTGACCAGCCAAAGTGGGTGAAAAAGAGGAAGACGGGTATTGGTATGTTAGTGTTCATTTATCAGCCGAGTGGCAGAAGGGTTTCTTTATGCTCTACCATTGATGCACAGGTTTTGCATTTGGCGAGGGGCCTTTCAAGTGAGCAGATGTGGAACTGCAAGGTTTGCCAAGGCTCTGTCTGATTTATGATAGGGTGTGTGCCATTCACGGTGGGCTCAGGAGACTTAGCAGCCAGAGGAGGGATGTTTCCTGCACAGATCCACTAGAGTCAGGCTATTAGCCTGAAAAATATTTGTCAGTTTTCCAACCTTATAGATCTGACATAAATTGAACTACACCCATGGAAGGCTGATTGTAAGGCAAGACAGATCACCAGCAGTCTACTGAGGCTTCATTCCCCTTTTCTTTGTACGCATCACGAATGACTGGATCATGGCTTGCCCCCTCCCTGTCGAAGCTGATATCAGGCTGGCTTTCTGTCAGAAAAAGCCCCCGTGCTTTGCAGCTCCTGTTCTGTCATGGGGGAGCAGTAGCTGTTGGACACACAGCGGGCATTGGAAGCCAAGAAATTCCCCAGAAGTACATCTACGCCACTCTTCCTCTAATGAATGTTATGTAAACCTAGTGTCGAACAGTGGCATGTTTTTGTGTGTGTGCGCGTGTGTGTATGAGGATGTGTGCATTTTATCAAAACAATTGGTAGGGAAGCATGGTAGAGGGCTGAGAGGGGTTATTAATGGGGGGACTTTCCAGCCTCGGTGCTGCTATTTCTTATCTATCATGTAATTACATCCAATGTGCTTTTTCATCCAAACCAAACGATGGCTGCGTTACTTCCCCGATCTGCATACTCATGACTGGCCGTGAGAAACAGCTGGGCCAGTGCCCACCAAAGCTTCGTCTCTCGTTACAGAAGCAGTGGGGGGTGTCTGTGCGCAGCCCGCTATTGCCAGGCATCGGATGGTCACTTGACGGCCATTCCAGGATTGCAGATTTAGCTAATCTCCCAAGTGTGCAGTCCCTGAATTGTCCTGTAATTACGAACCCGAAATGAGCAATCAGACCTTTTTACGATTTCGTGACGACGACACGGACAAGCTGACGGAGGAAATTCTATTGGGTTAGCTGTAATTATGAAGAGAAAAGCGCGGCGGATGCCATGGTAACCCCCCGACACACTAATGGCAGCGATGTGGTGTCCTCATCAGCACCACTAGGTATCCCGAGGCACGGTGTGGCGGCACAGGATTGAGGATTATCCTTTCCCCAAATGTCTGCTCATGCCTGACCCTTCCTCAAGGGTGATTCTGAATGTGAGGAGTGCCGCAGATGGCAGCTAGGGAGGTCGGGAAGGAGGACAGCTTTCTGGCAGATCGACTGTTCCCCCAGAGGCTCCCTGCTCTGCCCGATGCCCCGAGCCTCCTCTCCAAGGAAAGCCTTGATTGGCAGGCTACAGCGATGGGCTCTGCCCTGTGGCACATGCTGGGTCAGTTGTCCCGGGTTACATTTTCATGCTTCACCTCCAAATGCATCCTCTGAAGCACAGATTGTCTTTTTCAGAAGTACACAATGGCATTCCTTTCACTATAGACTGGAATCCTCAGCAGACTCAGGTCTGATAATTCACTCCACAGCTTTCTGCTGTGCTTGACTCTGTCGGGAATGCTGCCACTTAATCCTCCACGGTTAAACAGCATTGGCCACTGCCTATCACCGTATTTGTGGGTCTTGATTCCAGCTCTCGGGTCTTCCTCGCTAATCCTTATCAGGCTTGGCTGATGGATTCCAGCCACTGGCTTCTGGTCCACTGGATAAGGGACATCGTCCTTGAAAAGGACCCTGCACATCACAGGGAACGGGACAGAACTGACTCCTCTTTGCCTGGGCTTGTACGCACGCTGCTATTTTTACCCATTTGGAGAACCCAAGACCCACGTGGGTGAAGGAAATAAGCTGCCTAAATTTATAGAACGACTCAATGAATAAACATGTTTATGAAACAAACAGGGGGAACATGAACAACTGACACCAACAGGCTCTTGGCTGCTGTCAGGGTGAGGAGAGATTGGAGGGAGGTGGGAATCCATGTGTGGAGACAGCACGCTGATTTAACAGAGCCGAACGTGCCCTTAATTAAAGAGGCCATGAATTCCCGCAGAGTTGAGCGGGTTGTGTTTGGCTTCGCGGGCCCGGGAAGCTTATGCTCGCCACAACTGTCGCACATTTGCTGACCTCAGAGCAGATAGAAGATAAACCTGCACAAACAAGTGTAACGATTCTGCCATCTACTGTCGGGGAGAAAGTATAACTAGTGATTTAACAATGAGAAATATAGTAGAGGCACAAGAGATAAACATTGCTTTTATTTTGGTCAAAAAGAAAAGGCAATAAGGGCCTTTGAACCATGGAAGGACCTTAAAGGACAGAGTATGTAAACCGCACACACAAGCCTGTGGGCAGAATCAAACCTATGGTCCTGATGATGGCAACAGTGCCACCTGGTGGTGAAAGTTTTGATATTCTGATTACTTTGCTATTTGACAGGACCCCTCCGTAGGGCTGATACATCTGTCCTGGTGGGGGGGGGGGGGGGGGGGGGGGGGGGGGGGGGGGGGGGGTGGGGGGGGGGGGTGGGGGGGGGGGTGGGGGGGGGGG
>JAODKN010000079.1:18540521-18557716 GCA_026774425.1 Petrocephalus zakoni
TGTGGCTGTTGGGGGGCTGTAATATTTTGCTGTATTTTAAAATTGGGGTAATTACATGTTTTCAACTTAAGCATTCAATTTTTTTCCCCCCCCCCCCCCCCCCCCAGAATCAAGCGCTCATTAAAAGGCTACCTTTGTGCCTCTCATTATAATGTATAAATATATCTATCTGGCAGATGACTTTCTGCAAAGTAACTTGCAGCTCGGTGCCAATAAGTGCACTAATCGGAAACATCCACACCAGCACAAACAAATCATTAGCGCTCAGTGTGCTGAAATGCACAAAAATATTACTCTGTGTTTATTTACAAATATTAAAGTACTAGCTGTAAAGCGCCGCTTCACAATTCAATAAGTTGCAGTTTGATTATAATAATAATAATAATAATAATAATGACTTTGAAAGACAGGTAATATCAAAAATGAAATATATGTAGAGGCACAAAATCATTCAGGCATCATATAAATAAAACCAGCAAATACTACATATGGATAGAAATAGAGAGGAACTACAAAAGAATCCCTAGATACTGAACAGAGCAGCCTTTACAATGCATACCTGATGTTTGCATTTGCATGGTGATTTGTTGGCCGGACAGCTGTAATTGTACATGCCGGCCATCAGGGGGCGGTTGACATAAACGCACCTGGGATTCTAGAGCCTCTGCTGGGGCCGGGGGCTTTGGCCAATAACTGTGACTAAAGCTGACATTTCTTTTGCTTTCCTGGCTGCAGGTGTAGCACCCCCGCAAGGACGGCGACTGTTCTTTACTGGAGTGGCGCTGACTGCGGTCGGAGGCCTGCCTGATGTCTTCTTTGTCCCCTGCTCTTAACGGCCCGTACAAATGGCCACATTTATTGCTGGGAGGAGGAGGTAAAAGAAAATGGGGTGCTGGTGGTTGGGCAGGGGAGCTGGGGGGCACAGCATTATATACTGTTTTTGTTCTGAAGAAGCCAGCAGTTCTGCTTTGTGGGGCATTGTGGGGGTGCTGAGCCTCAGTCTATCGTGAGCGGGGAGGGACAAAGCCAGGGGCAGAACTGGGGAGGCGAGGGTCTGGAAGGCGCCCCCCAACAAAGCAGAGGAGCGCCGACCTGTGCCGCCCCCACCCATTCAGATCATTCAAGTGGACCTTTGTCATTATGAAGTCAAATTAGCTCCTAGCCATCTTGCCTGCCTCTTTAAAGAGCCAACCCCCCCGACCACAGCCCTCACAAAAGGGTCATGGTTTGCCCCCTTACACCCACTCCCCTGTGCTCCCATTTTGTCCTGTCTAATGAGGTGACACCCCACATAATTGTGTGGAAAGAGTCTGGAAGAGCACGTTGTAGTTTTTAAAAGTACATTTTTTTGCAACAGGGTGGCTTTAAGTTCACAGAGAATTTCAGAAGATGTAAATGTTTGTGCTTCCCTCTTTCTCTTCCAAAGTTTCAGAAGATGTAAATGTTTGTGCTTCCCTCTTTCTCTTCCAAAGTTTCGGAAGATGTAAATGTTTATGCTTCCCTCTCTCTCTTCCAAAGTTTCGGGAGATGTAAATGTTTATGCTTCCCTCTTTCTCTTCCAAAGTTTCGGAAGATGTAAATGTTTATGCTTCCCTCTCTCTCTTCCAAAGTTTCGGAAGATGTAAATGTTTATGCTTCCCTCTCTCTCTTCCAAAGTTTCAGAAGATGTAAATGTTTATGCTGCCCTCTTTCTCTTCCAGCATTTCAGAAAATGTAAATGCTTATGCATCCCTCATTCTTTTCCAAAATATGTGTGGAATGTGGGCACAAAAAGAGTAATTGTTACTATTTTTTAACAAGACACTAGGCTGGAATCTGGGAGACTGTCAGAATTCGGACTCCCAAGTTGGGCACGCCACAGACCTTACACCACAGCCAATTTGTAAACCACAATCGATTCGGCACGGTGGATGAGGGTGGCACTGCAACGATAGGCTCACTTTTGACCCCCCACATGGAGAACTAACCCCCCCCGTCCACCCACCCACCCACCACCATGTTCACATGGCCTGGAGATTTTCCAGTCATTGGCCACCAAAGCACTCTTTTTGGCCCCTTGGAGATGAATGTGAGATTCCTCCCACCCCAGGAGGGTGACAGCACTGAGTGGTCCTGTCCACCCACGGCCAGCCTTGGCAGCCAAATGCGCTTCCTGTGGCTGCAACAGCTGCTTCTCTTTCTGCCTCCGAGAACCCAAAAACCGGCAGGAGGACATCCCGGACCAGGGCGTGAGGGACAGACCCCTGGGACTGCGGAATGGCTTTTAACAGCCAGGTGACCGATACAATTTATGAAGCAATAAAATAGACTTGCATTTGGCTCAGTAGTTTTGGGATCTGGGCCCTTGTTCTGACGGTCATGGGTTCAAATCCCATGGCTGAATCACATAACCATTGAGCTCTTAACCACAAATGCTTCAGAGGTACTGGATGCTTGCTGACGTGGCTCCCAAGCTACCCTCGCTTGGATGTCACTCTAGGCGAAATCCTGTGTTAAATCAGTAACCGAAACCACACTTTTCACCTGAAACTCCAAGCTACGCTGCATGACTGTGAGAGCTGGGCCATTGCTCCCAGTACCCCGCCACTCCAAAACAAACAGCAAACTTCATTCATAATACAGCAAGTTACAGGTATGTAGGGGGGTTTGTTCCTGACTTCATCCACCCCAGAAAGATTCCTGAATTTAAAACAACCCCTTCAAATGGAAAGGTTGAGGTAGATGAGGTTACACCGCTGAACATGAAGCATGTGTGGATCTATGGGGGGGAAGGAGGGTGTGTGTGAGGGGGTGAGTTATAGACGGCACATTAGCATAGAGACCTAATGGTGCACCAGCCAAGTTCATCTGAAGCAGAGATTTGTCCTACAAACAACAGCTGGTGGCTTCATAGGTCTGAATACCGATTTCCTCTGGTCTGAGTACCGATCTCCTCTGGTCTGAATACCGGTTTCCTGTGCCTTCTATAAATCTCACTCTGCCTTCTTGCACATTCTAGAAAGGCTTGCGAGAGTAACTACAGTACCAGTCAAAAGTTTGGACACACCAAGCTGCCTAAAAAGTGAAGTGATAGAGTTTCGCATCACATGAGCTAGCCACGTGACCTAAACACAGTTGAGATGGAGTTTGAAGGCAAATCAGCCAATGAGAGCTCAGCGTATATGTGGGACCTCCTTCAGGATAGCTAGAAAGTCAGCCAATGAGAGCTCAGCATATATGTGGGACCTCCTTCAGGATAGCTAGAAAATCAGCCAATGGGACAGCAAGAAATGCATCCTCATGAAACTGACACAGAGGAGAAGGTAGAATCAGCCAGTCCTTGGAACTATTGGGGTTTAGGTCTTAGTCAACGGCCCAGTGGTGGGATCACTCTGCCAAGCCAGGAATTTGAACCGGCAGCCATCTGAGTGCCAACTTTTTTCTGGTCAGTGCATAATTCCAAATATGTCATTTTATAGTTCTGATGTCTTTGTAATTATGGTAAAATGATTGAATCTTGAATCTTATAATTATGGTAAAATGTAGAGAATAGTACAAATAAACCTTGCTGTGGGTTGGTGTGTCCAACATTTTGACTGGTACTATAACTTGGTCAACAAAATGTAGCTAAACACAAAACAGTAACACAAACAGGCTGTCACACACCCTGGGCCCGCCATGAAGCTACAGCAGAGTGCGGCCGCAGGACATGTACAGAAGCCCTGGCGGCAGCATTCAGGTGTGTTTCATCCTACCACAACCTCCATAGTCACGTGCCCAGGGTGTACCGGAATGTTTGGGAGCAGCCTGGGAGTAGGTGCCCCCTCTCATTTCCGACGGCACTGCGCATGGTTCCGCCTCACTCTCGGCATCGCTAATCGCCGGCTGTGACACGGATAATGGCTCGGATGCCTCCATGCCCCTTTTCCGGAATTCTTGTCAATCTCCCGTCCTATTTTCCACTCCAATTTCAAAGATAGGAGACAGCTTAATGGTTTGGAGTGGTGGGGGTGTGCTGGTGGAGGGGGGGGGTGTCGTCTGGTTGAAAAATTAAACCCTTGACTGTGACTGCGGAATGAGGCCTGAATGTTAAAGCAAATCCCTAATAGCAGAGTAATACTTTTAGCACGGCGCGGTGTAGCGGCAGACAGACCGGATGTGCGCGGCATTAATTGCGCTTTCCTTGGAGCGTCCAATCACCATTACGAGGCTTCCCCCCCCCAACTCCCCCACCGCTGTTTCTCCAGTGACAAAAGCGATGGCCTGTCTTTATAAGCAAACGAGTGAAAAGGGAAGACCTCAGATGAAACGGCTGACTGTAAACAAAGACGTCACACCTGTTGGGCTTTGGGTGGGTAGGCAGGACCAAAGAAGCCGTTGACAGGCCCCTGTTTAGTCAGAGAACCTCCAGCTCAAGTATAAGCTGCCCTGTTACATCACACATACATATCAAAAACCTCCATAGGATCCCCTGAGTAAAAGCTCTTTAAAATTCTGCTGCTTACCTGCCTCCTCTCTTCCGCCCTCATTGTCTCCTCCTGACAGCTTTCCTTTCGACTTTTTCTCCACGCTCGCTAAATCCCACCACCAAGCCCCTAAAAACTTCCGAGGATGGCTTACGGATCCCCCCCACCCCCCCGGCCCCCAAGCCGACTCACCGTACTCGTCCCAGCAAAGTCACCTTGAGCGCCTCTCACACGTGTTGAGCTCCTCCGTCCTCTCAAAGTTTCATCTCGTCTCCCTTCGTCGGTGGGAAATACTCTGCAGGCAGAGGGAGCGATTCAGAGATGTGCAGCGAGAGGGGAGAGAGAGAGAGGGAGACAGAGAGAGAGAGAGAGAGAGAGAGGCGGCCCTCTGTAACCCTTCAGCACTGTCATAATCCTCAGTCTGGTCGAGAGAGTCAATGGCATCAGTCCAGTGAGCTGGTAGAGGCTTTTGGGGACCATTTGGGGGGGGGCATGTCTCATTACAGAGGCCACTGAGTTCTTCTTGAGGGTATTCAAGAGTGATGTGGAGGGTGGGGGGTATTCTTCTTTAATATTTAAAGTATTAGGGAGGCGCACATCTTTCCTGATCCACCGCAATGCCAAAATGGAATACTTAAAATAAACCATGACCTTTCGGTCATTGATACTAAACTGCAAGCCCCCCCGCCCACCTTTACCAGTGTCTGCATATCGTCCATAAGCGTGTGACATCACCAAACGGCAGCGACAATGCCGGCAATAATGAAGAGAGGGATGCTTTGGTGCCGAAGTGTTTATTTCCTTTAACGGCATCCAGTAGAACTTGTGTTAAAGTGATTCGTTAGCGGGGCGTCACCCGTAAGCCTTCCTGGGAGTGTGGATCAAAGGAGTAAAACCTCGGGTCGGAATCTGGGCTATAATAATGCATAAAGACAGTGCGTCTGAGAAACAGAAGGATCCGCCGCTACCCGGCGCCCGGAAGGACCCCCTCTGCACAGAGGCGTCTATGCCCATGCCTCATTAAAACGCGGCCGGTCTAAAATTCAAATCCACTCTTAAATTGGCTCTTTATTGGACTTGGCAGCCGCGTCTCGGGCCACAGAACCAGCCTCCCATGTGAAGGTAACAGATGTGGGAAGTAAGCAAATAAGACAAAAAGCTCACTAAATAAAAGACCGTGAGCATCGCACTATCTCAGCGCTCGTCTGATGTTGAGAATAAATGAGTTTTTTTTCCGCTCTCCCTCTTTTTCTTTTTTGGGAGTGTGTCAGACGCGGGAGAGACTTCATTCCGGCCCGCTTTTGTGCCCTGTCACGTCATAAACCTCGAGTTCTCCCTCTGACTAAATCTTTCCCTTTTGCAGACGTTTTTCTCCCTCTCCGCTACCTCCTTTGAAGCTACTTAATCTTCCTGACAGAGTAATTTAGTCTGTTGCTCGGCACGGAAAATGCAGACCGGAGCTGGGCGACCAGATGGTCCAAAGGTTCCAGCCCCGATCAATTCTGTATATTTCCCCCCTTCCTTTCACCACCCCCCCCTTTCGCATTCGCCAGTCCATTCTCTTCCTCTTCTCCTCCCCCCTGACCCCTTTGTTCCGGCAGGGGGCCCGCCTGGTTTCTGCCCCGGCCGATCTGTCAGCACACGCTTGGGTGGCGCCCCAGAATGGCTCTGCCCCCCCTTTTGTCCTGGCTGCATGGCTTTCCACCTCGGCGCACAAGCGGCCCTCCCTCCTGGTCGCCAAGTCCGGCCCATAATTGCCAGAACAAATTGAACGGGGGGGGGGAGGTCTTATCGCGAAGTGGGGGCGCCCCTTTTATTGAGGGGTGGGAAGGTCCAGAAACAAGGCCTGTAGAGGCTGCCCACAATCGCAGCGTAGAAATAGATTGGATACAGTTGATTTTGGACACAGCTAGTGAAATATGTCGCATGTAATAAGCATGTGTAATTCCGCTAATAAGTCCCGCCCACCTTAACAGGCATCCAGTCACGGCTGTTCTGATGCGTGACTAAGTATCGGCTGTCCGATCTCATCCAAACCTCGTGCTTTTCAGCTTTGATTAACATTAACAAACATAGCTAAGACCCAATCCCAGTCATATAGCTCCTGAAATGGGCTAGGCGTATTTAGGAATATAAACGTATAATTAAAGACCACTTTCGGGAGTAAGTCTGACAGTGTCGTTTAAGGTGATTGTCCAATTCTGACAGCAAAGTAGCAAAAAATCGCCTTCATCACTCATATTATTCGATGCTGGAATTTTATACCACTTTGGATAAACTTTTTACTTTTTTATGGGAAGAAATTTCATCGCAAACAGTATTCAAGAAAATGGTATTTGTTTTTACAAGCGGAGAGTGGGACAATAATGGTGGTACTTAAAACATCTAGCTATTAAATCAAGGAATCCTGACCGAATGTCATATTAATCATGAGCGACATAAATGCACCAAAAAGAAATCATATCTTAGCTTTCATATATATTGGCAACGATATGCCATCAGAAGATATAAAGAGCATAAGGATTTCAAGGCAAAATCTCCATAATAATTAATTCATCACCCCGGGTGGTTTGAGAATGATGTACAACAGTGATTCTCATGGATGTGAAATGGAAACTACACGCTGTTTTCTATAAATAAAAAAAAAATCAATCAGTTTTCCCTATATTGTGTTTGCATTATACCTCAAACCTTACATCCCCCACAGCATACCTCAGATGAGTCTACACAGGTAATAATGAGTCTATGGTGGATATCCAGCAAACACACAAGTGAATCAAAAGCCTTTTTGTGGCTGAAATTTGAGGCTAAGACCAGCAGGATCACGGAAGTTCCATGCAGAATAGTGTTCTCTGCGCTGACTGTGGCTTCTGAAGCATTGGGATGCTGAGTTTGTACTCATAACACCAGGAAGCATTCTGGTCTCCCAGGTGATCGGCATGGTAACGCTTGATGGAGCCGCACTTGACACTCCTGGCGAATTTGGCTCTGCCACCAGTGCCGCTGGGGAACAAACATGAAAGGAGGAGAGATTTCAGCAGAGGGTGGGTAAGCCTCAGAGTCACCCGAGATGACAGGGGGATGCTCCCTGCTTGCCGGAGATTTAACGTGGCACGACCGAAATCTCACTACAAAGTCATCCCGTATCTCTGTGGGGCGTGAAGGAAAACCTTTTCATCTATCCTGTGCTACCTGGGGGAGACAAAGGGGAATTAAGTGAGGAAGGGTTCGTTTACATCGATCCTGTTTGTGAGTGTGCTGTTACATGTTAGCCACTTTACCCATGTACTTGGATATGTGGGATACTATATACTTTGGGATTAGGGATATACTTGGGTATACAATAATAGGTTTGCGTTTTCTTGTCAGATATAAAATTTCAACTTAATGGTCCTGCCCAAAATTTGATGAACCTTTTGCAACTGTTGAGGTTTCTTGGAATGGAAAGGAACTCCCTGACTCCCCCAGTGTCCCAGAACCCTTGTCCACCATGCCGACAAGACCAGTATCTAAGAGGTCACTATTCTTCTAAGATGGTTGCCCAATGAATTGCTTTCAAGTTGCATGCAAAGGGACATACTCTTGGGTGCTAATGCAGGATTGATTTACACCTGCATCCTGATTTATGCTTGTAATTATAAATATAATAAATTACTTTACTACCACTTATTAGGTCTCCAATACTGGAAAAAAAATGATCTGTAGAAAGATGATAAAGAAAGACTCAGAGGGTTACTGTGCACACAATAAATCTCGGTAGACTAATCACCTGCTGTGGATGATGAAGCTAGCACCCCCCCATTTCAGGCTTGGGATGGGTGTCATGCTGGAAGATTGATGGGCCTCGCTCGAGGAGGTCAGTCCTCATTCAAGTCCCCACAGTCAATGGAATAACAATTTAAAATCAATATGCTCCAGAGCGTCACCGGAGTCCCCAGGGGAAGGTCAGTGTTTAGTCACAAAATACCCACTGGTGAAGTCTGCTAATGAAGCTGTATGGTGTATATTACTCCACTAGTTTCTTACTTGACTTTATACTAACAGGAAGGAGTATTGCTGATTATGCTAGCAGTAGATCATTGCATCTAATCCCTGAATTTGAGGGAAATGAAGGCTGGAGCCTTCAGGATGTCAGCTGAGGGTGGCCTTCAACTCGCCACTCGGGACAATCGTGCAGACGCTAGCTGCTCCTCAATAGCCAGAATCAGCCGCTTTCAGCCCATGCTGGTTGGTTCTGTAGAGTATCGTCAGGCTGGCAAGCTCCTGTGGTCCAAGGAGAGAGTTACGACAAAAACGGCAGGAGTCCGGAGAGCAGGGATGGGAAGCTCTGCTTTGGGAGACTGGGGGCAGAGAAGGTCTAGGGCTGACTTCAAAAAGACACTTGTGTCTGCCGTTTCTTTTTTTTATTTTATAAGCAAATCAGAAGAAACACTTAGAAATGAAAAGCCCGGAGATTGGCGAGGCTTCAATAACAGAAGGACCCGGAGTCATTTCAGCGCCTTGCGTAACCCGCATCCCCACGCCCCTCTTCGGCCGCCAAGCTTATGCGAGCGCCCGATTTGAAGTCTGGGAACGTCCGCGATGCTCTTTGATTCATTATTTCTCATACCCCGGTGCTATTCGACTGATAGATCTCGCCAACAGATGAGCGAGCGCTCATCCTTAGGATCCACTGGAGCGTCTCGGGCCACCTTTCAGTCCGTATGGAAATGAGGTGAGATGGACACGGTCGTCGCTTTTGGGATTTGGGCAGCATCACGAGTGCCTGCTTTTTGTCGTTAAGCACACGTGTCTCTGAGTGGCACACGGTGCAGCCGGGCAGTGGCAGCTTGAGAGATGGGAGGCCAGAGGGTTAGTGGCTTTTTATACACATCCGACTACTTTGGGCTTGACAACAAGTGTAGAGGCTGGGAGTCGGAGCGTGTTGGGAGTGGAGGGTGGGGTGTGTGTAGGCTCTTAGTGCTGCACATTGGCCGTTATGGTCCTCACCCCCTGATGCTTGACAATGTGGATAAGAAGCTTTGTAAGGAAGAATGGAGCAGGGTGTCTAGAAAATGCACTCGAGTGGAATTTGCAGCCCCCTCGCCTCTCCTCTCTGCCGAAGTACCTGAGGTAATTTTCACAAAGGTGGCAACACCGAGCTTTCAGAGTGCTCAGGTAGGGGGAGTAGGAGAAAGCGAGATCAATGCAAGGCAAAGAATATCACACCTGGTGTCCTGGCTTCATCATATCTCAGTAGCTTAAAGTTGTGTTTAGTTGTTCCCTTGCTTGCATCACCACAGAAACATACTATGGATTGTCCTACGTGCATCGGTAATGCAGGACATTCCCATGTGGCTGTTAAAAACATTTGCCAGCCTACTAACGAGTAATTTAACCCAGTTTCCATGGACTCTATGCCTCTGGGAACAGAATGAGGCATTTGTAGCTCGGTGTAGAAGTAGAGCAGGACAACAAAAGGATATGAAATCCTTTTCACGACCGATCAAATTGGCCTATAGGATTTGTGTCAAATGCCAGATACTTAATTATTCCTGAAATCCTTAACTGAAGTGATTTTTGGCTATTTTGTTCACTACTGGGGCTCTTCGACACTTGCTTTTAATGTGTTGTCAGTTAAGTGTTAGCTTCCCAAAGCTAATTCAAAGTTTCTACAGACAGACTGGACAAGAGATTCTAAGAGACTTGCTGTCAGCTGCTGTAGCCTAAACCCCTGTTTCCTAAGGTCTCGCTCTCAAATTCCCTTGGAGCTTCTGTATGACACGTATCATGTAACGATGTTCACAACTGTGGCACGTGCCGCCCTTCATCTTATGTTCTCCTGCCTTGTTTGGCTACTGAAGGTGCGCAAGGCTGAACTTAGCAGGATAATTAGATCCGAACAGCAGTCAGAGAGGACAACCATCAACGGGGGCTGCTGTTGCATTTTTAATTTGTGGCCTCTGTCATCTTGAGGCACCATGAGTCCCTCTGGGGCAAGCCTTCGTGACATTTTATTTTTTTATCCTGGTCTCTTTTACAGAGGAGGTACTTAATCGGTGTTCCTCCCTGCCTTATTGTGCAAGCTGGACGGTGACACAAGAGGCCGCACAAGCTTCCCACACGGTGGCATATAGGTGCAGTGGAGTTCCCACTCTGCTTCCCGCGAGGTTGACGGGCATGTCCGGGGGAATGATCTGGAACAAATATTCAGCTGTCCCGCTGCATTATAGCCTGGTCTGGGGGTGGGGGGGGGTGTTAGGGATGAGGTGGGGTGGGGGTGTGTGCTTGCTCCAGCGACATGCAGTGACAGACTTTCACGTGCCATTTGTTTACAGTGCCGTACCTATGTTGATAGGCAGGGGCATGGTACAGTGACAGGGGTCCAAAAAAAATTGGGACATAATTGGATTGGTCTGGGTCCAAAATAGTATGCTTTTGTGAGGCCCAAAGTCTCTAGTGGTACTGCTGCTGAAGGGAGAATGTGTGTGTGGGGCAGCACCACCAAGGGCTCTCAGACTGATAGGTTTGGCGCTCTTTGTAAGCTATATACTGTCCTGTTAAAGTGAAAACACGACCATGTGGAATATGTGAAGTAAATTACATCCTTGGGGGGTTGGCTGCAGACGACTGCGGTCGGTGTGCGGTCCCCCAGGTTTTTATGTCTAGCAGAACCCAGGGGTGGTCGACCGCGCATGTGCAAAATAATTGATTAGGTTTTCCAGTATGTGGCAGCACGAAGTTTCACAGATCAGCGGTCAGCAACGAAAGAGTAGAGGAAGAATAGCTGTTGTTGTAGTAGCAGTTATGGTTAGAGGTCCCCACATATCTAATTTATCATACTACCCAGACATTACACACAGGTATACAGTATTTTAAAAATCAACACTTTAAAAAGAGGGGGACTGGCTAATTTTGTCATAAGGATTCAAAATACCTTGATATGCTTTATTACCTCCCAAGCCTTGACCAAACTTTACAACTCCTAATAAAAGTTGACTTGTTTCAGTACTCTGCTTGTATTTGTGTTTGTTGCAATACATCTGCCCTCTCCTGGTCTGGAGGAATATCACTGCTATTCGCCTGCAATGACCACAACCATCAGCATCCACAGCAATGTGTAAGCCTTGTTCATACTTATGTTTTCTGCGGGCACTTCCGGGCTGGCGTTGGTCGTCCGTGCGGCAGTCTATTCATACTACATTTGGCTGTGGATGCGGACGGTCGCAGTCGACGCATGCGTACTGCAGCTATATTCCTCCAGGCCAGCAGAGGGCAGATGAGATGTCCAGAAATGAGCAAACTGGTTATAATGCCCGAAATCGAAGGACCAGTGCAGTCGAGAGCCTCCTTCAGAAGACGGAGTGGCACTGGGTCGAGGGGAAGTGCGGAGGCATTTAAATCTGATATTACTCTGCTTAAATGAGAGGGAGATGGGAGAGAAATTATTAAAGTTAGCGGTGTGCACTGGAGTAGCTAATATCAGAGCGCCACTGGATCGTACTTGGGTTTGAATATGAAATATTGTGTTGATAAAGAAACTGAGACAGATATCACAGTTTAAGGAGAATGTATCCCTGATGGTGCTGTAAGGGGCACTGATTAAAAAGCTTAATGTGTTAAATAAAACCCTTGGTTGATGGTTAAATTTCATTAGATAGATTATATGTCCGAGTCTGCAGTATATATCCATTGACACAGGTTAATTCACCTTATCCAGTTTGATTAGGCCCAAAAAGTAGACTAACTAGGAGTTGATGGGGTATATTTACTCATTTTTTTCTTTTTTTGACACGGTTTTCTCAACATGTGCAGGTTCAGTGAACAATCGGCTGGCAAATTTGATACTAACTCGAAACGTGTTTTTGTTGTTCCCTAAATTATTATCCCCGATTATAATTGGAAGTGAGCGACAAAGAGGCATGAGCGATTACATGCTGTTTATCCCCCTACTCTGGAGGAAGTCATTTGCCCCCAAACGCTCTGAGTGAAAAATAGCTAAATTAATTATGCGTATTAACGGCAGAGGACTGTAAACGAAGGTAGGAATTTAATTACCCGTGTGGACGCTGACAGCGGGCGCGTTGGGGCCTAACCCAGATGCGTTTGTTTTTATTTTCCCGTAACAGCTAATCTCCCGCCTTCTCCCGCGGTGACATTTGCCATTTCGATGCCGTGACGGCTGTTGTCACTTACCTTATTGCCTTATTGCTAGTTTCCTCGGGTGGGCGACGGATTAGAAAAATGGGACGTTAAAAAACACGACAGTGGCCCCAGGTTTCCACGGAGCCGTCGCCGTTTCTTAAAGGCTGACAGCCTTACATTGGGCTTTATTTGCGTTGTTGGCTGTTTGGCTTCCCCAGACTATTTTTACAGATAGTTTATTTACTGGACCGGGTTGAGGCAAAACTGCTCTTGGGGTTGCTAACCTTTAAGCTAGGAGTTTGCGTCTCTCCCCAGGATAACAGTGAACAAAGAACAACTTCCTCATATAATATCCCTCCCTCTAAATCGGGTTAAGTGTAAAATGAAGCGTCTTTGTATAGATAAGTCACACTACATAAAACCATCTGAGAAGCGATTATATTGATGATCATAAAGGCCCCCTTGTTTGCGCCTCATTTTCACGGCAGGTTTCCTGCGGTCCAGCCTGGGTTCTTCTAATCACCTTCTGTCCCTACCCTCAACATAACCCCCCCAGCCCCCTAGTCTTCAGAGCTCTGGCCAAAACTCATTTTCTTCTTTTGGAGCCAATGATTCATTTAACCGACTGGTAAATCAAGCTGTTTTAATGGGAGTCTGAGGCTAACGTTCTCCCCACCTGTTCACCCACAAACACCCCCCCCTCCGGTCATAAAGCACCTCATCGTAATAATCACTAGCCACTTGACCCGGGTGGGTAAACAGATAGCTTACAGTCACGATGCTGATGACATGCTGAGGTTACAGTCATTTTCCGCTGCTAATTGTGCCCCCCCCCCGGCCGATTCCCATATGAACAGACCCCGCACCGGCTTGCAATGCGCCATATGGCCCAGCAGGGGGCTTCTCTCCCCCCCAGAACTGATGGAAATGGCCAGTGGAGTGTGGCACACACCTTCTGCACTGTGGTCGCGTGACCGGAAAAGCGCCGGATCCTTGTGAGGGATGGCATCTCCGGCAGAGGGTGAGATATGAGGGGAGCCTCCCAGCTGTCGGACTGGATTGCAGCTTCCTGACGATGCCTTAGCGTTTTTAGCGAGGGTCAAGCAGCTACATATGGCTCTTCACCATGCTACGCTTAGATGCGGCTTACTGAGTGTTCCTCAGTCAGCCAGCAGTGGCAAAAATGCTGATTGATTCAGAAAGATCCCATTTGACGGGCAGTTCTATTGCTCCACTGGGGTGAGCAGGGTGAGTTCGTTAATTATGTTTTATCGCCTTTTAGCTGATTGGGGCCCACCTGGGCAGCAGGAGGGTGAGGCCTGCCCCACAGGCTTATTTAGATGTAGGGCGCCGCTAATCTTGGACTCAAAGCACCAAGTCGTCCTTCGCCTCTGCCTTATTTCGGCTGTCAGGATCGGCAGCATCCCACTATGCTATGGAGGAGCGGGGCCCCCCACTGCCCTATGCCTGCCCCCCCACCCCCGTCTCTCTGTTTCCACCGTCAGTGCTTGTATCTCCTCTCTGCGGGAGCTTGATAAACACCATCTCGGGACACAAAATCGTTTCGGCCATCAATCAGGGTCCATAGAGCAGCGATTACGGCGCGTTGATGGATTGTGTGGGGCTCACGATTCATGTCAATTAGCTAAACGAGCCGGATACGGGTGCTGGGGGGGGGGGGGCATGTGTGGAGGGTGACGGGAAGGATGCAAGACTTTGTGAACAGACGGTGGGATGGGGTGGGGGGGGAGCGGTCAATGATCCAACCAATTTGTAGGCTGACGCGTCTGCATGCTCTCCTGTGAGCAGTCTGATGGACGAGCAGCTGACATGGCGAGAGAGCGCCCCCTGTGGGCCGCGCTGGCCTCATTAATAAACCCGGCAGATATCTCAGTCTTAGCTCCGTTAATTACGTTTGCCCAAATTAATCTGCTAAAACTGATATTGGACAAACAAACTGTACAAAAAAAACAATTAAAAACTGAAATAATAGGCAGTCACTCTGCAGTGTCTGAGGTCCGGATAAGCAGCACCTCAGAGCTTTGAGCTGAGTCGTTTGAGCTTGGGACGGAAATAATCTTCCCCTAGAACTGTGACAAGATCCATTCCTTAGATCCAAGTGAGCTCTCTGTGACGCCTCGTGTCAGTCGAAGATGCGTCAGTGTGTCTCATCTTTACGGCAAAATGATCCCGTCGTTATCATGAAGAAACAATGGAGAAGAAAAATCAAAACATGTCAATGTCATTAATTGTTGGAAGGAGACGTATCGGTACTTAAGACTAGCTCCACCTGATTGGCCAATGTGACAGGGCTTTACGGCCAGTGCATGAGGACTGGGCTAAGATCTGTTTAATTAATCTGCTCATTTCCAGTCCCTGGTTCTAGGGATTGCTCTGCGTATCTCAATTTTTGTTCCAGCTAACATGAATTACTTGATTGCTTGATGCAAAATACTGAGCTAAACGTCATTTCTCTAGCAAGTTACAAGCTAGGGGCTTTTAAAGACATTTTACACGTGTGGTGGAGCTAATAAAAAAGTCATCTCCCTTGATTAATTTGTGCCTTCAAACAAGATAATTTTAATTAGCTCATCTTAATTAAGACATATACTAATCATTCAGCTACTTAATTTGTGCAGGTCTAGGAAGAGTTATGATAATTTTGCCCCACAAAGTCTAGCATTTTATTATTATTAGGTATGCAAATAAACAAACTTAACAAATTTATCCTGTACTTGCAGTTCTATCACAGTTTATTCCGATAAAATGGTGTTTTATCTTGTATCTAGTCCTGCAGGGGGTGCTGATTTTGCATAATCACAGCGGCCTACAACCTCACCTGCTGCCAGCCAGTGACTCTAACTGTCTATATCAGTAGGTTCCAGTAGGTTTTCCCTCCTACCTGCCTTCTGATGAGCCACACCTGTTCTCAGGTAAATATCAGGAACAGGTGCGGCTCATCAGAAGCCAGGTCGGAGAGAAAACCTACTGGAAGGTAGCTCTCCAGGACCGGAGTTGGAGACCCCTGGTCTATATAAACAACCTGGTGGAGGGTTTGTAGTTCAGTCTTGTTGCTTATTTTTGCCCACTCTCAAATACCCCGTTCTTTTATTTGCTTATTATCATACTTACTTATTATCTGCTTAATTATTTAGTCATCTGTGTAGTTTTACGGTAGAATCTCATTTTCCTGGTTTTCTCATTTGGCTTACTCCTAGATCTTGTTTTCCATTGACGCTTATTCGTCTCTGGCCTCTTGGTTCTTGATCTGGGCCGTTTTGACCATGACTTCGGACTAGTTAATTAACTGCCTCATTACCCTAGTATAACAAATGCATGTCAGTGCACAGTCAGTGCGGTAGTTCAATCCAAATATGTGGAGAAGTTATTTATAAAAGTTACACATGTAAGGACCTTGCAGTGTGTGTGTATGGGTGTGTGTTTGGGATAGGGCTGACTTGATGGGTCAACACTGGGCCCACCTCGCAGAGGGGAAAGGGCTGGTGGTATGAGAAGCAAGTAGTGGGCTGCAGGAGATTGGGGGCTCCTGTAGCTATGGAGCAGGCGGCCATCTGCCTTGTCTCTAGATCGGGCCATTTTTATGAAGAGATTTTGCTCTTGCACATCTTGGACAAAGTCTGAGTAGTCAAAACGTGAGCCCGGGAAGCTCTTCCCACATTCCACAAATGGCAGGGATTAGTCTGCTATCGGATTTGTTCGAGCAATTATGTCGGATCTGATCCGGGGTACTAAGACAGTTCCTCGGTAAAAACCAGGGTGGTATAGTTAACTCAACATGCCAATAGAAGAGCTCATTACTTTCACTTTCAGTTTCATATGGTCATTATCACCTCCACGGAAACCTGCCCGCTCACCTTTCCAGTTTAATACAAATGGGTTTCAGTTGACGTCAAGGCGTTTCTCCTACAGGTACGACGCCCCCCGATCTTAAGACTCCAGCGGCTTGTCTGCTGAGCTACTTGCAGCTCGCTGAACGTTTCACCGTTAGCCGAAGCCAAGGAACATTTATGAATAAACTGCGCGACTCAAGTGAACTCTGGCCGGATTAAACCATGGCAAAGAAATTAACACGGTGCTCGCCGGCTGCTTTGTGCTACAGCATTCGCCTGCATTCCTCTGGCCTGGATCTTTGAAGACGTTGATATCGCGGGTGAACCGCCCTGAGGCTTGAGTTGAACGTGCATCGATTGACGTGCCAACAAACCGCTACGGCGGTTATGATCTCCGCTTCCCATGGGGAACGTTTATCTGCCCGTCCCCTCATTCGTATACAATTAAAAAGGTCGTTATTAGTATGCGTGGCGCACAGCGCCTCAAACGAATGGGAGATGGGAATTGGGCGAAAAAAATCCCCGATTTTGCCTAAAATGTCGGCAAGGGGAACAAAGAAACTGACATGAAAAGGAAGCAAGTGTCCTGTACAAAGACAAAGGGCTTCTGTGAATCGAAAAGCCTTCCCGTGAAATATCGATTCACCCCCCCGTGATTGTCAGAGAGTGAAGCTTTCGAAAGATTTAGGCTGTAACACCAAGGGCGGGGGGGGGGGGGGGGGGGGGGGGGGGGGGGGGGGGGGGGGGGGGGGGGGGGGGGGGGGGGGGGGGGGGG
>JAODKN010000079.1:18559527-18580823 GCA_026774425.1 Petrocephalus zakoni
CACATTAGTTTTGGGTTTGGGGTCGGGGGGGGGATGCTGTCAGAATTCATTAACACTCCAATCTTAACATTAACAAACAAACAAAAAAATCAGAAGACCAGATACGACCCGAAACCATCACCAGAGGAAATCTGCTATAATTATGATGGTTATTTACCATCATGGTCATTTATTTTTGTTCATCATAATATTCATTAACTCATTTCACGAGGCCTTTAATGCAGATTCGGCCCGAATGTGCATCCACTCGACCATAAACCTTGTGTTCCTGCATCGCGTGTCTCTCTTGCATCACCCCACCCCTCGGCCACACACTTATCATATTTCTGGGCCTTATTATGGTAATGTTATTTATTCATATGCAAGAGGCATCCGCGGACACCATGTTCACATCGAAGTCCAATCCTGCCAGTGAAGGTGGCAAATACAATACTCCCGAGCTCTTTTTCACACCCCTGGGTGAAAACACTTTGCCCCCCCCCCAGTTATGGCTTAGAGTCTGTGGACATTTGGGATAACGGACCTTTTTTTTCCAGGGTAATCTCTGCTCGCTAAGCTAGTGCAAGTTTAGTACCAGTGAGCCTGGTTCTGAGACGGGTTAACGGGATGTCATCATACGTGGGGGTGGGGCAGGGGATTTCAGAAGTAACGTAATTGTGTGTGGTATTCCTCTGAAGCTTCCACTGGTCCTTCTTCATGCGTGTCGTCTAATCATGTGATGAAAGAGGCAGTTTTTTTCCACCCTTGGAGGTTTTGATCATTCTGAGACAAAGACGCGGGCTCCTTTAAACTGTCACTGAATGGCAGAGCTGAATATTCCCCCTGAGGAGGCTGACGGCAGACCCCCCTTTCTGCGAGACCGCGTGTAGCCAGCTGGAATGCTGGGAGACCGATGGGGGCGCCGGGGTACAAGGGACCGGGCAGAAAGAGAAACAGTCACGTTGGGTGTCTTGTGGAACTGTGTCGTTTCCCATGCTCTTCTGAGTGAGAGATCAGCAGGCAGGATCACTTTCGCCCCCCGATTCCCCAGGCCCCAAAATTTGCAGACTGCTCATTAGAGATGGATAGTCCAGTCTCTATTGCCATCGTGATGTCACTTTGGCTCTCACTCCTAGTGCTCAGGTGGTGAAGACTGGGACTTGTGGTTGGGACTCAAGATCAGGACTCACAAACTGACCATGTTCCGGTCTGACTGGCCGGACAGAAATTATAGGTTGATGCTGATGCTAATACATGTTTTTTTGCAGGGGGCAGGGAGTCTGATCCAAATACAGATCCCACTGTCAATTTGTGTAGAACATGGACATAGACACCGCCCCCCCCCCCGGTCCAGAGCAGACCACGCTATGACTTTAGTTGAAGCATGTATCCTGATAACTGACGTCAGTATTTGAGAGTAGATACTCTTTATACAATGCTCTCTTGATCAGACTACATATGTAGTTAGTAGGATCGCTATGTTTAGAACGTTCCAGCTTGCTTATGGATTCTGATAACCTCTGGAGTGAAGGTGCCATCCAGTCCCTATGTTTGTTCCGGGCGGCTCTCGTCTGATAAATTTTTGAACGAGAACATTTCATCGTTTTTCGTCTATTACAACCGGTCAGCCTGACTCGGGGAGAAGATCGCACCAAATGTTTCACTTTTTCTTAGATATCGTGTAATCTGAAGAGCCCAGGCTAACGCATAATTATTAGAAGAACATAATTACTACATGGCTGGATAATTTTCACTCTACTGTACTTCACCACACCTTCCTTCCCAGGGGTCTAAAATGCCACTTGTGACATTTATTTACTTCTTCAAACAAACATACCCTTAATGTTCAGATCAAGTCAAAACTTTCACACATCCACTTCCATGGAAAAGTCAGCTTGGTTGATCCAGATTTTGCCCCTTGAGTAAAAATATACTCATATTTTAAACCACTGACAGAAAATGATCACAAAATGAGCAAATACTAATGAAATCCCCATCAGATGAGGCAGCCTTCCTCTCACGTACAGCCTATCCCTAAGACTGACTTTACATTGTTTTGAGACCCCATTAAACCAAATGTTTGCTTTTAACAACAAATATGAGATCAGGGTGGGGGGGGTTGTTATTGCTGTTTTTCCTTTTATTAAGGTTGTTTACGGCCGGTGCCTTGTAGTTTCTTGCGGCAGACAAGTAGAGTAGAGAAAAGTTTTGAAAAAGTATTCGCTGCCTTTGGTGTTTGGCGGTCTTTTAAGAAGGTGAATTCGGTTTCATTCTTGTGGTGTTTCTGTAGCTACGCTGGGGTTTATTTTGTGTGGTCACAACTTCTTGGAATAAAACTAAGTTGGTGTTCAAATGCACTGGTTATGCGGATCGGACAGACCTGCTTCCGGAATGTTCCATCATGGCAACTCGGAAGGAACAAACGCGACGGTGTGGCATGCCGACCCGTTTCTCCCCCAAGCCTGGGTCCCCCTGGTTAACTTACCGCCTCCCCGCAACCATGGAACACCAGCGAGTAATCGGCTTCACTGCAATCTTTCACTCGGGAACTTTCCATGGAGCTGAAGCGGTGCGTAGCACCTAGGCAAATTGGACGTGACTACAGCTGTCAGCAATGTCACTGTGACGGTTCCCTCCCGCTGCCTCTGCCGGAGTACCGAGCTCTACGGGAAACACGCGGCGCATTACCAGGACAGACCTGTGGCGGGAGTCGGTGCTCTGCTCAATACCGCTCCTCGCGCCGCTAAAATTTACTCCCACTCCAGTCAAATTGCTCCATACTCGCTGCAATTTAAAAAATAATCTGCATGCCTAAACCTTTGTGAAATATTTCGCAAACTCCATCTCGGGCAATTTGGGCACTTTTCCACCACAAGAAGTATGGTACTTTTGGTACTTTTGGTACTTTGGCTTTAGCGGTCAAGTACCAGTACCAAAAGATCAAGTACTGAAAGTGACAAACCAGTTGGAGTACTTCTTTGGTACTTCAGTACTTTGGGGTGTAACTTGAATGGTTATATAAATAGCCCGATTCTGAAACACAATACGACCGCTGTCTTGAAAAAAAATTTAAGTTACGAAATCAAAAAACAACAATGAACGAAGTAAAAAAAGAACAGATACAACAAGATCAGGATGGCATAACAAGAAATTTAAAAAGTTTTGTTTAATATACTAGGGCAGCACGGTATTGGAGAATTTCCAAATATACAGTAGCAATGTGATTTTGTTATAATAAATATTGGGGTGTTTATGAAGCAAAAATTAGGTAACAAATTTCTTGCAAAACTGTCTAGGAGTGGTTTAAACAGCAAGGATGAGAATGATATATGCGGTCTCGGAGAACGCATATATATATATATATTGGGTAACCTATAAAAGGAATAATCATTAAAACTTTTAAGTTAGCTAAGCTTTTTCCCTATGCCAAAGGAAAATGTTTTAGCAAAACATTAACCCCCTGCACTGTCCATAATATCTGTACAAAACTGAAAGTAAGAAAAAGTCTGACCTTAATGTAGCTCACTAGCGATGTAAGAATTACATGTGCATATCATGCGATGTTACTGTAGATTTAATACCTAACATCGTCCAGCAGTACACTACAGCCATTTTTCGAATTCAGTACAAAATGCCCCACCTCACGTTGTGCTTTTATTCAACAGAGGTGTCAATTTCAGATCCAGAAAGTATAATTCCAGACCAGGATTTTGTTTTAACCAACTAGTTGAGCACTCTGTGACTGTGACTTTTTAGGCTCAACTGATTGGTTGAAACAAAATCCTGGTCTGGATTTTTACTTTCTAGACCTGAAATTGACACCTCTGTTATTCAGCACCGATACCAGTTTTTACACCAGTGGAAAACCAAAACAAGAGAAGTACCGTACTTTTAGTATTTTATTGAGCTACCAAAAGTACGGTACTTGCTGCCATGGAAAACCGACCTTTGTGTAACAGTCTTGATAATTGTACAGATGAATTCTGGGTAGATTTGGGCACGCATCAGGCTCATACTATGAGCGGTATTGGAGCGAAATTGGAGCGTGACAGAGTGACCACTCCAGCCTTAATAAAAAAAAAACGCTCCGCACTCTGACCAAATTCCGCCCGCTCCACTCACATGCTCTGACAGACACCCTTCCTAAGTTTGTTAAATCTGCTTTCCTTTTAGATGATCATAATTGCTTTTGGTAATATGCTTTCCCAGCCTGCACACATACACAAAACAATGGACCACTGAACCAGACTATTGGGGAATTTAGAGAAGATTGGAGTATTCAAGATGTAAGGTCGTTCCTGGCCTCATTGTGTGTAAGACATGGGCTGCATTCAATTAAATGTAATATATTCCAGCTCCATATTCCCCGGGGATATCAGGCACAAGCAAAGCCCACTCCTCTAAAGTGACTTAAGTACCAGGCCCCCGCTTCTGGGGCGGGGCCACAGGGGCATCGGCCCAGCTGAAAGCTGATTGGGCCCCGGAATACCTCCTGCCTGTCACTCACCGCTTCAAACTATAATGCTAGTGATAAGGTTGGCCTCTCTGTTTGAACTCTGAACTCTTATGACCCCCCACCTTAAAAAATCCCTTGTCCTGCTTGCCGATCACGGAGCTGCAACCCAATCTGGCATGACATGGCTAGTCAGGGCGACTTGGGTAAGTTGTTAAGGGCTTATGACGTGGAAGAGAGGGTAGCTGTGTAGCGCAAGGCTTTGAACTTGTCACCCGGGCAGGATGCTGGGAAACTGGGGGACCATGGTGTTTATTCAGTTGGCTGGACAAATGGAGGGACGTCATTGGCTCTCGTCTCCAAATCTGGGTCATGTGACCATTCCACTGCCACACACTTAAACAGAATCATAGGGGATTTCAGACCGATGATGCCGCAGCCCCGGTAAATGGATGGTAAACGGCTGACAACGCCCCAATAAAAGCGAGTCCGTGTCTATCATGTGGCCCCAAGGACTGAGCTCCAGGGAGAAGCAAAAAGAAAACCTGTTTTTGTTGTTGCGCTCTGCCCTCGCAACACAGAAACGGCCCTGTTTTTGCGTTTAAGTATTTTATGTGTCCCCATGATTGTGTGAATAATGGATACTTCTTCAGGTACTGAAAAATGGTAATCATGTTTTGATCCTCAACTTTGGTGCGTGGTGGTTGGGGGGGAGGGTGTCTCTTTCCCCATGTGTTTGGGGCTGAGAATCATTTTCCCGGTCCAATCACCCCTCCCCACCCCATCAGACGCCCACCTGACTGGTCTCAAACCCACACTTGCTCCTGGCAAACTCCACAAACCGAGGCAGATTTGGTAGCATATGGGGGAGTGAGACCATATCACCCCCTGCTATTAAAACAACCCCCCCACTTTTGGGCCGACTAAACAAACAGCAAACACTGACATCTCCCGCATACCCTGCCCCCATTCCATGAGATCCCTTGTTTTATTTTACTGCGGGGGGGGGGGGTACTGTGGAGGAAGAAGCTGCAAGCAGAGACTGACCCCCCTCTCATCCCTCCGGGGGCCGCTTTCACCCGGTGCTGACGTGGGGGCCCTTCGGCGCTAACGCAGGGGCCCTTCGGCGCCGCCTGGCCTGCACCAGTCTGCCTCTCCATGTCAATTGCTAGCGAGTCCACAACCTCCAGCGGAGCCTGTGGCTGGATCTCATATCGATTCCAAGTACATAATTTGACAAAAAAAAATGTTTTTTCAAGTGAAGTAGAAACACAACGTGAAACCCACTTTTTGGTTTGTCTTTGCCAAAAATCATCACTACAGGTTTATGAAAAGGGGGAGGGCAAGCTTTTGATAGGGGGGGGGGGGTCTGATTGAAATGAAAATGAATGAGAACACACTATTTCACCTAATTAGTGTACATGGATTTTTGGGAGGGGGGTTAAAGCCCCCTAAAGCATCCCTAGCTACACCTCTGCCAAAAATACACTTAATCGTTATTTTTCACCTCCCAGCTGATATGCTAGAGTGACTTTGGTCTGTCAGTAGATGATAACAGGAGATCTGACTTCAGTGAAGGCACCCGCAGCACGGGGAGTTTGGGGGAAACCGGGGGGATTTTATCTTTATCTTTTCAGGGTAGAAAGTCTGCTTAGGATCGGACGAATTTCCCCGAAACAGAAGCAGCCCACAGCAGGAGCTATGAGGGCGTCAGTAAAGGCCCCCTTGGGGTTTAGAGAAACAGAAACACTCCCGTATGAAGCGGTGAAAACTGGAGTCAGGATAAAGCTGAACTGAGATCACCTGACCCACCGTCCCGGGATGAATGTGCCTGCACATTCACTCCACTGGAACATTCCAGGAAGGTAAATTCTGAGGCCCAATTGAAATATGCCCACGCTTGAGGGAACCCCAGCGCGCTGGGCATCAATCCGTGCGCCTATCTGATCCCGAGAGCATCTTGGCAGTGGTCTGGGTGGTGTGGCAAGCTGCCATCGCGCGGTACTGTTTCGCAGAGTGCACCTGTCACGGGTCAGAACAGGAATTGAACGCTAGCAGGGAACAAAGCCCACGGATCATCCATCCTTTATGTACTGCTGATTTTTAGAAGCCATGGGAAGCCATTAACATTGAGTACATTCTGCTCCTCCCCCTTCAGGGACCAGAGAGTCAGATATAAAAGGGAGACACAGAGACCTCCCCGATTCAAATCACAGATATCCATCATCTCACCTCTAGTTCCTCTACACCTGCCTGCCTGTGACCCGCTCCCCCCCCCTCCCCCGCAAAACCCCACCTGAAATAAGATCCATTCCCAAAAGTCAGGCTTTCAGGCTTTAATTTGTTGTGTCTACACTGTTGCATTGTGGGATTTCGCTTGGCAATAGAATTTCATGCTTTTCAAACAAGCGTGAAGTATTGTCGGCTGATTCCGGGGACTCAGTCACGCCTTCCAAGGTCACAATGGCTTGGAAGGGGTAGGGGGGTACTTCCTATTCGTGTGTGAAACGTTCACAACATGTGCTGTGGCTGATGGTGGCGGACAACTAGAACTAGCCTTTTGTTTCCCCCTTTTAAAAGTCAACGTACCAGGTTGGGGCTATTGAATTTGAGTTAACAGAATCAACAAACCAAGGCGGCACCAATGTCTGAGGGAACCGGGGTGATCTCTCGCATCCTCGCTACCTGAGTCGCCTCGCCTGTGATTTGGCTGAATTTTGGTGGGATAAAGGCAGCCGTCTCGGCACAGAGAGACAGTCTGTCAGCAGCTGGGGGAATGCGAGCAGGACTCTGAGAGGAGGCGCAGCGATTTGGCTGCGGATTCGGCTCACAACTCCTGCCCACTTAGACATCATTAACGCTGTTGCTACATGACAACTCCCGAGATCCCAGAGATAGCTAATGAAGTGTAGGGAGAGGCAAACAACATTTCGGGGATACTCAAACATGCCACCCCCTCACAAGAACAGCCCCCCCTCCCACATCCAGCCACTCACTTATATCCATTCTGAAGGGTTTCGTAAAATCAAGCTTCGGGATGCAGCAGGTCTTTTTAATCAGGATCGTTTTAGGCATCGATTTCTGCATGTGGTCTGGCATGCCCAAGTCTCTAACTGCAAAGGCACGTCCGAGCTAATCACCGCAAATTACTCTCATAGCGAGGTGTTCGATCTGCTTCTTTAAGCAGCTGTCGTTTTTAATAGATTCATCACCTGGATGGTTGTCTGTGGTTGAGGAAAATGTGTGGCGGCTTTGGTGGATTGAGAGGAGAGACTCGCTCTTGATACCGGAAGCAGCAGAAGGACAAGTGCACCATTTTTACTGTTTAATATTTTACAGCAGTAAGTCATGGAACATGGTTCAGTGGTATGACAGCTGGAACTTCCAGCCCTTAGCAACCTAAAGGTTGAGAGTAACTCTGCTGGTGTGCAAATGGGAACTACAGCTATTCATGTTTACCCCCCACCTCCCCATTTAGAACTTTGGCCTCCACTTAGAAGTCCTCATTCAGAACCTTCACCCCCATTTAGAACCTTCAACCTCCACTTAGAGCTGTCAGCCTCTCATTTGAAATACATCCCCCATTTGGCACCTTTAGCCTCTCATTTAATAATCTTCACTCCCATTTAGAACTTTCAGTCTCCGCTTAGAATCGTTAGCCTCACATTCAGATTGTTCTCCCGCCATTTCAAACCTTCAGGCTTATTTAGAATATTCAGAACCTTCAACCTGCAGTTAGAACCTCCCGCTTCATTTAGAATCTTCACCTCCTGTTTAGAACCTTCAGCTGGCAGTTAGAACCTCCCGCTGCATTTAGAATATCCTCCCCATGTAGAACATTCAGCCTAAATAAAACCTCTAACTGAAGTTAAACTCTCAGCCTTAGACTGCTATATTAGCGTGAAGCTTTTGAAAGGTTGTATAGAGACCGGAGCACAGTTTAAAATGTTCTTTTGGCACAGGGAGCCTTTTTACAGCTTTCCAAAGTACTGGTTTATCTACATGGGTACTTTGGAAGTCTGTTATATCCAGCACTTTCATTTATATCATTATCATTTACATAACTGCTATAGTTCCTGCAGTCACACCAGGCCCATTTTACGGGAAATCCTTTATGCACCGGCAAAGAAGTCTGCTGGAATAAGTAACGTATTTACACAACAGGTAGAAGGAAATGGAACATCTTCCACCATCCAGATGACAGGCAAAGAAAAAAGCTGCAATCGCTCACGCCGTAGCAAAAATGTCGCGCAAATAAAACACATTACTTTATACAGATTTAAAAAGTGGCCTTTTCCTGGAAATGATGTCTAATAATGCCTAATGTGAAGATGTTCCAGGATTACAAAAAGGAAAAAAAAAAACATAGTACAGGAGCTCCTCGGGTTACGACGGCCTGGACATACGACGTTTCGAGTTTGCCACGCTGACTCCAATAAAAACTATTTCGCCTTACGCCGTTAGCCGTACTTATGGACCATGTGGGCGAACTAGTTTGGTTGCGCATGGTAACTCATTTGTGCTGGAACGATTTCAGCACGTACTTTTCGAAAATGAAAATGAGCTGATGCAGCGGAGCAAAAGTGATCATTGCATTTCAATATGTTGTGGCACGATTTCTTGGTTTAATTGTATGTGATGCAAACCCTTCTAATTGTTTTTTCTGGGTGGTATTTAAATGAGATGCAAAGCAATGGAATGAAGGTTTTGCATTATGAATAAGCATTATGTCACGGTCTCACTGAAAAGCAATGCCTTTTGTGCATCGCGTTTCCACATGGCACAGTTTCTGCAAAACAATGTTGTGTCGATTGATTTTCCGTGTATACTGTGTAAGTCGTGTTTGCTTTTCAAGGTGGCACGAATTCCGCTCCATAGCTCTAAATTATGATCTTACAACTGTGTTAGGATAGGTAAGTGACTAGGAAAGAGGCTATGGTGTGTTTCGACTTACACCAAAATTCGGAGTACATCACTGTCGTAGAAATGGAACTGTGTTGTAAAACGAGGACCCCCCTGTATACCTTCTTTCCAGGGTATGGACAAAAATTAATAATATCAGGAAATGTGAGTTTGCTGTAGCCATATTTATGCATTCAGTAAATAGGAAATGGCTTTTGTTTGTTGCTGTTGAGGGCTATTCTTTCCTAAACAACTGGTGCTAGGAAATATTTTCAAAGTGTTCCTTAAAAAGCTTCAAAACTACTTTTAAGATACTAAAAATTGGACCACTTTCTTCCCTCAAAATACAGTTACTGTTGTGCACGTGGCACACGATTTCAGCACGCAACTTCACATCATTGGTTATTTTTTTACACGTTTAGTCTGTTACAGTTAATACTCTATACTCCCATATGATAAAATGAGCATTTTGCGTTTACATTCCAGGGCTATGGATCATGGCCAATAGTTGGCATCTTTTTGAAATTCTCTGAAAAAAAATGTTTCTGTGGCCTGGAACAATTTACGTATTCATAGCCCTGGGGGATTATGGGAGATTACTGATGAGAAACTGAAAAGGGTGCGGGGTCACCCACGCTTTTACTGTAAATACTGTCGTATAGGAGCACTTTTACAAAATCAAACTCACGGAGTGCCAGATGATTATCGGCGACACTCAGTGGGCGTTCGTCCTGAGGGCAGGAAAGTGAGGATGTCCCACAGAACACAAGGAAAAGGTGCCCCTGAAAAAGAGTCACGTCCCCTGATGGTGTCACAGAGAGAAACACCAGTTCATTCCCCAAGTTTAAGTGTGTGATAAAAAAAAATAACCTAATATCATTTCCAGTGAGCATTTCTCTCCAAACGAAGCAATTCAGGCCTAAGTGCCTCACTGAAGGGTACGAAGGCACCTCTCCCAATCGATAAACCAGGGACCCTTTCCTCCGTCACAGTCGAGCCCTGCCCAATCCGGCCCTCCGTTTAGAAAGCTGTTATTCTCTGCTGGTCGCTGTAGCCTGACACTTATCCACTGTTACGACTTTGCCTTTTGCCCGCTGTAAACTCGTCACCAAGGCATCATCGGCTCGACACGTCAGTGTTGATGTTGTCCCTCTGCCCACTCCCCCCCCCCCCTCCCATTTTAGATGGTGCTCCGAGATCCTATGGATAGTTAATGAGTCGGGGCCCCGCAATGCCACAATGAAATCTTTATATGCTACTAGGGAAGGAGGCTCGGCGGAGCGTGTGTGTGTGTGTGTGTGTGTGTGTGTGTGTGCGTGTGTTTCAGCGGGTGAAAAATAGCAATCCCAGTATCCCTCACTGGCTCTCCTTCATGTCAGCTGCCTTGGTTACAGTTCAGTTTGCCAGCACTGCTGGCTGAGTGTCTACAGCTCCCGGTCTCCCCTCCAAGTAAATGGCATCTCATTAACACACACACACACACACACACACACACACACAGACACAGACACATGGGCTCCTCGCTTCCCCTCACCTCCATTTAACGCTCTGTAATCGCTCGCAGACCAGAGCCAAAAACCAACAAAAAGAGACGACCACAACAAAGCCAGAAGAAATCAACAATACCCAAAATACACAACAATAGGGCAAACTAACTTTTCCTCAAGTCTCACTTTTTTCTTTACAGAAATAGGTGCTAAATGGTGCCGGTAATGGAAAATGACAGGGCTGAAGAGTGTTTTTTTTTTTTCTTTGGCGACTACGGCAAATTCACCACTTTCACCGGCTGGACATATTCCCCGGATCCGCTCCCATGAGCACACGCACTTCTGCACTCGCACCTTTTATCGACACTGTTGCTTGTCACCGTAATGATGTTCAGGGAAAAAAACAGGTCTTACTGCTTAAAGATAAAAATCCGCAAAACTTTGAGGGATAAATAATCTTCCTCACTATATCAGATTAAAGCCACACATTAGACGAATACAAAAAAGAAACGCAGTTATTACCTTTCGGGAAGATCCCTGCGGTCGAGCAGGTCAGGATGGTTGGCGAGTTCCTCTCCGCTGTCTCTCTCTCTGTCTTTCCGCACACCTCCTGCTTTGTCCCCCCCCCACTCTGGCTCCCTGCCCCGGGGGTCGCCCCCTGGTTTGTATCTTCTCGGGCACTTTGTGCGGGAGCACTGGGCAGATCTGGTTGACGAGGAGCTCAGACCTCTTTACTGTATCGGCTGGCTTCTCCTCCCCTCGATGCCCCTCGGAGAAACAAACTGATCTTCAGGTGGATGAAGCAGGTTTAAATGTCCTCTCTCTCTCTCTCTCTCTCTCTCTCGCTCTCCTCCCCCCTCCCCTTTTACCTCTCTCCTCCTCTCATGTCCTGCATTCTTCGGGAGTTAGTCTCATGTGTGCTTCTCCTCTTCTCTCTCCCTGTCTTCCCTCTTTCTCTCTCTCTCTCCCTCTCTCTTACTCTCTCACTCGTGTCTTTGCCCGCTCACCGTGGCTCTCCTCGTGCTCATGAATATTCCAGCGCGTTCCCCCTGCAGCTGAAGTTGACTGAATTGGCCCACAGGAGCCAAGAACCATGTCCCTACTGCTTGAGGGTGGGGGGCTTTTAGGGAGTGTGTGTGAGGGGGGAGTGTCCCTCTGGAATGGTTGGGAAGGGCTGGGAGAGGCATCCAGTCTCACCCACGAGGTTGTGCTTCTTCTGGGTGCTTCTGGGACCCCTAAGATGGAGGTGGGCAACATACCTTTCTGGAGGACTTACGTGGAGTCCTGCCTAATGAAGGGTCCCGTAATATACTGATATTCTCAATGAGAGGGGTTTAAAAAAGATCTAAAGTCATGTTAGGCATGCAGGGCAATGCTGACCCTCCAAGCAGCATGTATCGTGAACATTTAATTAAAAAAAAATTTAATCAACTTTCGGGGATTCAGTTGAATCAAAACAGTGATGCTTTGGATATAAGGAGACTTGGAAACTGCTGAAGTGGGGGCGGTGTGTGGCTTGGACTGTAATCAGACGTGGATCAGTCCAAATCCCAGGGTAGACAGGGTGATGTCACCGCTGGGCCACAGCAAGAACCTTCACCCCCAGTAGCTCCGTGGACTGTCTCATCCTGCTTTCTTAATAAATGTACATTGCTTATAAATAACTCATTAAGGACTGAAAAGTATCACTCGTGAGATGGGGGTTCTTGTGACACATGATTTTAAAGAGGCCATGTGGCGTGATATTAAAGAGGTCACATGAATTTATGTGACATGATATTAAAGAGGTTGCTGGACATCAGGAAAAAATGAAGGACCGATTAGGCAGAACCGCGGCGACCGCGTCCTGCGCATTGTGATGCGACAGCAGTCACCACCCTGATGGTATCCAGGAGACGGGCATTCCTCTGCCGGCATGAAGTGGTCCACTGGGGGGAGGGCGTAACGGAAATGACGCGGTGTCACGGGGTCAGAATGGATCGATGTGCCTTTCGGGCTCGCCGCTTGACAAATGCAATTATCAAATCGACGGGAGTGGCCTGTCCCCTCTGGTGTGCGTGACGCATGGGCTCTGCTCGGGAAAGACCTGGGGGTGGGGGGGCATGAGGCAAATACACACCCCCCTTTTTATCCCAGCTGCCGGCGTGAAAAAGTTTGTTTGTTTGTTTTCCCAGGATTGTAAAACGGTATGAGTCTGACTCTATAAAGATAATGTCTGTTTTAGTGGCCCCTGAGACAGGCCTGAAAAAACAATTAAGGCCCTCCCCCTTCGCCCGCATCACCCAGCCAATACTGCCCCCAACTCAGGACGGCGCTCTAAGCCTAATTGCATTATTACCGGTACCGGAGTCTGATTGACAGACTCCTGATTCTAGTAGAATCACACTGTGTATACACGCAAAAATGTACAAATGTACTAGCCATTTCCTTGGAAAAAAATAATAATAATACGCTGTAATATTAGGTAGATGTGCTAGGTAGGTGTTGTTCTGTAAAGAATATTGATTTTCTTTTCATATGACAGCTGCATAATGTTAGCAGCTCCTTTTCATAAATATCTGGCAGGTAATGTGTTTGAATGTACTGGGAATTAGAACTCTCAGCAGAGACAACATGGCAGGCGTTTACAGGACCTGCAAGGCACTATGTACGCTACACATAATGAAACTCTTTTGCATAAGCAATGGGAGCGGCTACTCTGCTTAATACTTAGCAGGGTGTCGAGAAATCTTGGTGGGATGAGGCGTCCAGCTAATGCCACGCTAAGAAGCGCTTTCCGGAGTTTCTGGCTCCGAGGGTGACCGTTGACGTGGACTGAATGGACTTAGTTCTCGATAAACCTCTGAGTAATTCCACCTTTGTTTAAAGAAGGCCCCACGGGCTTGAAAGCAGAGCATTATCAGACATGATTGGAACAAAGACTATTACCCTCTCCAGGCTCTCGCTCACTCGCTCGTTCGCTCACTCACACGCATCTTCCCCCGGCTGTACTGGCTCAGGCCGGCCCATTATTCAATTACCACGTAGCCTGGCCACTACTTTCCCATTTTTATTCGGCTCCTCGGGCGGAGATGGTCACATAATCCAGAAGATCGCCTGGAAAATGGCAGATGTGTGTATACCATCAACGGATGTGACGTTAAAGGGAGATATGTCAGATAGGATGACGATTCACATTTGGGATCCACTTCTATCGAACCCTCAGCAGAAGGGGTCTCTGATCTCTGGCTCTGAGACCTGGTAGCTGTTGTGTCAATGATCTTCCGCTCCTCACCATTGAGGTCGTGACTGACGTTTTTGGCAACACACCATCTATTGCCAGGTTACTGATCCATTTTTGCATATATGGAGTAATCAGAATTTATCCTGACTTACTTGGACGTAAAAAAATAGGCTCATGAAGTCAGTAAGAGTATGAAACCCCTAGAGGGGGTGATTGGATACGAAAAATGGGTCCTTATTTAGGAGAGCAATGGCCTGGGGAGAGACACTATTCTACTGTCCATGTTCCTTCCTCTGTAGCTGGTGGTTTGTTTGTAGCTGGCGATTTATTTGTAGCTGGGGATTCGTTTGCAGCTGGTGATTCATTCGTAGCAGGGGAATCGTTTGTAGCTGGTGATTCGTTTGTAGCAGGGGAATCGAATGTAGCTGGTGATTCGTTTGTAGCTGGTGATTCATTTGTAGCAGGGGATTTGTTTGTAATGGTAAGTCATTTGTAGCTGGTGATTCATTTGTAGCAAGGGAAACATTTGTAGCTGGTGATTCATTTGTAGTAGGGGATTCATTTGTAGCTGGGGATTTGTTTGTAGTGTATGCTGCCCCCTAATAGAGAATCCGGCCAGTGCTCCTTTATGAACTATTATCTGGAGAGCAGAAACTTTAAGGGTTTTAGGTTTTCAAAGCTGCAAGACCAGTGCAAGACTGTCTGTGCGATTTATCCCCGATACGGCCCTGAAAAATGAGAGGGCTAAGTAGGTCTGGCAGCGGAGCACCGCTAAGCTAATACGTTATTTATGCAGTCACAACGCATCAACGGGAATTATTTAAATGGCGAATTAATAACTGGAAACGCACAAATAAGTGGCAAAACGGTGAAATCACAGGCTGCCGCTGCAGGGGAGGAGACGCGAGCCAAATACAAATGATTTAAGGCTTTTTCCGCCTCCGAAGGGCAAGAATGAGGCGCCTTGACACGGTGCCTTTTATCGACGTTCTATCCTCGTAAAACGATTAGGGGGTGCCACTGAATCATGAAACCCCATGCAGTAACAGCTTCTCGCCTCTTGGAGGCGAGGGTGAGTGTTATCCTGGGGCAGGGGGCGTCAAATATTATTACTGTGTAATAATTGCGTAATTTAAGTGAACAGGCTGAATGGGAAAGAACATCCTGTCGAAACTACCTGGTCAGGGCAGGGCGGGGTGTTTGGGGGTGGGGTTTTGACAAGACAAACACCCAACTGTTGATTTAGCAGCAAACATGACCTCGCGTTTCAAATCACTCCCATTCTGTCACTCTTGACCAGGGATAGTCGATCTGTCTGTACACAGACAAACATCTCCACGGCAAGACTCCGCTGTGTCCATGGCGAAATGTTTTGATTGAGAATAAAAAAAAAAACAATGTAGGTTTTTAAATACCATGTCCATGCTGAAAATTGCATTTTGATCGAAATGTCTGTCAGAGTTCGCCATGGAGTTGACCATCGCTCTGCACCTTGGGCAAGCGACGATTTTATTGCACTGCCCTTGTTTGTGTATGTGTCCTGGTGCCTATCTCCTCCATTGGGGGCAGGGAGGTATTACCGGCTACCTGCATTCTGCACTTGAGCTTTGATACCCTACCTGAATCAGCGTCACTGGACCAGCGGCAGCTTAGACGCATTACGCACCGTGGCGTTCCATCAAAGGCAGAGCGTGGCACTGCCGTAATCGCTCTCACGGCTCAGCGAGAAGCCGGACTCCGCCGGCCCGATCCGTACCAGTCCGCTCTCAAAAGACGCTCGATGTCAAACCAGAATCTGACCCCAGGACGGGCGCTTTTGATCCCACTTTCACTGTGACAGTTTCCTTCCTGCTTGGACCTTATTTGGACCTCGAGCCGTCTCTAGGAAACAAGGCTAACCCAAGGTCACGTGATCATCCGAAGGGGGGGGGGGAGCACATGTGCCCCCAATATTGAATTTGGCTTCAATCATCCCTCCAAAAAATAGACCTTTGTATGTATTATTAAATTGTGTCCCCCGAATATGAAACTCTCTCCTACACTATTGACTGTGACACTTTAAATCTTTTATATTTTATCGCCGGTAAATTCCAGATCCTGGACCTACTTCAAAGTTACTTCCGCTGCTTATACACACGGGGAAATTAGCTGTGAAAGCTTCTAACACGATGACCTATGCTGTGCAGATTTGAGACTTTGCTTTCCAATTAGGCCGCGATGAAAAATTAATTCCAAATATGCCAGCTGAATGTTTGGTATTATAATCTCTTTCTTATTAAAATATTTATATTCTTGTGTTTTTTAACTTGGCCTCCGGCAATCATTACAGCTTTCTTAATCACTCTATCTTTTTATGAATTTATTTTTTTTGGGGGGGGGGGGGTGGTGGTGAGTAATTATCTTGCTTTTCCTGAAGCCGTGATTTTTTTCTCCCGTCCTCCTGGGAGATATCTTGTAATTGCTTAGTATGAATGCTGCCCACTGGTAGTGCTTTAACACCTTAATGTGACCTTTGACCTCCTGGCACATTATATTCATATGACCTGCCACCCCCACCAGTGAGCCCTGTTTTATAGGGAGTGTGTGCACTACTAAGTGGCTTGAGGGTGTCAGAACAGGGACAAAAACTGCTGCTGTGCTTAGAAGATCTTCACTGAAGCACCTCTGATCTCCGGCCGGTTCTTCGGAACCCAGGGTGATCATATCTTTCTGAAGCTTTAAGAGGACAGGGGTGACTGTTTTCTGGGTGTGTGCAGGTGTGGGTGTTTGTTTAGGGTAGGGGGTGTACGCTCCTATCTAAACTACTCATAATTATAAATTCCCTCTGGACTAATGCACCCCCCACAGGCTGTGAGTAATGATGGCGAGAACACTTGCTTTCACAGGGACCCCCCCAGGGCTGGACCCCCTGCCGCTCTCCTACCCACCTAGGAGCTCTGCCTAAACTCAGCTCCCACCCCTATCTCCCACAGAGGCACCATAGACTCCATGGCTTCTATTACGGGAACCAGGCCTAAGGGGCCAAGTTTCCAAACTCAAGCCCCATACAGAGAGCTGGACCCAATAACCCATCTTTCCTCTGCCTCAGGGGAAGGAGCACTTGGGGGATGGACTTCAGGAAAAGGCCCGTTTCCCTCCAGGCTTCTGGGAGCAGACAGGCTCAGCAGAAACCGTTGCTTAATGGTGTGAGACCCAGATGCACAGTGCTTGTGACAACTCACCCCAGCTTTGCTGGAATTCTGGGCTTGGAGAAAGTGGGTGTTGGGCTGGACTGGTGACGACACGGCCTTCCCGCAAAGCCGGAGACATCACGCTTAATTAGCCTGGAATGGAACCTGGGCCACAAGCTGCCTTTGTTGGCTTTGGGCAAGACTCCATAGCCCTGCAGATAAGCAGCACAACTGGAGACAGCAGGTGAGCGCTAGCTTGCGCTTTTCACTGCATTTTCCGAGAGAGAAAACAACTATGACTAGGGCTAAAAAGACAATGCATTAGCATTGATCTAGTAATAATGTGTTATTATTTCTTTGATTCTTCATTAATTTTGATACCTCAATGGAAGAATAGGATAAGCAATGGTCTAATTTGTACATGGAATATTCTAATTATAAAATTGTGATTAAAAAAATAATTGTTTGACAGCACTATACAATTTTTGCTCATACTGTTCTCCCATTGGGGTATGGAGATTAACGCAAGTACAGTTAACGAATCAGAAATAACGTGTTATGACTTTAAGATTGACGCAACCATGTTAGTATGTTAACTTCGGCAGCCTGATGTGCACTGAAAACTTTTCTCAGAAATTTTTGTGCATAGCAGACATTAGCTTCTGCCTAATTGGTCTCCTCGAATAACGATTATTGTTTCTGCATCATAAGAAGTGGATTTCGAGTTCATTCCAGGGGGTGCTTGGCTTTCGGAGGTCCAACTGGGCCAGTGGCCCGCTGCCTTTTCCTAACAGCGGGTAATGACTGGTAACCACGAAAGCTGCAGAAACCGCGTTTAGGTATCGACACAGCGAGACAGAAATTAATTGAATACATGAAAGGGGGAACAATGACTTATTTTCAGATGAAGAGGGGATCAATACTTCAGAAAAGAACTAATGGATAATGAGGGAGAGTTTTGAGGGTCTGGTGGTGTATGGGAGAGGCAGGAAGAGGTGAGTTTGGGATGCAGGGGGGTTGGCGAGTCAGTCATCCATCTGTTGAGCCCAATAGCAGGTGTATGCTGCAGCCATTGTCCTCGAACCGTGATCTGTTGGGTCACATAAAGTAGCCTGATGGGCCCTCAGGAGCAGCTTTGCTGCTTCTGGGGCCCCACTCAGGAAGCCACTCCAGGGGCTCCCCTGCCCCCTATCCCAGTGTCACAACCATTTGTAGCTAACAGGGGGCAGTAGTAAGCACTGCCAGTGAGTACTGCAGTAGTAAGCACTGCCAGTGACGGTGGCAGCCAGCTGCAGCTCTCCCCCATCCTCCTACATTGGGATTGTCAGATCTGTCACATATATGCATCTTAGAGAGTTTGGATAGGGTTTGAAATTAGATAGGATCAGAACTTGACAGGCTACGGAAATAGGTTTAAGGCTGGAACTTAGGAAGTTTACACAGGGTCAGAGTTTGGGCATAGTCAGAGCTAGCAAGGCTATAGTCTTTTGGAATTAGATTCTCATTTTTAACTAATAAACAAAATAACAAAAATCAGGTCTAAACTCGGATGATTTATTTTTATTGTATTATAGATTCCCCCATGGTAATTTCGGTTGTGTTGCATTGTCTGGCTTTCATGTCTTCCAGGGGTGGCTAAGACAGCTGGCCTTGTCCACAGACAAACACACACACGGATGAAAATGAAGAGGGCCCGGAGCATGCAGTGGTGCCTGGAGAATGCAAGATAAAATGCGACGGGCGCTGCTTTGGCGCATCTGCGATCCGGCGTGTCAAGCGATTATGGGTGCCCTGTGTTAGATAGTCACATTGTGCTTATTTACAGATGACCTTCTGGCTTAATAAAGTGTTCTTCAGGGGCCAGACTGACATTTCAAGGAATCAGCCGCGACGTCTTGGCTGTGAAAGGACCTGGCTTGATTGAAGTTTCTTTTGTCTGAAGAACTGAACACTTAATCACTGAGGTCAACATGCCGGCGCGCATTAATTATGTAAATATACGTCCATGGCGACTGAAAATACCTGATGTTCTCAGACAGGGCAAAAAGACACCACTCAAAGATATCCGCCACTTCCCACAAACAATTTGTTCGGAATCCATGGAAACTCGTTATAGAGACAGTTTTCATTTTCTGTCGTGTCCTGGAGAATTCCCCACATCATCCCTTTTCAATCTGTGGTGTATCTCTGTAAACAATGAAAACATTGTCCCGGTGATGAGATGGGACAGTGAAGCATGGCTGACTGGCGTAGCCTGGGAGAGAGACACACGGGTAGGATGGGAAATAGTGAAAACAGAACAACCACCCCCCCCAGACTCTGACTTAAAGAAAACAACAAATTTTTACATTTTAACAATTAACAATTTAACAATTTAACAATTTAACAATTTAACAATTTGACAATTAAGGCCATATTTACAGCTGTATTTACCCCCAAGAAGAGGTGATTACTTGTGACAATAATGAGAGATTCGATGTAAATTGGGCCGGCCAACCACAAGCTTTCTCAGAATTCACCTTACTCAGATCCATTTGGCCACTGAACCATCTAAGACAGGCTTAGACTCATATTGAAAGCCGTCTCATTAAGATGTGGATCTGGGGTCTGTTGTGGGTGAAACAACGGGCTGCGGTGGTCAGGCTTTTGTCTGTATCTGTGCCAAACATGATGCGTTTGCACCTGATAATCACGAGGAGTCCTGGAGCACAGTCATCATGCAATAAATGAAACCATGTGACCCACAATACATCTCAGAATGCGAGGAGTATCATGTGTTCCTCCAAGAAATGGTCCTCGGCAGAGCCGGCCCAAGGCATAAGCGAACTAAGCGGCCGCTTGGGGCCCCACACCACCAGGGTGCTTGAAATGTCAAGATATCTTGATTTAGGTCATGGGGGGACCCAAATAAAATTCTGCTTAGGGCCCCATAAAGGCTCGGGCCGGCCCTGATCCTCGGGTAGAAAGCACGCTCCTCCTCGGGTGTCCTCTTTAAATCCCGTCTTCACCAGAATAGTCTCATGTATGTTGGGCTATGTTGCTCCCTGCTCTCTCCATTGTATATGTGTGTCTCGAAGGAGAGCATGATGGGAAATGCGAAACTCACAGTTTTACAAATGGCTAGCATCATTTCCTCGTCACATGTTTTGGTACAGAATAAACTGCAGGATCCTATATTGAAAGCATCCGTACAGGATGGTGAATGCAAAATGGGGCCATGCAGAGGAATTAAGTAAAGACTGCATAAGTATTCAAAAGGCACTTTATGCTTGTGCTGAATAGAGGAGAGCCTTCTTAGTTAGAAAATGGCTTGCGAGTGAATGTTCTTTCCCGGAGAGTTATCTGTTTTCATATTGGATAATACTGTGCTTTTAGTGAATGTTTTTACTATGGGAAATGTCTAAATGTGTGAAGGGGTGACTAAATAAATGTTATAACATTATAATTATAATGGGTTTGCTGATAGAGGTTCTGCAACAACAACAGAACCCGCAGGTAGGACAGGGGTTGAGCACCCCTCCAGTAAGCCTGAAATCCCCACCTTTTACAGATATGGCAACCCCCTGATTGGGGTAGGATGATTTCTGTATTTTATGCAGGGCAGGGGCCACAGGGGCACTGCCCCCAGCTGGAAGCTGATTGGTTACCAGAGTGCCCCTCCCTCTCACTTACAGATTCAAAACATATCTTTAGCTAATGATAAGGTTGGCCCCTCAGCATGAATTATGGCCCCACTTATGCCCCCCACCTCAAAAAACACAACCCTAGAACGTCTCAATGCTTAGCATGCTGGCATTCACCCAGCAGAGACCCCCCCCAAGGTGACTGGCAAGGCACGTGGTTTGCACATTCTTCATCCACCCAATCGCAGTTCACCGGAGCGCCCCAGAGTCCCGCCCACTTCACTTTCCTTTTCTTTAGATTGTTACTCCTCTGTTCCTATACAAAATTAATTATCCCAGAATTTAATTGGGGTTCCTTTTGAAAATGTCCCCGGCGCAGTTCCGGTACCAGACTTTGAAGGGGCCGATCACAAAGAAATGCGTTCTATTGTCCCTCTAACAAAGACTGGCGGGGATGGT
>JAODKN010000079.1:18585081-18602154 GCA_026774425.1 Petrocephalus zakoni
TTACATTTTCGTCCAAATTAGCAGGGAGACGTATATGTTGTGTGTCGTTATGTGCAGCAGGGGGCGGTGCACCTGAGGGAAGGGAACATATTCCTGTCGAAGGGCCACACATGCGCGTACTTGGGCGACTCCTTCGGGGGATCTGCAAGTGCCAGGGAAACAAGTCTGATGAATTATATATTTGAAAGCAGCATTCTGCGTTCTTAGCCCAGTGACGGGCTGGACTGGGTCGGAATGGAAGGATCTCGATATCCCTCCTACTCCTGGAGGATTGGATTAGTATGCACGCCCATCTTTCTGGGTGGTTGAAGAGCCCTGCGATCCTTTATTGTTTTTATTATTCCGAGGCTCACGCTCAGCCTGTCGAGGCAAGCCTCAAGCTTAACGAGGGCCAAATTACATTCTTTTCCTGCTTTTTCAAAAAATTGTTATTATGGCCCGTAATTCGCAGGCCAGACCGCTGATCCATTCTGCTCTGCCTGATGCTTCTCCGTGCCGCCAGGCTGACCCGCCTCGCCCCCCAGTGATTCTGCTTGTCTATCACGCCTCGTCAAGCGGTACTCCTTCTGGTGGGGCCGGGGGGGGCAGCGGGGTGGTGGCGGTGGTGTCCAAATGGGAAGTGTGTGATTCGGTAGGGAGACCGGAGCCAGTGGGTGAGGTGCGGAGACACACTTCTTATTAGGCATATTTTTCTCACCCCCTGTATTCATGAATGCTTAGCTTATCAGTTTTAGCCTGTCCCCTAACAGCTCCTACGCTTAGTTTTTTAATTGAAATCTATAATAACTTTCCACTTATGTTATCTGGTCCGTAAATCCTGGCGATGGGGCTAGGCCGTCCCCGTTGCGTGCCGACATACCTCCAGCAAGGTGCCTGCAGCCGCACGAGTGCATGCCGCCCCTGATTGATGCCGTCCCTGATCGATACGCGAGGATCCTGGAGAAGTGATGGGCCTAATTAGTCACTCTGAGCAAGCTATCAAGAGTGAAATCCAGGAGAGGTCTGCTTTTTTATGCACCGCACACTGAAATCAGCTTCTCTGGCAGCATCTGGGGTGACTTCAGCTGAGAAATATGGCACACTGACACCCTGGTTAAATTAAAATTAAGAGTAGTCGAGCATCAGGACAGTGATTATGTCTGGAAAACTGAGCTGAAAATAAAAAACCTCCCAGGCACTGCTAAGGACGCCTATCGTCCGCAGTGAGGGTCCTTCAGAATTCCCTCTAGAAACCTGCCATCCACTGAAATCTAGGTAAAAAGTGAGACAATGATGCATTAAGACGAACGACGCATGCGTCCTGAGGATCTGTGAATAATTTACTCTGCTACATACCTAATAGTCTGAGTAGCTAATTCCGACCTCCATGTGGACTGACAGAGGTATGCAGTGGCACCGATGCCAACGGCGAAGGCCTCGGCAGGCTTACACTGGGCCAGTTTTGAAGTGCCGCCAAACCTGGTCCAGACGCGTCCTTTTCCTGAGCGAATCCCCCTGAGCTCCCAGTTTAAGGACCGAAGCCCCAGAAAACTGGGCAGTGGGTCCGTGGCCCGACTCCATGGAGGAGGAGGACTGGATGGGGTTGAAAGGCTGGCAGACGTATCCATGCCCACTCCTGGCAGGTTTTTATGGGGGATTTATGGGACTCTGTGTGGAGCAGAAGAGGCCATTAGCCATGGGCAGGCTAGGCGCTGCTGCCCAGCATTTGGGAGTCTTTGGGAGGCATCCCTTCCACCCTGTTGTCAGATCTCTTCTATCCCTACTTCTCCTTGATTGCAAGAAAAATTAGAGATTATCCAGCAGCTGGGCACATGGAAACAGGAGAAGGAGGACTACCTAGAGACAGCTGTATCACGCCAGGCACGGATGAAGCAACCCCTCCAAGCAGATCCTCTCGGGTCACGTTGCCAAGGCGGGATCCGCTTACAAACCACGCCGCTTCTACTGCCCACAGTTTCCCTCTTCTTCATTTACTAAGCTTTGCCTTGTTGACCCATCTCTTGAACATGTTGCCTATTTTCAAGCTTGTTTGTCCATTTATGCATAGTTAACCCTCCTATCCAACTCATCTACCCATGTTTTTAGCCTGTTCTCCCTCTCTTTAGTTTATTTACCCACCTTTCAAACCTGTTTACCTGTTATTTTGAGCCCACTGACTAATTTGAAGCTCGTTGACCTGTCTTTGGAGCTCATTGACCCATTTTGAGCTCATTTATCTCCCGAGTGTGTTTATCCATCTTTCCAGTCTTACACTCCATCATTTCCCCCAAACACCAAATTAGTCCCCCACTATGACAGGCTGCCATATCATTACTTTTAGGTCAACTGTAATCAGCAAACAGCAGCAGCAGGGTGCAGATGACATGAGTATCTTCTCATTAATTGAGGATAAAGCTGATTTCACTTTGGTGGTGTGGTGATGGGGGCACACAGTTTACTGTAATGATTCCCCCCACCTCACCGTCTAAAACACGAGGCAAATGCGTGCTATTAGCTTCATGATTATTACTAGTGTCATTTTGAGATGTCAAACTAAGAATTAAGCTGGGATACTTTTCACGAGCAGGAAGTTGTCCAGAACTCATCCTCTATTGCTATTGAATCCACACACATGTACCGCCCTCCAAGAGTTCGAACTGGCTCCAGGCCACACGATCAGTACCCTTAACCCCTAAGTGAAGGAGGCCTGAAATGTGCTGTCTGATTGGCGTGTCCCATTGACCACGTTTGACAGTTTGGATTTCTGAAGTATGTAAGGCAGAAAGACAGGCTGTATGTCATATCGTCATTGTCGTATGGTCTGCTTAACTCTGAAGGAAATGAGGTAAAGCACTGCGATTAAGCTTGACACGTACAAGATGAGGGACCTGCTTGCAAATAGACTAATGTTTCAGTTATGGGTGTGTCTCTTAATGGACAGGTGGACAGGCCTACAGGCTGAGAGTCAGGCAGGCACATACACAAACAGGCAAGGCAGGTAGACTTCATATAGTGATATCATATACTTATATACTCATACTGGATACTCATTCATACTGGAATCACTCAAAAATTTCAGGATATGAAAGCATGTTTCATATGCCCATGAAGCCTGCTAAGATCTTACAGTATTTAATCGCACACACACATACTAACAATCATGTACAGCCTTCTCATTGATTCTTGCAATAGAGTAATAGATAATTCCTATCCCCCATCTACAAGGACCTCAAAAACAGGTAGCATCAAATGGATGACCTCAAACGAAGTGCTCTGTCTCCTCTCGTTTCTTATATAGAAAGCTGTGAAATGTGTTTCTGAAAGAGAGGACAGTGTGATAAAAGGTGGCTCTTTAAATCCATGACGCTTTTAACACATGAAACATCAGTTGCGCCCTGACATCCATAATCTGAATTTCTGGTGAGACCTCTTAAAACTGCGTGTGTGTGTGTGTGTGTGTGTGTGTGCGCATCCCTGTATCTGTAATTATTACCTTGTAGGGACCGGACATCCCCACAATGTGATAAAAACCTGTAACTTCTTTTTTCTCCCCAGTAAGATAACCTCAATTTTGTAGAAATCTGTCACTGCAATCAAAAAACTAAAAATGCCTAAAGTCTTGAATCGGTTTCATTGTCCAGCCCCTGTGGACGTGTGTGTGTGTGTGTGTGTGGGTTTGTATTTGCCACATTGTGAGAACCAAATGTCCCCACAGTGCGGCTGCATGTTGTTATTGTGGGGATCAGAGTTTTCCCCATACAAATGAATGGAGAGTCCCCATAAAGATATGAATACAGACATGTGTGTGTGTGTTTTGGGGAGGTCATGTAGGGGCACATTCCTGTAGGGGGGATCATGTCTGGCTCCCCCCCCTCCCTCATTGGTATTCCATGGTTGGACCCCAGAGTCTGATGCTTGGCATTTCTTTACTTCTCACTCTGCAGGGGGGCGGGGGGCTTTGGACGTGTCTCTGTGACCGAGCTGTTCAGGTGACGGGGGGTGAGGGTGAGGGGGGGCAGTCAGCCCCCAGCCATCTTGGCATTGCTTTGACCCGGGCTGTTTTTTCAGTTTATTATTTGTAGTTTTTGCTGTTTACGACCCGTCCTCAGCTGCTGTTTGAAGCTGGCTTTCGTGTTGTCCTTCACTATCATCACGGCTATTAAACGCCCCCCGCCCCTGCCCCGACACATCACAGGAGTCAAGACCCAGAGCTTGCGGAACACGGCGGGGGGGGGGGACATGACACTGTATAGTGTGTTTGTCAAAGCCACATTCCAGTGGCGGGCTTCCCGAAACAGATCCGCTGGGAGACGGAATACACGTCCATGATCCAAACATCCCCATGGGGCCTTTTTTAAATGTCGCCTTTGTTTTGGGTTTTTTTAGGGGGAGGGCTATCATTCTGAGACTGAAGACCTGAGGCCCCTCGATGGGGGGTGTCAGATGGCTGCCCGTGAAAGTAAAACATCCCCCCTAACCCTCCAAACCCATTGGGGAGCATAATTAACAAAGACGAGAGTCGGCAAAGCCAAAAAATGCCCCCCCCCATCCCCAAACGTGGCTGGCACCCTAGCAATCAGGGATGAAACCAGGATTTTTTAAGATGGGGGACATTATATAGGCTATAATGATAAGGTCACCCTTATGATTAGTCATTGATATGGGTTGAATCAGTGAGTGACAGGGTTGGGGCACTCTGCTGGCCAATCAGCTTTCAGATAGGGCCAGGGGACCACCCTTTTTCACATCCCTGTTGGCAGGACACGGGTGACTCCAATAGGGGTTGAATTATGAGACTTTTAATGTTTTCCTGGGGTTTAAAATGATGGATAATTTAAAGTTGTCTCTTCTTTATTCTTTCATTTTGCCTCACATTTCTAAAGACCTGAGAATGGTTTAGGAAATAAGGCATGTCTGACACAGAACATGAATAACTAACTTTTCTTTGGCATAAAGTTGGCACTCACTCGTGACGGTTAATTAAAGATGCAATCTGCAGGGCTTACATCTCAAAGCAAACATCACATCTCACCCATCATCCTCTCTCTCCGCCACTCCTGACTAGCTAACTGCCCGGGGATCTTAAATCGTGTCAGACTTCAGCTCTTGGTGGGTAAGGTCTGAGCTCTTCTCTTCTCTTCTCTGTTTTTTTCCTCGTTCAGTCTTCACTGTTAAAATGCTGAATAAACTCCTTGTTTACATGCACATCCATATACACATAAGGCGAGGGTACGTCACGATACGGCACAGGCAGGCCCAGAGACAGATGTTACGAAGCACGAAAAAAATGTGAAGCGTACGGAAATGGCAAGCGAATTACGTAATTACGCGAGCGATCTGGGGCCGAAACACGATCATTCGCAAGCTGCCAGAAGCCGCCTTTGACAATTAAATTTACAGACGGCGGGCACGCCCCACGGATATTAGGGATCAATTTGAAGAACAAAATGTCTCTGTGTCTCGTTAACCTGTGCGATTGTTATTCAAAAGAGTCGTCATTTTCCTGCAATGTTCTGAGCTGTCTCCTCTGTGTCCTCCTGGCGCCAGGACATTGATGAAATTAAGATGCTTTTTGTTTCTCTGCCTGGAAGGGTAGCCAGTGCCGGTCGAAGCCCATGTGGTGCCCTAGGCAAGCCCCCTCCTTCTGTCCCCCAGCAGTTCTGTGTTGGTGTCCCCACAGCAGACAGCGCCCTAGGCAGCCGCCTACACTACTAAAAGTCTTAGGCAAAGAAACTGATGTTTAACTGATTGTCGTGTTGGTGTAAAACTGCAATATTATGGCTGTCGAAGTGTGTTAGCTTAACTATTTAGAAAGCGCTCATAAAGTCATAGCGGTTTTTACAGCAGCCTACGGCATGTTTTTTCCACTCAGCCACTAGCACACCATGTTTGGATAATCAATACCTATTAAGCTGAGCCGAGGGTCAAATTTAAGCAATACATGGAATGGCTGAGGTGCCCTGGAGGGGAGGTTTGGGAACTGAAGCGGTGTTCATATAGCCATCCAGCTAGCTATCAGTGACTCTTTGGAGAACAGAATAAATCCCTGTTAAGTTTTAATTGTGTTCCTGTTAATTCACATATGTTCTAATGTTAAATTGTATGTTTTTTTCTGAGCAACTATGCACTAACTACCCGGATAAATAGCTTTAAACATTTTCTTTGACTTCTGTACAGTACTGATTGCCATCTAAAGGGTTGAGTGTAGCAGTACTGTAGCGGTTACCAGCTGATTCCCCAGTCACTTAACATTGCACCAGGTTGTCGATGGAGTTTGAGACGCGCCATCTTGGTTGCTGCCTCGATCCTTAAAGGAAATCATAAGACAGGACTCGGCCACTCAAATTATCCTCAATTTGGCCAAACTGAGCATAACTGGATCGGCCGTCTGCCAGCTGCCTGCGCCCATCTCAGGGGCCGGTCATTGCCACAAACAAACAAAAGGCCTAAAAATAAACCTGCTCGTTAATGGTGCGCTTCGGGAATGAACCCGATATTTTAAAAACACAAAACAACGAGCGAGCGGTGCTTTTATAAGCCGGCGGCCGGCTGCAACTCCGGCTGGCGAGGTCTGCTCTTCCACTTAAGTCATCCGGAGGATTGAAAGAGGTCTAAATGGAGTCACGCTGTGATTTATGACGGAGAAAGGAGGGGAGGGTAGCCAAGTCTTCCTCGTCCAACTCTGGGAAGTCACTCGGAAGGCGGCCTGTTTTTAACAAATGTGAAGAGGGGACGGGAGGTCGCTTGGTATGTCTTGCTGAAAGAAGATATATTTTTGTCTGCCGGTTGGAACGGCGCATAGCTACTGGGTCAGTCGCTGTATCTGTGGCCAAGTTGAAGACCTTGGCTCTTACAAAGGCTCTGTTGTACCCTCGAGCAAAGAGGAACACTAGGAAGCGATTTCTAGTTCAGTAAATTGTGAAATAGGTCTTTAAATAGGTTTGGAAAAAGTAAACCAGGAATCTGTTGATCCATGCAGAGACCCACCATGTCCCCGTAACCCTGCTTAGTGTCTGGTTTTCCTTGGTTTGGTACCGCTGGGACATTACTGGCCTCCGACATGCATTGTCACGATCTTTATGTCTCACTGGAAAAAACAGCAAGATGTGTGGATGTGGCATTCCGCATGGGAAATGCAGTATTCCACCAGGTTTGAGAACAGAATGCAAGGCTTTAAAAAAAGAAATCATTTTCTGTCCTTGACACTGCCATTTCCCCATCGTGTCTTGTGACAATCACCATCACTTCCCCATCACATCCTGTGACAATCGCTTCCATTTCCCCATCACATCCTGTGACAATCGCTACCATTTCCCCATCACGTCCTGTGACATTCGCTGCCTTTTCCTCATCACGTCCTGTGACAATCGCTGCCATTTCCCCATCACGTCCTGTGACATTCGCCTCGTTTCCTCATTACGTCCTGCGACAATCGCTGCCATTTACCCATCACGTCCTGTGACATTCGCCTCCATTTCCCCATCACGTCCTGTGACATTCGCCTCCATTTCCTCATCACGTCCTGTGACATTCGCCCTCATTTCCTCATCACGTCCTGTGACATTCGCTACCATTTCCTCATCACGTCCTGTGACATTCGCTTCCATTTCCTCATCACGTCCTGTGACATTCGCTTCCATTTCCCCATCACGTCCTGTGACATTCTGTGCCATTTCCCCATCATGTCTTGTGACATTCGCTACCATTTCCCCATCACTTCCTGTGGCATTCACTATCATTTCCCCATTACTTCCTGTGACATTCGCTGCCATTTCCGCATCACCTCCTGTGACATTCGCTGCCATTTCTCCATTACGTCCTGTGACATTCTTTGCCCTCAGCCACTTTCCCATTTTACTCCCCCACACCATTACAACTGCAAAACAATTACGAGATATTAGTGTTTTTCTAAAGCGACATTTTCTGCTGTTAATTGAAATTTAATTTGATGTTCTTTTTTCTGGCTCTGCAGCTGGCAGTAAAGCACATGAGGGCCCGATCCATCTCCCAGCATGCCCTGCTCCTGAAGGCATATGCATACTGTAGGTGAGGATTGCTTGCCAGGGAGATGCTTGTGGTAAAGTCTGGACAGGTGTTGGGGTGACTGCAAAGCAGCGCTCGGAAATGGCCCGTGGAAAGGACGAGAACTGGATCTGGGTGCAGGAACAATGAAAAGTCAAAGTTAGATACCGTTTTAGAATAAGGCACCATCCCCAGGACCTTGATGCCCCCCAAGTCATACACAGAAATATGTTGTTTATTATATTATTGTTATTTTTATCATTAGCTTAATCTAACAATCTAACGGGGGTTAATGGTTCTAAAACCATTTAACGATTTGCCCCATATTTTTGCACCCTCTGCTGGGCAAATTTTATCATGGGGGACCCCTCCCCGTCCTCTCCAGGGGGTGGCTTCCCTTATTTTGTCAAGCAGGTGGAAAAAGCTATTCACTGCACAGAAGTGCAGTGTATGTCTGTGTATGTAACAAATAAAGCTTGAAAAGTGTTCATAAGGCTGTGCTGATTGGCAGCAGAGGGCTCATAACAGATAAATATCCCTGTCATACTTCAGCAATTGTAAATGGGAAAATAGTTCAGTAACATTTCCTGTTTGATATCATCAAAATAATCGTAAATCAGTAATTAAAAGGTAAATGCGAGTTTCAGCAAGTCAGTTGCACGGGCAGTTTAATTTTCATCATCTGTGGGGTAAAGGATCGTCCAAAAAAGAGCAGAGAGCAGCTGTCAAGAGTGACTAGCATAGAGGAATACTTTCCTTTTGTTCATTTTTTTTTTTTTTTTTGGATGTTGCCAGGATCTAATTATCAGATTATCATCATCACTGGTCCCCGGAGCACAGGATGGGGTGTGGGTTATTATCAAAGTGTTTGGCCTCCTGTGTGGGTAAACGGAACTAGCACCTCTGGCCCACTGCTGATTCATGGGATGTTTGACAACCTGATGCCAAAAAAGGACACCTCCTGGGGCTGCGGCTGGGTAAAGCGCCTTTGACAGCCCTTTGTAAGTGCTGGAAAATGACAGACGGATGGCGACAGTGGTACCATTGTTTTAGCAGGTTAAATAGCAATGACCCCAAACACAGGTACGCATTCACCTACTCCAAATGATGTCACAGGGCCGCAGTGTGACACTGATGCTCAGTGAGCCCCCATCTTACCATACCACACGCCTCAGAATATGCTCGAGACTCGGATGCGCCCTGAAAGATTGTACCATATATTCACTACCGCTGTCTCTAACAAAGGATATTTAGCTACAAAAAGATGATGGTGAAAAAGCCAGGAATATGAACCACGGGTAAAGATTTCTGCCTTCTTGACAGACTTAAGTAGGCTATTACGAGATGGATGGGCTTTCATCTATTACATAAGAGAGAGGAGATAATAACAACTGTTATTTCACATCTTTACACAGAGCTCCAATTACCCTGTGCCCTCATAATGGAGCAATGGATATAGATGGCATGGGGAAAGGTACATTGGAATATTTGCTTGTTATAAAGAGAATATAGACAGTGTAAAACAGTACATTCAGTGCAAACAAAACCGACATTGTAAAACAGTATATACGGTGCAAACAAAACCGACTGTGTAAAACAGTACATACAGTGCAAAACAAAACCAACAGTGTAAAACAGTACATACAGTGCAAAACAAAACAGACAGTAATTTTTTCGATTACTAAGGCACATTCTGCAATGCTTAAGTCACTTTCTCAAAACATTTAATCCATGACTCAAAATAGTCATACCACCAAAACATTAGCAATATCTTTATAAAATAACACAAACAAATGGCCGACAAGACTAAATGACTAAAAAGGCAGCATAAAATACATAATACATAATACATAAAATATAATATGGATCATCTGCAAATATGTAAATACATATATACACAGTGTATTTAATTTCTGTTATGTTTATAGTAATGTTGCAAATTGTATTCATGTAGTTTTGAATGTATTGCTACAGTTTTGATAACAGTATGTAAGCGTGTGCAGAATTGCCTCAAAAAACAAAGTTTTAATGGTGGTGGATTTCAAGAAATCCATGGAATTTGAAGCATTTAGTCACTGAATGAATTTTGTATGAAAGCAAAGAGAAATAACTGAACTGATGTAATGGCAACTGTGTGAAGAGTTTTGAGAAAGTGACTTCAGTGTTGCAGAATGTATCTTAGCAACTGAACAAAACTGTAAGTGCCAGTGTTTTGGTTGTATGAGTATGTTTTTAGGCAGGGATTAACTGTTTTTCTGGCTGTAGTGCATTGTGCAGGAGAGATTAACTATTTGGCCAAGCTGTGTTGGTGTTGTAGACTGTGTGAAGAGTTTTGAGAAAGTGACTTCAGTATTGCAGTATTGGATTGAAAAATCCATATTGAAAAGGAATTGTAATTCTGAAGCATTTTGTCACTGAATGCATACTGCATGAAAGCAAAGAAAATGACTCACAGTTTAGCCAAATGCACTGGCAACTGTGTAAAGGGTTTTTAGAGATTGACTTCAGTATTGCAGAATGTATCTTAGCAATTGAAAAAAATGGTAAGAGCAGATTTCACATTTAGCACGCTTTCCCACTGCACCTGGAACCATACTTTTGGTACGATACTTTTTGGTCCCTTCCAGTTGAGTATCAGTACCAAAGGTTCCAGTAGCCAAAGTACCAAACCAGCTGGGGTACTTTTTTGGTACTTCGGAACATCGGGGTGGGATGTGTTCATTGTCATTGTCAAGTCTGCAAACGTGTTCATTGTTGATTGGTTATGCAAATAGCCTGCCTCTGATACACAGTACAATCTCTGTCTTGGAAAAGGTTACGAACTCGGAAAACAAGGATAAATGAAGTAACAAAAAGTAATAATAAAGTACGCATGGACAAGTAAAGAGACCCAAGCTTTATCTGCGATCTGATAGGAAGCGAAAGAAGATCTGGATGGCATGACAAGAAATAAAAATAATTTGCTGTAATACACTGGGGCCGCACGACATCGGGAAAAAAATCAGATATCACGATATGATTTTGTGGTAATAAATATTGGGATATTTACAAAGCAGAAAAGGAATTCAAAATAAATAAATTTCGGACAAATCCGTCGATGAGTGTTTTAAAAATAATAAGCCAAAATGAAAAAGGTGGAAAGAGCATGAGGAGCTCATACAAAAGCAGCAGCGGTTCTGTTTCCTATGGCAGAGTAAAATGTTTAGGGAAAATTTAAGCCGTACAATATAAAGGTGTGAAAAAGAAATGTCCGTACAGTATGAAGGTGTGAAAAAGCCTGATCTATGTAAGTACTGTATGGGCGTGCAATACTATGTTGGTGTTAATTTCACAGACCTTCCAGCCATATAATATACTACCGCCATTTTTCAAATGAAGTACAAAATACCCCACCATGCGTTGTAATGTCATTCAGCACTGGTACAATTTTTTACAGCAGTGTGAGACTAACACTTTGCAGTACTGTACTTTTGGTACTTTTTTGGTTCCTCTAACCTTTCCTGATCAATTTATGCAGCGTGGCAAAGCACATTATCCTGCTGAAAGTTACCATTGCCGTCCGGGAATACCATTGCTAGAAGGGGTTTACTTGGTCTGCAGCCTTGTTTAAGTAGGTGTTTATGTACGAGTAACATGCACATGAATGTCAGGACCCAAGGTTCCCTAGGAGAACATTGCTCAGAGCATCACACCGCCTTCGCTAGCTTGTCTCCAGCCGTAGTGCATCCTGGTGCCGTCTCTTCACCAAGTAGATGATGCACACAAACCCAGCCGTCCATGTGATGTAACAAAAAATGTGAGACCAGGCCACCTTCTTCCATTGCTCCACGGTCCAGTTCTGACACTCCCGTGCCCATTGTAGGAGCTTTCGGTGGTGGACAGAGGTCAGCAAGCTGTGATGCATTATGTGTTCTGACACCTTTATGCCATAGCCAGCATTAACTTAAATGAAGTAATTTGTGCTACAGTAGGTCAACTGTGGGATCGGACTAGACAGGCTAGCCTTCACCCCTTACTAGTGTCAATGAGCCTTGGATGTCCATGACCCCATTATCAGCTCACTGGTTGGCCTTTCTTGACCCACTTTTGGTAGTTATTGACCACAGCATAGTGGGAACACCCCACAAGACCTGCCGTTTGGTCATCCAGCCATCACTGTTTGGCCCTTGTCAAGGTCACTCAGACCTTTATGACTGCCCATTCTTCTTGCTTCACAAATTGACTGTTCGCTTGCCTAATTTAGAATGGCGCCTTTGACAGGTGCCACTGTGCTGAGATAATCAATGTAATTCACGTTCCTATCAGTGGTTTTAATGTTATGGCTGATCAGCATATGCATTTGAGAGATACTTTTATCCAAAGCGGCGTGCATGTGACAAATTGCACATTACAGAGATGTGTGCTGTCAAGGAGTCAACAAGGCATAAATGAAGCTAAGCTGAGCTTCTAATGAATGCCCATGTTCAAGTGTAAGCAGTATTTGGGCAGGGACTATGCAACAAAACACGATAATAAGACTACTCAATGTCATGATGTGCACCGTTAAGGACATTCAGGGAATGTTCCCAAAGATTTCGTGAAAAGAAAGAGAGGAAAGAGGATGGTGGGAGTTTTGCAGAAATATCGGAGTGATTAATACTCATGGCGATGATTAGAGGAGAGAGTAAATTAACCAGTGTGGGCTGTTTGATTCGCTTCGGCTCCATGGACGTGACCCTCCCCGGCACGCGCCCAGCTCTGGGAAACCAGTTTGGGAGCAAATGAGTCATGGCAGGGGGGCTGTTTTTCAGGGCGTTACCTTTCCTTAATCAGCTTGTTAATTATAAACTGTTTCGGTGACTTGCCTGTGGGTACACGGGGCTCCCGGAATCTCGGCATGGTGCGTTCCGGCAGCTGGGATACTGGACCGGAACCAACAGTCTGAACAAATTAATAGTTCAAATGAATAAAGAATGAACTGGTACCTTTGAAATAGAGTGCTGTGCAAAAGTCCTGGCAGTCAAAGAAAATGTTTAAATCTGTTTATCTTGGTAGGAAGTATATATTTGCTCAGAAAATAATATTCATTTTAATATATGAATATGAACAATACCCCCAAAAAACAATAATTTCTTCTGTTCTCTAAAAAATGACTAATACCTTATCAGATGATTTGATGAAGGCCACTTCAGTTCCCAAACCTCTCCTCAGCAGCAGCCCAGTCGTTCCATGTATATCTTAAATTACACCACCAGCTCACGTTATTAATTAATGTGATTAGTTAAATAGCTCGATGGAGTCAAGAAAGGCATGGGCTGCTGGACGGCTGCTGCAAATGCTGGGGTGACGTTAAGAGAGGTTTTGATTGGAAAGCTGCCACACTTTGACAGGCATTATATGGTAGTTTTACATCAACATTACAGCATTTAGACTTCTTCCTTTTTTTCACTGCTCTAGACTTTTGTACAGTACCGTACTTTCTAGCTCATTCAGCGGGTCTTTCTGGAAGCTTCCTCAGACGGTTCACCCCTTGTTACCCTTTGTGCTTCTCTTAGAGACACATTGGAGACCATTGGCCGCCACTCAGCACCAAAATGGCGGGGGAATTATTTCAGTGGGAGCAAGTTCCATCAGCGAGGAGTCAGCCAAGAGACAGACCTTGATAAATACGCCTGGAATGGCAGCTGTCAGAACGACGAGGCCGGGCACGTTAACTGGGAATCCACTGGTGGCCTTTATGGGGCACGCCGAGCCGGGACCTGACTGGATCATGTCGCCTGGAGAGGTTAATGGCACCTTCGTACTGATTGAAGACTGCAAGGCTGCTGTTAGGATGGGGTTACTCTCACCAGAGGCAGAAACTTCTCGCAGCCAAGGTTCAAGGTTTCCCAGACACACGGGGACTATAAAGCATAACGTGAAGTCCCCCAGCGAGCCTCTGGGGTAATCAGAGGCCCCCTAATGGAGTTACGAGCTCCCATATGGCTGGTTGTGATGGAGAGGCAGCCACGACGGGAGGCGCTGATGAAATCCCTGTAGATTTATTCCCTCCTGATGGACTGCTGGAGCAAGCTCCTCAGGGTGAAGGTCCCGGTCCTGTGCCCTTGTGGTCAGGGACTCCAGGTGAAGGGGCAATGGGAGATGGGTGATGGATCATTTTCCTGACAGAGTTTTAGCCTGATGTCAAGAGTACGGTGAGCTTATAATACAGATGAAATACAGAATAAGCACGCCATTTCAGTTTATTTAGTATATATATCTCCTGTCTGCAGGTAGCTGTTCCTCACGATGCAACTCCGGTTGGACACACTACAGCAACCTTCTGCTAATCCCTGAATAATGAGATGTCTGGTGGCGTCGCGGTTTCCAATATGTAAATGACTGACTGAAGGATGAGAGACATGCTGTGTAAACAGCAGGCCTGATGGAGCGATACTCCGGCCTGACGTCTCTGGCAGTGGATGACGAGAGCCAGGACACGTCGGCCTCTCAGCCGGGCCCGGATGGAATGTTAAAGAGGCGACTCTAACCCGGAAAGCGGCCCCGGGGAATAAACAGCTGCTTGGCGAGTCCGTGAAGGGTGACTGATACGTCTCTCCTGTCAGGGCGGCCAGGCCTCGGGGCTGGGATCGCTGGCCCAGATAGACCCCCTGCTCCGGTTTCGCCAAACCCTGCATGAGTGCCAGACTCTTGCTCTCAAGCTGGTTCAGATAAGTCAGGAGCTGCTGTTGACCAGCTGGGCTGAACCGGGAGAGCAGCGGGAAGGCCAGCTGGTCAACTTCTTTAGCATTTAACTTTGATAGCCTATTAATTAAGTTTCTGCTTCCTGTTTAAATGTCACGTTAGAGGAACCTGCTTCCTGAAATTTCCTGTATATCTAACATCCCGGATTAGCCATATGAGTATTTGGCCACATGACCAGGGGCAGCATGTCTTTGGGGGGAGGGGATTGGACCAAGCAGAGCAACCCCCTTCAGCCCCCCCAACTCTGATCCTATTCACAAATGTCTTTTATCAAGTTAACGTGATTTAATATCTGAAATATTGAATATGATTGTATTATACTGTGATTAATATAATTATTATTAATAAATAAAAATAATTATTCTAAATTATAATATAATTATAATTTAATATGATATAATGCACTTACTGAAAAGCCTGTGTAACATTTTCTCTGTGTTATATGAATCCTGTGACCATCAGTCAGCTCCGGTTATGTCTAATGTGATGTCTTGTGTAGGATAAATGAATGTGCTGCTAGTTAGCGTTTATCTTATTTAGCTAGCTTTAAATTTACACCGACGGCACCTTGAGAGTGGCAGCCCGTTACAGCAACTCCCAGATTTTTGTCTTATTTTGTCTTGCTTTAATTTTCAACTTTGATGTATAATTTGCTGCAGTGGGCTGGCCCCCCGTCCTCGGTTGTTCCTTGCCTCGTGCCCGTAGCCTCCAGGATAGGCTCTGTACCCCCCGCAACCCGGAAGGATGGGTGGTTTCAGAAAATGGATGGATGGATGTTGATATTGTATATACAATTTTGATTGCTTATCTATTTTTATTGTCTGCTGCTGTGACAAAGCAATTTCCCTCAGGGGATCAATAAAGTATCTTTCTATTCTATTTTTGCTTGACACAAGATGGACAGATGTCAGGAACGTAGCATGGTCCTAGATGCTGCTGCCCAGGGGCACTTAATTCGACCCTGTTTCTAACTTGAGAAAAGTCGCCTACATCCAGTACACCATTGGGGTGACGACCCAACCCTAGAATCCTCCACAGCTACCCCCCCCAGCAGCAGGTGAACCTAAGGAATGCACATGCAGGGTGAAGATTCAGTTCATGGCCCCCGGAACAGGGGTGTGGCTTTACCAGACATGCGGAGTGGGGGCTCATTGCCTCCCCCCCCAACAATTTGCCAAAAGGTTTGAATCAAAGCTAAACCTATCATTAAACTTTGGAACGAGGCCAATTTAAAAGAAGCAGCAACAGAAAAACAAAAGCCGTGTATAGCCCATGAATATTCAACACGTGTGTATGTGGCTTCACCAGCATCACAGGGGCACCACCACTAAATATGTACATATTTATTGATCAAATGGACACCCCCCCCCCTCCCAAAAGGATCGACAGCTGTAATCAGGGCAATCAAAGCAGAGCCAGTTCCCTACGGCTTCCACCCCTTCCGACATTCTTCAGATAATCAGACCCCGACTGGCTCAGGCGAGAGTCTGTCCGGTTGCACGTCGGCAAACACTCCTGCACTCCGGGGTGTCGCTGTTTGGCCGGTGACCAATCGGACCAGAGTGGAGCGGCCACCTGCGTTCTCCATGAGACCCCGACTGGTTCAGGTGAGAGTCTGTCTGGTTGCATGTCGGTAAACACTCCTGCACTCCGGGCTGTTTGGCCGGTGACCAATCGGACCAGAGCGGAGTGGCCACCTGTGTTCTCCATGATTCTCCAATGATTTCCCCATTAACAGAGGGATAATAATTGTACTCTGCCCCCTGCACTGTTCTGAAGGAGGGTGAATAAAAAGCAAGACATCTAAACTGGGAAGGGATGACTTGATAAAAACATATGCTTACTTATTTGAATTAATTTGATTGCTGTGTCTATTCACTGTAACAGTACACATGGCTCCACACCGGTGCTGGTCAGCACATTAGGTGACGAAGGCAGCTGCCTAGGGTGCCATATTCTGAGGGGGCACTGCATTGGCTTCTATCGACACGGTAGGCCTTCTGATTGGTTTTCGTGAACCTTGCATGTTCTCTCCTTTTAAGGTAACAAGCTGAGGAAACCACAAGCTATTCATTTTCATTGATGTCCAGCTGTAGACTGTAAATAAGAGTGGAAAGGACAAGAATGAACCATTTGAGAACAACCCTTTGGAACCTGGAACCATTTAGCTGGAAATAGCGTCTAAACAATGGCGTCTAAATCATGCGAGGTGGGTGCAAAAATTTGAGGGAGAGTGGAAGGAATGTTTCTTTAGAGAGAGTAGGCTTGGTGAGATCCATCTTTGTGCTGCTCTTTTGCTGTTGATTTTGTAAACAGGTTTGCTAAGCGCTAATGTCAGATGACGAGATC
>JAODKN010000079.1:18605993-18616295 GCA_026774425.1 Petrocephalus zakoni
CCCCCCCCCCCCCCCCCCCCCCCCCCCCCCCCCCCCCCCCCCCCCGCCCCCCCCCCCCCCCCCCCCCCCCCCGCCCCGGGCGGCCCCGTGTCGGTAATGATTCCTGAGTTCACAGCTCCCTGCCTCTCATACCTGCATCCTGAGGAAATGATCCCCAGCCACCCTCTCCTCACCCCGTAGCCCCGGGACCGAGGCGGGCTCATTATCGCCACAGTCAGGGACGAGAAATCGGGACAATGAGAAAGTGCGTACCGATGGCTTCCGGGCCATTCCGCGTGCGGGCTAGTTACCGGGAAACGGCGCAGCACAAACGCACGCCTCCCAGCGCCACGCACCCCCCGCGTGCGACTTCTTGTAATGTGTGCCATTTTCTGGGGTGTTTGGGGGAGACAGCATGGCTCCACTGAGCCGAACTGAGTCTTTATAGCACTTTGAAATAGTCTGTCGAAGAAAGTGCCAAAAAGTTTTTTCCTTTGTTTACGGGAAATCTTCCGGTGTCTAGCAGGGCCAAATTGGTAATTAATTCATTCCGCCGCACTGTTATGGATACGGACACGATCTGGGTCATCCTGAATCTCTGATGAGATACCTGTCCATTGTTCCTCGATTGATTCATTTCGAAAGGCTCATTTTTTTGTGACACACAATTAATTATTACTATTTATTATTTCCCCTCCCTCCTCCTGATTATGCTGCTTGTATTAACGAGTAAAGCAGTCGAGTGAAGCCGTGAGGGAGAGAAAGGTGCCCCCGGCATTTCATTAAAATAAAATTATAGTGCGGTAAGGTCAGAGGCATGGGGTCACATGACACAGAGAATCACATGACACGGAGTCACGTAACACCTTCTTTATTTTGCCTCTGCTGCATGAAAAGCAAACTCTGCCACTGAAATTCTTCATGATTCTTAATAGAGAAGCTATTTTCTTGATATTTTCGTGCATATAGACACATACACATTTATTTATTGCATAAGTAGATGTATTTTGAAGGTTACTTTTCAGACCGTACTAGAGAAGGTGGGCGTGTAAATGTATTTATTGGTGATCTCAGGGTTGTTCTCCAGCACAAAGCTATGAAACAGCCCATCTGTTACTGCACATTCCCCCACACCCCCAGTTGCTGGAATAGTGCCCCTACCCAGGTAGGTCCATCTGGGTTCACGGAGATCAACAAGGTGGCCCGTTTTGCGACAGGTTCTGACTGTAAGCACGCCAGGGCCAGAGCACGAAGCCAGACAAGGGTCCAGGAGGCAGTGCCTCGGGGTCCGTGTGGGGCCCGATTCTGCTGGCTCTGGGCATCAGGTCCGTGGAAGTTCTGGAAGTTCATGCCTCCTAATTTACCCTCACGGCTGGATACAGATTACCTCATTTTTTTCTCTTCTCAGTGGCTACTCTGCAACTAAACAGATGGAAAGTGCTTCCTAGAACACCTACTCTGAAGGCATAATGACAGCCTCGCGCTTTTTCTTACACTTTCATGCGTTTCTCTCTGTCTTTCGGCAGCCGGTACTTTCTGTCGAGAGCGCAGAAACCGAAGGTTTTCCTGAAATGTGTAAAACGCAACACATGGACTGTAGTTTCTGAACAGGATGCTTCTCAGGGACAAACGCCAGACTGAGATGCAAAGCAGACAATGCAGACAGGCGCACGAGGACACGAGTCACACGACAAACGCCAGCGCTGCATCACCGCCCGGCTGGGCTCTATCCCAAGCCATCAGACTGCTAAGCCACTAACTGACATCTATCCCCACTGCATTAAAATCACACCAGCACTTTACCTTTCTTTGCACCCAATCCTTAATTGTCCTTGTGCACTGTGGTCCATTTGCCTTATGGCACTTCTTTATTGCTTTTTTGGTACTCATGCCTATATTGCACTATTTTCTCCTTTATTTTCTTGTCCCGCACTGTCCAGCCTCTCATTGCACTGCTCTCTGTCCTGCACTGTCCAGCCTCTCATTGCACTGCTCTCTGTTCTGCACTGTCCAGCCTCTCATTGCGCTGCTCTCCGTCCTGCACTGTCCAGCCTCTCATTGCGCTGCTCTCCGTCCTGCACTGTCCAGCCTCTCATTGCACTGCTCTCCGTCCTGCTCTGTCCAGCCTCTCATTGCGCTGCTCTCTGTCCTGCACTGTCCAGCCTCTCATTGCACTGCTCTCTGTCCTGCACTGTCCAGCCTCTCATTGCACTGCTCTCTCTCCTGCACTGTCCAGCCTCTCATTGCACTGCTCTCCCTCCTGCACTGTCCAGCCTCTCATTGCACTGCTCTCTGTCCCGCACTGTCCAGCCTCTCATTGCGCTGCTGTCTGTCCCGCACTGTCCAGCCTCTCATTTCCCTGCTCTCTGTCCTGCCCTGTCCAACCTCTCATTTCACTGCTGTCTGTCCTGCCCTTCCCAGCCTCTCATTGCGCTGCTCTCCGTCCTGCACTGTCCAGCCTCCCATTGCACTGCTGTCTGTCCTGCGCTGTCCAGCCTCTCATTGCACTGCTCTCGGTCCTGCACTATCCAGCCTCTCATTGCACTGCTTTTTGTCCTGTCCCCCACTGTCCTCTCCTGTGACTGTAGCACAAGAAGCCCTAATATTTATTTCCCTGACGCATGCAGCCTTGGGCATCTGTTCATGGATCGCTAGCAGGAGACTCAGGTAAACTGTATGGGTGTCATTTTCACGTCAATGGTGTCTTTCTGAGAAGGGCAGTGGGTGGGATGGAAATCTTCCGGAATCTTTGGGATCAGCAGGAGAGCTGACTGGCAGCGGAGTCTCACTGCTGCCGTCCCACACCTTTGTAAGCTGCCCTCTGGCAGGTGGGCCTGAAGGTGGAGTTTATCCGTCTCTCTCGCGGACACTATCTCTACCTTGGCCTATGGGGGGGCGGGGGGGAGGGGGATTGCATAGGCTCATAGGCAGGAACACAGTGCAAGCTGCAACATGTGAATATTGGAACCCTGAATACACAGTGAGAGACAGAGAGCTCCCAGGTTATGTGGTGGAACCTGAACCAGGCTCAGAGTGGGCTGAATGCCTGGTAAGGTTCCTTGGGGGATCCGCTCAAGTCCAGCAGCTAAACAGATGACTATAGGTCACCCATTAGTTCTTGCGGTGACGGACACATTTAACCTAATTAGCATCCTTAAATCACTTGGTTAATTGCCTATGAGTTATTAATTAATTCTATAATCCTAAAACTAATGAAATATTTAATTGAATTTCATTTCATTTTCTTTTATGGACAATGATATAATAAACATAAAAATACTGTATAAAGATATATATCTTTTTTTCTTTACCTGGTTTTCCCCTGCTGGTAGTGCTGAAGGCAGTCCATCTGGCTGCTTGCACCTTCTGCTCCGCTCTGCTCCCCCTTGATGAACTTCTCCTGATAGACCTGTCCCATAATCCTCCAGAGAGTCACATGTGTTTATGTGTGTTATATACTGTACAGAATCATGCAATGTGAACTGTGCGAAAGATACAAACATTTAGATAGCCTTAAATAGAAAAATTTACAAATTCCCTATATAAAAAAAATACTAATGAAAGTTTATAACATCAGCCTACATACTGTTTAGCACATTTATAAATCAGATTTTAGGAATTATGGATTAATATGGAGACTGATAATGTCCTACCCATCCGATCCTCCTGTGTGCCACGCCCCCTCGTTAACCTCATGTGGAATCCCTGCGTTCGCCAGCTGTTTCTCGTTCATGTCATTAGTTCTGTGTATTTCAGTACACGTTAGAGTATGTCTCCCCAGTCTGGTCATTGACGTCGTTACGCTATTCTGTGCTGTTACCTGCTCCTGATCTGAATAAACCCTTGTTATCATCATCGTTTGGATTCTTGACTATGTTTCCCCGCTCCGCACCCAACAGAGGTCAAGACAATATCACAACATTTATCCTATATAAGACTTTGTTTGACGCGTTCAAAGATAATATTGTTTTTAGGGTTAAAAGCCCCCATGTCAAACGATCTTAAGAAGCAAAAGATTATCTGTTGTAGAGATATAGTAGGTGGAATGTGTGCATTATGGGAAATCAGGACCAAAAAAAAACATCCTGGAAGTGCTATGTGACATAATGTTCCAAAATTGAAGGAAAATTAAATGAGGAAAAGGAAGCAGGAAGCAGTGGGTGATTCCTGACCAGTGTGTTTGTCACAGGTTGGCAGAAGCGAATTGCACTGTTTGAAGGTATTGTTTGTGGCTGCAGAACTTAGCGGCAAATGAAACTATTATTTTTTTTGGTACGTTTCTCAAGCTGACTTGAAGGTCGCGGTGACCTGGAGGATGATTGAGTGCCTGTTTCTCCTGCTCGCTGTCTCTCTCTGTCGTTCCGCTCTGGATTTAAGGTGTCATTGAGAGAACCTTGAGATAGATGAGGTCCTCAATGAGTGCCGGGGACAGCTCGGCAAACAATGGCAGCACAAACGCCATAAATCAGCAGGGAGGGCGGCCATAACGCAGCGCATGCTGGCTGCTAACCCACCCTTGGTTCATAAAACCCAGCGTCTTTTCTGTGAAAACAGCTCAACTCTGTGAAAAAGTCTGCGCCCAAGAAGCAGAGGGTTCGAGAGGAAAAAGTAATACATCACTGGGATCCATGAGCTTCATTTAAAAGCTATTTGCCAGAGAAAAGTGGCGGCGAAGGACTGGTGCTCCTCATTGTCCGAGCGTGATGGTACAAAACGCTGCCGGGTTGTCACGGGAGCGAAGTTTCTGAAATTTAATGTCGCAGAGATGTTTATGTGCTGGGGTGGGGCGGTGTTGTGTGGGGGGGGGTTTGCTTTTTATGAATTTGTGCTACTTGTTTGAAGTATACATATTTTTATCACTGTTTTCCCATAATACTAAAGTAAACCATATTCATATACTACCAATAGGTTAAAGACGTGTATGCACAAGCAGGAGCAACTCGACCTATAAAAGAAAATGTCCATAACATAATATAAAACATAACATAAACCCATCACTGTGCCAAAACATACTTTCATTTACATTACTTTATTTACATTAATTTAATGGATGTTACACTATTGAGCATCTATTTATTTTGTAATGTGTAGAGATTTACATTATATGTTTTGGAAAAACGTCACCCCATTCTAAAAGTCTGGAGTTTCCAAAGCTCCAGATTTCCCAACGTAAGTTTGCTGTAATAAAGACACTTCCTTCTCCACAAAGAAATCAGTCACTGGGGGGCCCAGCAGATCCCCAGTCGCACATTAACCCAGGTACCATCTGGCTGCTGGGATATGCTAGCACTCCAAGTACCGTTTCGGTTTTTTTCCCCCTGACTAGCTGAGCGGCGCAGTCTCTACTCCTCTCCGCTTTACCGAAATGTGGCAAGCCGTGATTATCCGGCCCGGATTCCACATTGCCGTGGCGATGGAGGACAGTGACAGGCGAGAGCATGGTATCGAGGCCACTCCAGACAGCCGGTAATGAGTCGTAAGGGGACCGTTTTTCCGTGGACAAATGAGAAAACGGAGTCTGCCCGCCGGTGGAGAGAGCTCAATTATTACAGGCGGATAACTGGCCTTTTTTACTCAATTCAGGTCGTATTTGCATGTAAAAAAAAACCAATAAATCCAGTCATATCCCTAATAAATCCTGGAGTATTACCTGCTTTCATTATCCATTTAAGGCCATTCAGATGTCTTTGAGGGAAAGTCGAGTGCAGAGAGACGGATTGTCGCCATGACTCCTGCCACCGTGGCAATGAGTTTGCTGGCTGGAATGAATTAGCAGCTTCACGGCAAGGAATAGAGGAGGTACGTGGCTGTCGGGGATGTGTGACGTTCAGTGCATTTCTGACGTGTGCGATTCTGGGTAGTCTGGCTGCAAATAATGCAACGCATTTAACTATGTGCTTAAGATAACATGAGATGGTTGTTATGGTGGTGTGGGTGGCATGGTGGTGCCTCATACCTCTGGAACCAGGGTCCAAGTCTCCACCATGGCTCCATGTGTGTGGAGTTTGCATGTTCTCCCCGTGTCATCGTGGGGTTTCCTCTGGGTTCTCCGGTTTCTCCCCCATGGTCCAAAAACATGCTGAGGTTAATTGGAGTTGCCAAATTGCCCATCAGTGTGTGTGTCTGGTGTGTGAATGTTCAATAGGCTGCCCCCCATTCTGGGTTTTTCCCTGCCTTGTGCCCATGTGGTCCAGACCCCGCGCAGCCTTGAACAGGATAAGCAATTTCAGAGAATGGGTGGATGGACATTATGGTGAAATTCTCCATGGTCACATTGGCGAGCAGAGGGGTGGGGTTGATTTTGGGCTTGGGCTTGGGCAGGTTTGCTGTGTCCAGGGCTCCACCCAAAGTTACTCTGCCCCCATTCCCCAGCAGTACATAACCACATAAATAGCTTGCAGAATAGTGGCTAGGTGAACACTGCATCAGGGACTGGGAACAATTACAGGGGGACAGAGAAGGGAAAACTCCCACTGGTGATATGATTGGAGACAGGAAATGGGGAGGCTAGCGGAGCAGCTTGCCACCTGACTGCAGCCTCTGCCAACCTACTTGGCTTTACTCAGAAAAGCTTACCTTGATTAGGTGGCTTGTCACCGCATGGCGACAGAGGGCACACAGGCTGGCATCTTCCACATAAAGGCTTGACATTATGATCCCTGTAAAATTACTTTAATCTCAGCCGAATCTGATGATGTCATATGAGGTCATGTGACTCTACCTGTTTGTATAACGTACAATCTTGTCACCTGATGAAACTCAGTAACCATTTAGACTGGATTGGGTGGGGGTGGCAAAAGATAAAGACTTGGGCCTCTGCTGGTGTTCCATGGTGCAAAGTAGACTCCTAGGGGACCGAGACATATACAGGGGTGGGTGGATGGGGGCGGAGCCCCCAGCTGAAAGCTGATTGGACCTTAGAGTGCCCCATCCCCTGTCACTCACCAATTCAAAATTCATAATTGGCTAATGATAAGGTTGGATCCTTTGTCTAATTTATGGACCCTTTCATGCCCCCACCTTAAAAAATTCCTAGAGTCTTCCCTGCTTGGGGGAATAGATAAAGACGTGCAAAGAGGTATGCGCAAATCTAACTAGGCACCTCATTGTCAGCCGGTAGCTTCAGCTCTGCAGACGGGACAGACTTAGCGTAAGAATGGAGCGCCGTCCTTCACAAGTTCTGAGAAGAGCATCCAGGCCGGGATGCCAGCGGAGCGGGTCCTTGGCAGCAGAGCCGCTGGAGCTCTTCCCGCGCAGCCCCGGGGAAGGTGTGCCGTCCTCGCTGACAGGGCATTCTCAGCTCCGTGTGACCGGACGTCCTGATAAGTATCACCCAGGAGCATGGGCAAACTTATCTGCTATGCACTCCTACGCAAGTGAAAGAGATGCGTGCACGGCTCAGCGGGTCGGAGCGCTGTGCTTGTGATCGGAAGGACGCTGGTTCGCCGGCAGTGTGATGTCACCATCAGGCCCCTGAGCAAGACCCTTAACCTCAAGGTACCAGCTAATCCTGCTTACTCAAGCATATGTATCTTTGCATTTGGTTTGCTAAATAGGTAGAATGTAAAATACCTCCTTCTTCAGATGGTATTTACTTATTTTTTCCCCTCCTTCTTCTTTCCTGAGTGCTTTCTACATGGACGGGAAACTGGCCACTTGGCTGACCAATGCATGCTGGGCAAATGCGCCAGAGCTTAAGTTGGATGGGCAAGGAAATGGGTGAGGTGACACCGTCGGACCGGGGTGTGGTAAATGTAAATAAAAAGATCCGATTGCGCTGTACCTGTCGGAAGGCCGGGACGGAATCCGTTCCACCCCAGAATTTGGCCTCCAAGGAGATTCAGAAGACCGAGCTGCAGGACTGTTGAACCAAAACCCAACCAGAAGCAAACCAAGGACTTAAGAATTAAAATATGAGCATCAGGTTTTTCCCGGTGGCGTACAACACTTTGCTCGGATAGCGGCCCGTGTGTATGAACCTACCTGGTGTAGAAACACAATGAACCCAGATTAGGCTGACATTTAGCGTCTGAAAGTGTAAATGCCAGTGTTTTGTGCACTCACCTCACATACAAAGACAATTGCACCGTGTCTTAGGATTAAGTCCATTGCTGGCCATCCTGTCATGCCTATCATGTCACGCTGGGTCGAGACCGAGGGATCGGCTTGGGAAAATCAACCAAAAGAAAAAGGTGATTCATCACGCCTGGGAAATCGCTCCTTTACTTCAGAGACAAGGAATCTGTGTATTTCTGCCAGAGTTTCTGGGCTAATTATACAGACTTAGGCCACTCTTGGTGACTTTAAAAAGTCAGGCTTTTGTAATCCGCTCCTTCCAATCAAACATATAATTTGAACCCCTTAAATAGGCAGGGAGGGATTACATCACAACTTGATAATGTGGATAAATGTTTGTGTCCCGCTGTGGCACCATTGTATCCTACCTGTCTGGAACCTGGTATCGTTTCTGGAACATTCCAGCTGTTTGTGCTTACTGTCACAGTGACTGACTTTGACGGCCTCTGACATCTTTGGAGATTGTAGCATCATTTTTCCTGTTCCTTGAATCAGACAGTAGCTGTTCCCCCATGAAGTCCTTATATGACCACATATATACCTCCCAACAGGACTCGGGAAAATCCCACATAATCCTAAATTAAATAGGATTAATCTGGAATTGCATCTGCCCATCCTGCAAGACTGGACAAAAGACAGATGGGAAAAAGAAATAGCGGCGTTGCTGAATTTCAGCTAAGTGGCCAGCCCAGAAAACCCAACAAATATGGGATAAATAGCCAAAAACACACACGACATGCAAGACTGAGTGAAGTGTCCAAGATCTGCACCATTGAGTGTTTTTCCATGCTGTAGAACTGAGGTGTGAACTGTGTACTACTGTGGTGCGTGCCCCCTTGGTGGGGTGCAAAGGAATTGCAGGGGGGTGGATGTGAGGAAAAAAAATAGAGAGAGAGAGAGGTTTGATGTCGGGGCAGACCTATTTTTAAAGTGCAATCATTAGAAATATACAAAATAATGTCAACAAATTACATGCCTGTACACATTATTCAATAACAATAAATTAAAATGATCAAAATGTGTAATGTATATAGATACCAGGTCAGAGTGTGTGTTGGGGGGGATGCAGGACAAATATATCAGCCAGAGGGGTTGGGCTTGAGTACCACTACCGTAGAACATCTTTAGTTTGCTGTTACCTGGATGCGGCTTCTGAATCTGTTTTCTGAATCTGAATCTGAAATGAAATTACGTTTTATTTGGAATTTGTTGAATTAATTTGATTTCATATATTCCACCTTGCTCTCCTTTGAGACACACACACACACACACACACACACACACTCGCGTAGGGACCTTCCATTTATTTCTATGGGAAAACCCCTAATCCCAGTCACGACACCCTTAACCCCAACCTAGCCCTAACCTTAACCATAAGTAACCAACCCAAATACAAGACTTTTTAGTCTTTTGATTGCAGTCACAGATTTTTATAAAATTGAGGTTATCCAAATGGGGACCTGAAAAGTAGGAAACATTTCAGGTTTTACCGCACTTTGGGGATCTATGCAAACCCACACACACACACACACACACACATATATCCGTGTGCAGGGCTAGCCTCTTACCCGTGGCCCCTGTGCATGTGACTATTCTGCTGAGGACAGGCAACCTTTTGATCTCAGGCAAAGAGATCTAACCCACTGAGCCACACAGTGCCCCCCTCTGCTAGGCCAGTAGACCACCTTGACTCCTGGAAATGACGAATCCCAAGACAGTCTTTGATTCCCGAGTTCTGAGCAGCGGCGAGCGTCATTATTTGGTGAGGTCCGGCCGCATTGTGCCGACCTTAATAACGTAATCCTCCCCATGTCAAATGACCTACATATACCCTATTTACACTTTCTGCCAATTTTCCCTTAATGTGGCGGTCAGCAAACAGGGATGGACAAACACTTTTTCATTTACTGGGCTGAATGTACTTTTTTATTTTTTTGCGCCAATGGCCAGTGACTCAGCTATTTTTATAGATTAAGAAAGAAATGGCACATGAAACAAATAGCCACTGCAGCAGGAATGCCGTGTTCCGCTACGGACGGAGGGCATAGGCGGAAGCTGTTTGTTTGGGGAAGGCTTCTGTAAAATTGCTCTGGAAGAATTAGAATACGAGCTAGTCTGCTTTTTGTCATGCCAGTGACCAGGAATAAAATTTAATAAATGATTCGTAAGCCATTGGGGGGTGAGGTGGTGGCCAGTGGAGGGGGGGGGGGGTGTTCTCAGTCGATTTTAATTTAAACTCATTTCAAT
>JAODKN010000079.1:18703483-18715845 GCA_026774425.1 Petrocephalus zakoni
CTGGCCCTGGAGATCCTGCAGATCGGCACTGGGTCTGAGCTGACATCCGAGCCGATGCCACACATTAGATTGGGGAACGATGGGGGGACCTGGCTGGCCCCGGGAGGACCGCAGCATGACGCAGGCAGTCCAGAGACACACATGCTGTCTTATTGTCTCATAGTAAGACTGTACCAGGGTGCTGTCTCAGGAGGGGTAAGACATGCGGGGGCAGGATGTCACTGACATAGCGCTGTGCCATCAGGGTCTCCCCAATCAGTACCAGAGTTTAAGTCATACCCTATGGCTCCTCACACCATGATGCCGGGAGTAACGCCAGTGTGTCTCTCCGCAGCATCAGCAGGGTTGGTCCTCTCCCCTCGGCACCATCAAACACACACACGACGGTCATCCGTGGTAATGCAGAACTGAGATTCATTGCTGAACATAGTTTGATGCCACTCATCATCAGTCCATGCCTCCCGATTACGGTAGCATTCCAAACGCAGCCGTCTCTGCGCTGGTGTTAACGGCAGCCTACGCATGGAACGGTGAACCTGTAGCCTGGCTGATGCCAACCGTCGACAAACGGTGCAAGATGACATGGGGTGTTGTAGAGAGTCCAATCCCTGTGTCCGGATGGTAAGCGCAGATGTCACGGGGTTCTGTAATGTTTGGAGCACAATACGACGATCCTTGGTCTTGGGTGACATTGGTTCCAACATCGGGTGACTGTGACATCTGCATGCCCCACATGCCGGGCAGGTGCACGATACGACCACCCGGCCTCATGCAAACCCACAATGTGACCCCCATCAAACTCTCATACATACATACTCACTGCTGGTCTGCATGTGAACCAAATTACATCCAACGCGGACCATTATTTCTGGGTGCTTACATTTTTTTGTCACTGAGTGCAGATAATCAGTGGTTTCTAGTATTGTTAGAGCCATAGATTTCCTGTATAGTTTCAGTCACAATATTGTACACTGTACACTGTACACTTACAATCATGGTTCTTGTACAGAAACAGTCACATGTTACAGTCACAGATGCACGTATGGCTGCATTTCCTGCCGCAGTCACAATCATATGTGGCCAGTCTCTGTCTCAAATGCTTCCCCCCCCACGAATGATGTAATGTTTTGTTCTGTTTGGATGTGAGGCCCAGTGATATCTCTGGAGAAAGGGTGTGTGTAAAAGTGATGCAAGTCGGACGTGAGCAGGGCCTGCATTTTATTTATCGGCTAACTGCTGATCCCTCGTACAGTGTGGTCTTCTGCTCAAACTGCAGCTTAACACTTGCTGACATCTCTTCGATTCTACCATAAAATCCCTTTAACAGATTTACCTCGGAGGAAATGTGAGCAGACTCATCAAAAAATCTTTTCCCCCACTATTTACAAGTTTCCTTCACAATGCCGTATGGTACAGCAGTAATGATATCGAGAACGCTTGGGTTGTAAATGTGGGCTGTGACCAGATGGTTGTGGGTTCAAATCCCTGTGCATGCCATGTGGTCGTGACCTCACTGAAGCAATTCCCCTACATGGATGCATTAAATGCAGATGCTCCACAGAACCCGGAAGAGAACCATGCACACAAACTGTAACACAGAACCCGGAAGACACAATTGCAACTTAGCAGTGAAACATAGGCATGCAAGTCCACCAAACCGCAAGTTGCAATTCAGATAAAACTGAGAACTTTCCCCAGCCTTCGAGACAATCCTCCTGCAGGTCTTCATTAATTTATCACCCTGTGCGAGGATGACACATTGGAAGGTTCTGGATCTTTATACTGACCCACTTCATTGCTGTGGACCCTACAGGAGACTGTCGGCAGGGGGCGATATGGCAGCTTAACTGCAAGATGACTGGGAGGGATTAGAGCTGGCATGTGGCGGACATCAAAGCCCTTTGGATCGTCCCATGATGCCATCCTGCTCCGGTCTCTCCACCCACTGATGCCTGCATCCATTGGGAGGCGGCGGACACCAACGGGCGGTAACCGCGGTAACAGGTGGTCAGCCTCCGACTCCAGTCGCTGTGGTGCTTATCGCCATTTTCATCACCTCTAACACACCACCCCCCCCCCCTCCCATGCCACCTCCCCACCAGGAATTTATGGCTGGAAATAAAAGCCTCCTCAGGAATCACCCTGTATGCCTGTGGGATTTACTGCTTCTCACTTTGGATTTGTATTATAAACACTGTGTGGTCCTCCACTGGGGAAGTCCTCTGACTGACCCCCCCGCCCACTCCCTTCAGAACCATGTGACCCAAGAAAGGGGATTTTATCCAGTGCCAAGAGACCAAGTCCCTGTGACACCATGAGGAGTGGATGACTGGGTCTCCTGTTATTCCTGGTCCAGGATACTCCCATTACCCTCCCCAGGGCATTTTACAGGGCACTCTGCCGTCTGGGGCACCTTCTGCTTGTGCTGTGATGGGGGTTACCCTTCACCTGGTCTAGTTACCATCAATTTACATGAGGTCACCCCAAGATGCCATGGCAACCAGCTACACAGTTCATTCAGAAACTGAACTCCCTGTAAAGATGACAGTCTTCAGGTCAGACTGTCCAATGTGATTCTGCACTGCTGTTTCATCCCCCTATTATCAGTTGATCTTGATAGACATCTCTCCAGAAAATCAGACATAACCCCCCCCCCACACACACACACACACACACACACACACACACATATATACTTGCAAACAGGTTTGTATTCATATCTTTGTGGGGACTCTCCATTCATTTCTATGGGAAAAACTCAAATCACAACATGACAACTTTAACCCCTACATAGCCCTAAACTTAATCATAAGTAACCAAATAAAATACTAAAATACTATGTTTTTTTGGATTGCATTTACAGACTTCACCACAAGCTAAAAGGTATCAGGGTTTGCCACATTGTGGTCAATACCAATCAAGTAACTTGGTCATGGAGACCAGCCAAACCACCTGGCCAGAGGTGGGTGAACACACAAACTTCTTGTGGGCAATTCAAAACATGGACAGTGATGATGAAAAACCTAGCAGAGGGACGGGATTCAATCAGGGTGACATCAACCAATGGGGTGTGGCTAGATGGCCCCTCCCACTGCCTTCATAGCCAATCTTCTGCAGGGGGCGGATCCCAGAACCTAGAGATTATCATCCGATCGTGTGCCAGCTGTAACCTCCACCCCCGTGATATTGAGGTTGCCAAGGTGAGCAGCTGGTAATTGGAAATGCTCTGGTCCGCTAGGCTTCTGGCTTCTCACGGGGCCCCTGGCGAGTCAGAGCTGAGTCACAGCCCCGGGAGGGAGGGGCCTTTCTATTCTGCTTTCATTCCTGCATGTCTGTAAACTCTTTTTTCCTGTGGTTTGGGGCCCCAAATGTGGCCCATGTTCTGGGGGGGGGGGGGAGGGTTCACTCGCTGGCGGCCTTGCCGCCTTAATAGTAATCGAGTCTTTTTAAATGCATTTTTGAAAAACAAGCATGCTACCCCATGAGGGGGTTGAAGGGAATGCCCCCCTCTGGGGAGGTCTCGCCTTGCCTGCTAATGAGCTCGAGCACCTAGCCAAGTTAGTGGAGGGAATACGACAGGACGCCATGTCCGCACCAAAAAAAACCATGAGGATGGAGAAAAGATCATCCTTTTGTGCCCTGGCTGGTAATGGCCAACCACCGCAGCATTTAACATGGTGGCAAACGTGGGTGGCCGACCTCTTTATATTGTCGTTTGATATGTATATGGAGACGGGGCCACCGGGACACTGGCCTCAGCTAAAAGCTGATTGGCCCCTGCAGTGCCCCCTCCCCTGCCATTCACCAATTCAGAAAATATCATTGGCTAATGATAAACTTGGCCCCTCTGTCTGAATTATGGTCCCCTCACCTTACAAAGTCCTAGAATTGCTGGATCCTGGATGATTTGTGCAAATGGGCTCGGTACTCGTTGTCTCGTTTATACACCTCTTTACCTTCTCTCTCAGATAACCCGACCAGCTGTTTGTGACCGATGGAGAAGCCCCACACCATTCTCTTGAGGTGATTTTCATTTTGGCATTTACACGTTGACACATCCGTCTGTCACACATTATTGCGGATGAAGTCTTAAAGTCGCCAGTGATTCTGAGCTCTTGACTTTCCGCGCTCGAGCCGATCGATCGCGATGCCCAATGGTATGCAGATGTTTTTATTCTGTAATAGGTCTGTGAATGAATATTTATTGTTTTTGTGCCCTTTCGATGATTGGGAAATGGCAGCCACCGCTCATGATTTTCGTAGTCCCCTTTATAGGTCGCTCTGTCATTTTAGCATCGAGATGCAGCTGTCTATGATAGGGTACCCGCTGTTTAAGCTCGAGTTACATTTAAAGGCTTCCTGGGAGAATGGCAGCAAGTTCATTTAAATGCCAGTCGGAGGAAATGGCACAATATCCTGACATTTAATTCCGCCCTCGTTCCGGAAGTCGGCACTACATCGGAGTAAACAGGTGAGGATCGGATCAGCGGAAGGCCACATGGATGTCAGCAGTGTTTACCACATCTCCAAGCAGGTATATGCATTGGGACCCTGCTGTTTGGCATGTTGGCGGCAGATAGTTGAAGCAGTTGAAGCGGCGTGTTCTACTAACCAGCGAGTTAGCTATAGACATCTGACTCTACTGGCTAGCTGTTTATTTCATCGTGGTCCAGCAGACGGGGACCGGAGTGTCTGGGGTTTTCTCCTCCTTCTCCCAGCTGCGGGGGCAGCGATGTACTCTCTCCAGAATGAGGCACTGGCTTTTCACCACTGCTGCGTGTGGGTGGTAACCCGAGAGGGATCACCCTCACGAGCTCGTCCCTGATGAAAAGCAGTTTGGACGCAAGCCAGGAAGCAGAAGACGGAGCCAGTGAGGAGGACGGGGACCGTTTGTTAAAAACTGGCCGTGTCACCGGTCAGGGAGATGACTGTGTGCTTAACAATCAATCACCATCCTCCGGGGCCCTTATCTCAATGGGCCGGACTCCTTATAATTATTTGTTAAATTGCTGCAGTGTGTCTTGTGTTCGTATGCGGTTGGTCACGCTGGTTTTCCTTCCTGTTCCTAGTTTTCCCTTCCTGTATGATAACACGTTGTGAGTGTAAAACATGGTTTATAAAACGTTTGCCCTGTCCCTTACAGAAACCATACATTACCACATAACCAACGCGGAGGAATCCAGCCCAAAGCCCCAGCACTGTGACCAATATACATATACATGGCATATGGGCTGACAAGGACAGACTCATTTCCTATGTTTAAATGCATCTGAGAAAGAAAGGAAGGAAAATCCCACAAAGCAAGAAATTCATAGAAATTCACTTTCATCCTTTAAACAATCCCTTTAAATCACACCTTTACGTTATCCCTTTAAATCGTAAAGAACCGTGCCTGAGCCATAGTGGCAGACTCACCTTCCCGACATACTGGTAATCCGTGCCGAAGTACTCCTCGAGCAAAAAGAACTGGTTCCACATCCAGCCGCGCTTGGATCGCCGCAATGCCCTGCCTTCGTCAGAGGGGGCGCCACCTTCCACTTGCTCGTGGAGCTTTGCTCCGGTAGTCCTCTGAAAGGTGGCCCGGGAAAGTCCGCGGCCGCAGAGGTAGGCCCAGATCAGGAGCAGCAGGTGAGCTCTCATGGCGTCCAGAGTCCGGTGACCCGGTTCAGGTTATGAGTCGGTCACGCTGGCCGCGGATGGCTTCGGTCACACGATGCGGCGCGGCATCATGGTCCCTCACAGGCTGGAGACTCCCACGGTCTCCGGGGAACCCAAACACCTGGAAGGACCACCAATCACAGTGTCACCTTCAGCTGCAGCTCTGCAACCTCCACTGTACATGATTCTCAGGGATGTCACCTCATTCTTAGTGAGTACATTCAGGTTTAGGGTCAGATGTTAGTCAGTACATTTACATGGAATTTACATGTTATTTTACATTTTAAATATTATTTATTTAGCAGACGCTTTTATACAATGTGATGTACATTTGAGAGATCAGAGACAGACAATTCCTCCAGCAATTGGGGTTATGAGCCTTGCTTGGGGACTCTCCCTGCTAGCTCTGGGACTGAAAACGGCAACATTCTGATCATAAGCATAATACACTGGGTCACAGACCCCCCCCCCATACAGTCATAGTCCTCACCTATGAGTTGGAATGGGGGGAGTAGCCCCCCCCCAAACCCCCACTCAGATGCCATATTATCCAAAGCCATGTATTTGAGGGTGATCTCTCTCTCTCACCATAATGTCACCCCAGAAGCTGACATGCTGGTGTCACAGATACCAGACCCCCCCCACCCCCACTAGGCTGTGAGCCAATCTTATTTTGACAGATGTCAGCGAGGGGTGGGAACACACACTGTCTTGGACTAGAGTCCCATCGGTTCGACTCATAATTTTAGTGGGAAACCTTGAGACCGTCTGAAATTCTGAATCATGAGTGGGCTGTTGTCACGTCGCACGGGATTGGGAGTCCGTTCGGAGCTGGGAAAAGCGGCCATGTGCATGTGGTCATGGGAATGAGGTCCGTGGCGGAAGAGGCACACGGACATGGCACAAAATTCAGCAAGTGTACACATTAATAAAAATTGTAATAAAAAATTTATAGATTGTCACATTGTGTTGACTGACACATATTTGACTGACATATTTGATTACTGCATTATACTTATATTACTCGGTCTGTTCGGTATATTACTCCAAAATCCTAAAGTCGGGCCTTTATTCGGACTCGACCCTCTATGGTCCTGGACACAGACTCCAAATAGGTATCATAAAGTGCAGAGCAGAGGGAGAAAGACTGTGGGGCGGAGTCACGTCAACAACCGTCTGACAATTGGACCCACTCCTGCGTCATCGATTTTACATTGATCCCCTTTTCTTTTTTTTTTTTTGGGTGAGGGGGGTCAGTCTAGACAGGGGGATTTAAGACTCTTTAAGAGTGCTTTGTTTGTACGGGTTTCCCCTGAAGGGCTGTGGTTCGGTGGGGCAGCGAAGCAGGAGGACCTGCACCAGCGATGAGGGTGCGGGTGAGCCATCGGTCTCCATGGCAATAGACTGCCGCCCTCCCATGCCTACAGACACCTCGGGTAATAAACTCCCCCAGGCTAATCACTGTGTAGAGTGATTAAACGGAGCCAGAGGGGTAGATTTAGGAATTTAAGAGAGCAAGGCATTCTGGGAAAAGGGTTGGCGCTCACAGTCTGTTGTTGCAGCAGGTCATTTTCAGTTGTCCCCTGAAGGGGGCCTCGTCCTTAATTTGGGTTGTACTTCTCTGGGGATTTGGAAGGGTTTTGTTGGACTAGTGCTGTCCTGAGCCTGCCCCTCCCCTACAGAATGGATGTGGCACGTTAACACAGCGATTCACAGCAAACAGCTATATCAGGTAAAGGCAGCAGCTTTTCAAACATGCTCATTGATGCCGGCGCTGTTATTATCTAAACCATGTCTGTATAAGCAGAGTGTAACTCACGACGGCATCTTTTCACTGCGCGGCAGAGTCCTCCAGGTGTCACAGCCATGAGTGATCGTGCCGTCCAAGCGCCTGTTTACTTTGCTAAGTTTCAAATCCTGGCCCGATGTCAAACCGGTCTGCATCCTGAACATGTCACCTCTTCCACACTCCAACAGAGCTCTGCCTGTAAAGCTTGTTATAAACTTTGTGAGCAGTATGATAGGATCGCCTTCCCTTTACTTATCCTCCCCCTCAGTCTGGGGATGTGAGCCCCCCCCCACGCACGGTAATGTCACCGCGACCGTCTGCCATAATCCCCCTGGTGCATGTGACTGTTAATACCCACCGGAGATGATGGTAGACTTTTAAGGTTAATATTATTAGTTTTGGGAGGCCGGCACTCCAGGGAGGGGGTGTCAATCCTGCCCTCCTTCTTTGTATGTGGAATTTACATGTTTTCGCCATGTGTGTCTGTAACCCGCTGGGGTGGGATCCTCGAACCAGACAATCGCTGATTCACAGTCTTTTTGACCTATTGGCAGTTAACGTCCCTGGAACATCCCACAATGAGGACGTGAGAAAAATTCAGTCGTGCTAAGCTAACGGGCTAATTGTCACAATTGTTCTGTCACGGACCTGTTTGAGGCCCCCTGTTCCCTGAAAACTCAGGGGCACGGGGAGGGGGATGTGTCAGTCACTTCCTCTCCCCTTGTCCTGTGGCTGTTTTGCCCTGCAGGAGGTGGCCTCTGTTCACACATATGTCTCACGAGAACCCCCGCTGGCCCGGGATGTTCCAGTGCGGGGACAACGATCGAGAGCTGTGTAACCTGCCTGAAATACGCAGTGATCTGGGTGATATTCCACGAGCGTATCGCAATCTTTCAAAAGATGAATCAGTTTAATATCCAAAGGTCGAGCGGCATGCTCTGCATCGCAATGCACTCTCGCGCATTCATTTATTATTTTTCTCCCTGCACGCAGTGAACTGCCGCGAACTATTACGACAACAGAGAAACATAAGAACCAAACTGGAGTTGATTTCCAGAACACGACTGGGAATGGGAGGTCAACTGAAAGTCGGGGAACGTGACCATCGTGTGGAGCTAAATGACTCACGGCCTGGAAAAAAGCCTCACAAATCCACAGTCATGGAGCTGAAGGGCGAGTGATGGATTTTCCAGCGGGAGGCAAGACCCAAGCCCTCAGAAATGCAGGGGTCCATGCGATAAGCGATTCAACGGAAAAGATTACAATTGCCGTAATAATAGTTATCACTGGAATAACTTCTCTATTTCATTCAGGGTTGTGCAGTCAAATATATTCACATACCTTTCCAATGAAAAAGAGAAAATTTCTGTTGTCCCCTTTATCTTTCGTGTTTCTTTCCAAGTGAGTTTAACTGTCATTTGAGGTTGGGTGGGGGGGTCCAAGGCCTGTCCCTTCAATGTTACCAGAAAGCCCCCCTTCCCCCCCAGCCAAACATTCCAAATCCCTGGGGGGGTTGATCGGCTGCTAGATCCTCCAATGGGTTTTAAAACAAAACACAGCTAAACCGTGTCTATCCGAAGCCAAGTGCCTGCCGATTCGACCCTGCGCCCCTCACCGCCCCGGGGACATTTTCAGCAGCACATTACACGCTGCCTTACATACACCGGGGCCAGATTGCGGTGTCAGGGTGCTCCATGCCGTTCTTGCAGTACATTAATGCCAGAAACGTTCAGGAATCCATTTTTAAAGTGGCCGGTCGGCAACTAGGGGGTGGCGTAGGGGAGGGTGTAACTGGCTGTCAGAGGGAGGGAGCACATGACAGGCGCTTCCAAACACAGGAAGCCCTGAATAAGTACCTGTTTATGTTACAGCCCCTGCAGAACACCGTTACCGGGCGGACAGGGGCCTTTGGATGGCTGTCTCCACCTTATAAGGGAGAAAATGATGATGGGAATGTCGAATTGGACGGGAAGACCCCAGCCTTCCTACCCCGATGACTCCATGCTCACTGCAGACATTTCCCAGGAAGGTGTCCGTGTGGCGGTCTGGGGTTCGTTAGGAAGGGAAAGGCACTGTAGCTAACAGGATGCTGATAGCAGTCCCAGACTAAGTGCCTCAGTTGCATTGCTGGCTACATCCTGCAGGGGGCGACACTGAGCATACCAGCCATTGCTGGTACCTTCTCCCTACAGGATCTTCTACATTTGACTGTATTTGAGTGAGTTAATGATAAGTGCCTTAAAAGGCCATATTTTTATCTATCAAATATGCTTATCAGAGGTTGTGGCATGTGTACCTCCCTAACCATAAGGGGAGTAGTGTGAGTATGCTTCTCTAGCTGGCCAGGGGTCAGAGGGCAGGAGTGTGCCTATTATTTTTCTGGAAGATTCCCGGTGATTAAACCGCATCTCACTGGAGGAAGTGCCGCCTTTTACCACCCCGTAGCTGTGAGAGAGATGATGAGATGGAGGAGAAACCGAAATCAGACAGAGAGATGGAGGAAGAGAGAGATGGAGAGAGAGAGAGACAGAGAGAATGAGAGGTGGGAGAGTAGCCACTGCCAGACACTGTGGGATGTTGTACTTTGCTGACAAAGTGTCTTGACCTCTGACCCTGGGTGGAGGTACATTGTTTATTACACACTCGGTTCTTGGCGAGATGGGCAGCCTTCCCCCTCCCCGGACCATAAACCAGGACCCCCCCCGCCCCCCTTCACCACAGGGTGATGGGATGGCATCCCCACACCAGATGGTACCTGCCAGGTCGGTTAAGTCCAGGCCCATTTTAGCCCCTCCTGCTCGCCGTCTGTCACCGCGCTCACCACGGCGAAGCTGGCTGGCCTGGGACCACTTGGTACTGACTGGTTTGGGCCACACCGGATCGCCGTGTTATCCGCTTCCTTCCCTGACAGCCTGTCGCCCTCTTTCTTTGTTTACAGGATCAGATGCGACTATGGCACAGGGCTAACGACCAAATCCTGTCCCTGCTGAGAATTCCAGAATTCCAGACGTGGCACGTGCATGTTCATTCTGGGTAAGCGATGCCAGCGGCTCGTCTCCCTATGGGGTCTCTGCGGATTCACGGAGCCAGCGAGAAATCGGATTTGGGATTGAACATGGGAATGGGAAGGTCCAGTTGCAGAATTCCAGCTCATGAGTGCTGGGTAGCCGTATTCAGAAAATTAAATAATGGGAGCAGCCCAGACAGGACAGAACAGAGGCTGTCGGCGCCCGCTTTTCGTTTGCCCAAATGCTTGTCTTAAAGGTGCCGCTCAGAAGTGTTATGAGGTCACGCCCTTCCGGAAGGGATGTCACCGAAGTCCGGACTAATTAACCAGATCCAGCTACCACCTCCTAGCCCTGACGTCACCGTGGAGATAATCGCCTCTCGTAAATCCGGGCATCCCTGATCTCCCGCCAGAGTAACAGACCAACAAAAAAATACAAAATCCCATATTGCTTTCAGGACAGACTCTGGTCTGACATGATATTCGTTTGGCCCCGTTCCAGCCTCCCAATCCTTTCATCTCAAACTTGGCCTTTAATCCCACCAGACTGTCGCTAATCTTCTGTGGAAAAACACACAGACACGTGTGCTCTAACCCCCCACCCACCATCTTAATTCTCCACCTGACTACACTAATTTAAAGATAAATTCATTTAGAAAATGAAAACAAACTTAACCAATAATTTTTTAAAAATAAACAGTGGACATGGAGAAATGGCCCTGCACCATATGCAGGCCATAAATAAGAATAGTGTCCACAAGGGGGCAGACTGACAGCAACCATCACAACTGTAAATGTTCAGGGCACTTAAGCAATCAAAGGAAATCAAAGGAAGGTGTGAGATTATTCAGACAGATTTACTTTCCTCTCATTATTGAACAATGAGACTTAAAATCATCCTCCCTGTTTGCTGTGAATGCATTGGTTTTGGGAGGGGTGTAGTTTTGGTTTTAGACAGAGGGTTGCGAATATTACAGCGTTATCTGCTGGCGACACAGGTGATATACTATGGGGTGTGTGTGAGTATGATGCTGTGTTAAGGAAGTAGCTCAAGACTCGTGGGTTTTTCCAGAGTGGGATTTAAGTGAAGGGGATTGACCTCCGGACACTTGAGCAGTGACATCAACACATTTTGCAAAGTGAGCTGGGTCGGGTGGCCCTTTCCAGAATGGCCATTTTGCCTACATTGTTGCATCAAGTCTCTGTTTTAAAGACCCCAGGACTTGCTGCCAGTGTCATGTTAATGAGACAGGTTTTCAAGAAGGCCAGCAAACAAATATGCTCCCATCTCGGGAGGTTACCAACTGTCCTGAAATCTTCCCCATTCCCGCCCAAGCCAGGAACAGTTAGCGTGTGAATTGGTCATATACTGCTTAAAATAAAATTAAAAACTGTACACATCTGCTCGGAAAACCCATAACCTTTCATGCAGTTTTAAGAATTTTACAATGTAAGTCTATATTACCCAGAATCCCCTGTGGGAAAAATGGAATGTGCTTCAGTCAGAAAATTTCAAAGGTCTGCTTTTAAAAAGGAAATTAAGAACGAACACAGTTCAAATCAGTCTAAAGCAAGGAATAGTTTTCCTTTATGCAAAATGGCACTTTCAGTTTACTCAAACTGGCCAGTTCCATTGTGCAAATATTGATTCATATTGAAACATTCAAACTTGAAATTAAACTACCCCACCTTGGTGATAAACAGTCCTTTTCTGCCTACACAGTTATTCTCAATGAGCAAAATATAACATGTTTTTTTCTTTTAACAAATGCAGCTATTTCATTTTCTTTGTTTTATGTACAATATAATTTCAACCGTGCAGAATCCAAACGATGTCTGTCACTTATCATTTCCAAACAAAATGGCCAACGTCAAATTAACTGCACGTAATCTAGTGATGCCTGAAAA
>JAODKN010000079.1:18721092-18742119 GCA_026774425.1 Petrocephalus zakoni
ATCCCAATCACGACACCCTTAACCCCAACCCAGCCCTAACCTTAACCATAAGTAACCAACCCAAATACAAGACATTTCTACTCTTTTATTCCATTCACAGATTTTTTATAAAATTGAGGTTATCCAAATGGGGACCTGAAAAGATGACCCGAAAAGTATGGAAATTGCAGGTTTTACCAAACTTTGGGGACATTTTGGTCCTCAAATCTGATTTATGCAAACCCACACACACACACACATACATGCACACAAACACATACTGCATACAAACACAACTGCATACAAATGGCCCCTTCTTCACAGCATGGCTCAAGATTGCCAGATCACTGCACACGTGTCTTCGTGTTTGAATGCGCTTGGCCCTCCCGTGAAATGTCAAAAGCCTCTTTCCACATAAACTCCACCCCTCCGGAAAGCAACTCTCTTTCGTTGCTCTCTCACAAAGAATGGGGGATGCTTTCATCAGCCACTAGCCAGCCTTCTCTCTGTAGATGGGGTAGCCACATCATTAGCGAGCTCAGCGCATGACCCGGAGTGCTTATGACCCTAAAGAGGCTCCCAGAACGGCAACCCATAGCTGGAAAGTCCGTCAATTATCACACCCCACCTGGCTGTGTATCTATTCCTCAAAAAGTACTTTAAGAACAGCAAAGCTATTTGCGAGTAGCCCTGTAGCTGGATGCTGTAATGGCATGAAGCTGGGTGCTAAAATTATTGCACCAGGTAATAAACACTGTAATAGGCGGGAGGAGCAATGTTCTCGCACCTTACTGGAAACCGCGACGCAGATGGGCTGGGGGGAAGTGGGGTAGGAAGGTCTGTGCTGCGTCGTTCCATCGACCACAGCCATGAATAAAACCACTGGTGCTAGCAGCCCGCTAATCGACAATCTATACCGCCCACGCATTAAAGCCTTTGGTCAAGCTATGGTCGGGGTCAGCTGCCGATCAAGAATTCTAATATTAGAAGCCTTTACCGCGGGAAGCAGGCTTTCAGATGTGACCGGAGAGGGTCACTAAACACGGCATGGCGCGTTATTTGTGTAGCCAAGCGCCTGGAATTCCCGAAACGACCACCCTGCCCTCTCTGTGATGCAGGGAGTCATCACTGTAAATGTGTTTCAGTCGCTTCAGTAAAGCTAGCTGGCGAAATCTGTCCCCAGTGAAGCCGAGTACAAAGGCTGGGGGCTTGAGAGCAAGGCGCGAGTGGGTGGGCGACTGTCCAACGTGTGTCTGGACATAGTGGCACTGCTGCTGTGAGATGCATTCCTAATACATGCACGCTCTACAGTTCCAGATTCGGGGCAGCACGTAAGACACATAGTTATAAGGTGCTGTGCTGCTGCACCAGGATGGGGGGCAGAGAGGTTTGGGTTTGGGATGCTTTCAGATGTTCATTTGGGCTGGTCAGGGCTGTACTTGTCTAGTTTCAGATCCTCTGTTCTGAGTCAGGCTGGTTCAGCTTCCGATTTCTGATCTCATGTTTTAGATCCTGTGTGCAGGTTCCGGCTGGCCCTGACTTAATTCTAATTTCAGATCCTCTGAGTTCCCTAATCTCCTGCAACCATCAATAGTTCCCTCACCTCTTCAATCAAGGAATCTGTGTTTATAAGAGGCTGAAGCTTGTACAATGTTTCTTTTTTTGCAGTCAGGTGGGGGTGTAGGGGGCAGTGGGGCAGCTTATTTTCCAGAGTACTGGTGACACCAGATGAGATCCCCATGCTGTCATTCTCTGGTGTCCTTACTGGGCAGCCAGAGTCCCTGGTTTCCTGTGATTTTCATATCCTTTAATTAACATTTCCCTGTCCAATCAAAAGCGGCCCAATTTATCATACTGCCTATATTGTATTTCAAAGTAAAATGCGGTAAAATGCTCACCGATTCCAATCTGTGTGCTGCTGACTTGATTATTTCGAAGATCTTTTCTGTGTGTAACTCCCTCTGTGCATGACGACCTTCATTTTTAAATCCTCCTCCCTGTTCCCTCCTTCTCCTGAACGAAAGGAGGGCAGTGGCGTCTTGTAACCTGATTCTGAAATGTTGCCTGTAGCATAACTCCACCGAGGCTGACCCAGAGACCCAGAGGTTCGGATCCCCGACCAGCACTCTGAATTCCAGGCCGGGGCACCCGCACTCGGCTTACCTGTTACCCAGCAGAGCGGTCCACATTCCAGGTTCCTAAAAGGCATGTGGTTGCGATGGCAGCTCAATCTGCGCCCCAGTGGAAGACGTGAGAAGCCGTGTAATGCCCGATGGCATCATCAATCAGCTGCGAGCCATTCCCCACCCTCCCTGCCCCCCCCCGCCACAGGTGCCCAACCCCGGGCCGTGCCCAATGGGGGATTTCGGAAAGTGGGGCAGCGTGATGCTAATGCTCCTGTGCTATCTGCCAGCTCTCCTCCTGATCCAGTCCTGCCGCCCTCCCCCCTGATAAAGTGAGCGTGTGAGCATATGCGCAGTACCTGTGCGGCATTGTTGCCCTGCTATGTTACAGACACCCAGGTTTGAAAGGAGAGAGTGTGTGGAGCGTCTGACGTGGAGTGATCGGAGGCATGTGGTCCTTATGAGAGGTCTACCGGGCCCAGATGGCTTTCTGCACACATTTTTATCACCTATGGGCGGAGTCCACACACGCTAGGACTGGATTCGGGATGTGATTCGGATGCCGTGTGGTCACGGTGCTCCCAGTGGCCATTAGCTACCAGTGGAGACATGGAGGCAGCTGCTTCCTCAGTGGGTGGCTTCGCCAACCTGAAGCCAGCTGATTTTTGCTCATGGTTAGGCTGGATTTGGGCTGTGATTTAGAGGCCTTTAGATAATATGCTGTGTGGTCACGGTGCCCCTGGTGGCCATTAGCCACCACTGCACGCAAAGCCACTTCCTCAGTATCAAACCTCATTTTCCACTCGATCCTAACCCCCCCACCCCCCAACCCGCCCGTTTCTTTCTAATGGCCCCCAGCTCCCTTCCCCAATAATGATTTAATGAGTACATAAGGAGCATCAAATGCAAAGGGGGGCAACTCTATCACTATTACTTTCAACATTCTGAGGGTTTTTGATAATAATTTGGGAATCTGTGGCGTTGGCTGCTAATCCAGCATCATGGTGTGCCGCCGGGAGACCGCCGGGTTCGCCGTTGAAAGATCCCCGGGTTGGCCGCCGGGAGATTGCCGGGTTGGCCATTGAGAGATCGCCGAATTGGCTGTTGAGAGATCGCCGGGTTGGCCGTTGAGAGATGGCCGGGTTGGCCGTTGAGAGATCGCCGGGTTGGCCGCCGAGAGATCGCCGGGTTGACCGTTGAGAGATCGCCGGGTTGGCCGCCGAGAGATCGCCGAATTGGCTGTTGAGAGATCGCCGGGTTAGCCGTTGAGAGATCGCCGGGTTGGCCGCCGAGAGATCGCCGGGTTGGCTGCCGAGAGATCACCGGATTGGCCGCCATGAGATCACCGGGTTGGCCACATTTAGCCATGCGAGGGTAGCTTCCCCATTAAATACTTCTCGCCACTGTTTCCGACAACTAGAGAATACACCCCCCTCGATGACTTCTCCACCTATCACTCCCCCCCAGCTTTTAATTATAAATTGTCTCCATGATTTTTCAACAAAGCCCCTTTCTGGATCTGTCACTGCCCTCTTTTGGCCTATTAGTCTTCTTCACCAGTCAAGATGTGTCACATCAGCTATGTGCTCTTCCTCCCAAATTGCTTTAAAAACATACTTAAATGCCCCTCCTCTATTAGGAAATGGTACAAGATTTTGACAGGAGGAAAATCTGTTTTGTTTAATTTGCTGAAAAATAATCTTAGGGGATCGAGAAAGTGACTAAATGATTTTTCCAGAGTCAGATGAGCTTGTGATGGATGTTAAGGTCTGCATATGGCCAGCATGAATCCATAACCCTATAGCCCTGCTACAAGGTATGTATTTGCCCCTGGGATCTGAGTAAACACTTAGCTGCTATGGATATAGGGCTGATGGGATTTTTCTGACTTAAAATCTAAATGCCACCGCGGAGGCAATCGATCCCGGAGTGGAATAAAAGTGAAGCCTCATTGTGGCCTATGACTCATCACGTGTCTGTCCGACCAGTCCCGAGGGGCCAGGGGGTGCAAATAAAGGTCCCATACAAGGGTAATTAACTTTATTGTTACCCAGGACACTGGCACAGCAGAAATCGCAATCTTTTAGGCCGAGCCTTCCCGAAGGCTTCTCCCAGAAAGAGCCGGTTAAAGGGAGGACAAAGAGCGATTTCTTCATTCCCACTCCACCCCCCATTCGATTTGCATTGATTCTGCCAGGAAACTGGAGGGGGGGGGGTGATATCTTTAAAGAACCCTCGGTGTTGGATGGAGAGATCAGCGGTTACACTCGACGACTGAGCGGAGGCCGTTGCACAATGATGCATGTAAACGGGGTTAGCGAACTGTGGTGGCGCAACCATCAGTCAGTGTCTGGGACTAAGAGGTTAGCTTGCTGCTAAGTGCTAGCTAAGGTATATGCTGTAGACCATTATAAAATATAAAACATGTAGGATAATAATATAAAATATAAGGATAATGTCCTAGTAGAGGCAGCTCTCAATTTACGAAAACGTATTTGCGTTAATCCAGATTCATACAACGAAATACCTGAGTTTACTGACACAAAAAGACAAAATACGCTTCTGAGTAAATGTACACTTTATCTTTTAATGTATTTAGTGTGTGGTCTTTAGTACTCATTATTAGTATATTTTTGCCTATATTTTAAGGTCTCCAAAATGATATGGGAAGGTCAATCTGAATGTGACTTACATGAGGGTTTGCCTGTATATTGTTTTTGGTTCTGAATTGATTTGGAAACTTTGATGTTTCGTAACATGCTGGCTTATCCGTAAGAATGACCGATGAATTAATCTTCTGAGAGTGGGGGCTGGTGTGGGGGTGGGTCCAGCCAGGAGGCCACAAGTGAGCCATGCCTGGAAGGCCCAGAGGTGGGCCTGTGGGCTTGAGCTGACAGGGAATGCTTCATTTCGGCCTCAGCGAGTTTCTCAGCCAAAAACACCATGATCTGAGTGCCGAGGCCCACTTGCATCATCGCTCTGATGAGGAAGAACCCCTGATTCACTTCTCAGCATGAGAAGTTCCCCGCTGGAGTCCTGGTGACTGGAGGGGATGGAGTTTCAGTGTTGGGTTGAGGATGACAGAAGATGGACCTCTACACTGCTGCATGACACCCAGCCTCGAGCGACAATTAAGAAGAAGGGACAGTCAAAGCGTGAGGTGGGGGGCGGACCCAGTTCTGTTTCTCCTAGCGGCCGACATCCCCAATTACTGGCCCCTCCCACTCCAGGAAATGTCCAGAAGACTGGAGGACTCAGTTCAGCAGTGGTTAGCAGGCAGAGGTGGAACTCTTTGTTAGCCACTTAGCTTTTACCCAAATTGAGCTTGATAGAGACTGACTTATTTGCCAAACTGATGACACACACATGGGTCACACGGTACCAAGGGCCAGCAACCGGTGAAACTTCCTGTAGGCGCCCTGCCACCACAGTTTTCAGGTGCCAGGTTACTCCCTGACTTGAGTAAAATATCCAGCTTTGCAGACGAGGAGGTTTTCCGAGCTGCCAAGCAATTAAAGCTATACCTGAGGATCTCCCCCGAACCCAGGCCCTGTCAGCCAACGTCAAGTCTTATTTGGAAGATTCTGGAAGCTGAGTAGAACGGGAGTTAGGCACCCCTGATTCTTATGGTACTCAGAGTGAGGTCAGCCCTGCTCTCCCGGATCACCGACAGGGACCCGGTGGAAGAGGACAGCTCGGACTGCTGTCCATGCATGGGGAGCATTAAATATGCAGACACCCCTGGGCGGGTAAACCTGGGACGATGTGTCAGGTGGGTTGGGGAGCTGCCTTTCAGGTTGCCTGCATTAAAACGAACCTCGGAGCGATAGTGTGACCTGCTTCAGAAACTTCTGATGCGGGGCAGTGGCAAGTTAAAAGCGATTAAGCGGGCAGACGAAACGCCCACTAGATGGTTAATCGACTCCCTGGAGGTTGACCATTCCTTTTTCTCCCCCGCTGGCCTGCTGGTTGGAGCTGGCATGGGCAGTGAATTCGGCTACAAAGAGGCCAGCCCTCTGTGCCAAGGCACCGTTCTGCCTGCCAATAGGAGACACCAGGGGCTCCTATAGTGCCCCAAATGCAGTATCACCACCAGAAAAAGGGGGCGCACTTAAGGGGTCCAGCAAACATTTCATGTTGAGATTATTATTTTTACATTTTCAAGTGATAATTGGATGCAGAGCTTGATGGGAAAGATAAGTGAACTCAGTCCACAACCTTTGATTTAATTTGTAATAGTTGTAATAGTGTTAGGAGACTTAGGAAACATTGTGTATTTTTCTGTTTTATTCAAAGACTGATTAAAGTTAAGCCTTAGCACCATTGAATGGACATCCCACACCAAGGGGAAATGGCCGTAGTGATGCAGTGCCTCCTACTGGTGGGATGTTTTATGTCACCCAGTAGGAAGCACTGTGATCTTGAATAGATATGAGTAGGCAGCTATTTACTGGCTTGCCTCCCACAATACATTAAATGCCAAAAAGTCCAGCTTGGACCCTACATGGCAGCATCCCTGACCTAGGGCCTGTCTCTGCGGTCAGTCAGACGTCCTACTGCTGTTTATGCAGCCTCCTACAACAGACAACAGTCAGCCGGATGAGCTTAAGTACCTTCACAGAATATGAACACCCATCGGACATCCCATCCAGGCTGTAACCTCCTGCAAGCGGTACCTGAATACTGTTGTCGGAAAACATCTGTCAAGCCACAATGTGAGCCGGGGGGGTGTTGTTTTGGATCTTCTGGCTGGGGCTGATCCTTTTGCTGCCTTGCTGGTACCCCTTTCAGACCCAGCTGAGTAGAACGGTGGTGGGGACAGGTATAGGGGGGTCATGGTGGTACGAGACAACCTAATAATGTGTTCCAGAAGATACACCCACATCCATGGTTATTACCTGCTTTGATCATTAACCACAATGTAGCATATCCTTTCTCCTTGTTTCCACAGCTGTGAATTCAGGCCTGGACCCCATTCAGCCGTTCAAATGTGCTTGACAAATCCTGCTGCTGTACCGTGCTCGTTGTAACCAGCAGAAGAGGACGTTACGGAACTGCCCTTCTGCCTTGATGACTTGCCTGGCAGTGCTTCTCGGTGACCCCCTCTACGGGCCGAGGGAGACCTGCAACACTGCTCCTTCACAAGTCCTTTTAAGAGATCTCACCTCAAGGAGGCGAAGAAGATCTGCTTCCCACCATGATGGCGATGAAAAGTTTGCATATCGATCTGTAGGCGAGATCTGGAGATTACTGACGTAAAGAATCCTGGTGTGATTCCTGGTGGGTCTGAGTCCACGGAAATTTCTCCAGTAAAATAACCAGCTATTTAAATGAGTGCAAATTGGTATAAACGTGTAAAATAAGCAGGTGAATGTGACCTTTCTCTTGTGAGGTTATTCTGACATCACACACTTAGTATGTTAAAATTAAAACTTGTCACTGGCAATTAAACGCTGTCAGTGCAAATGTGAGCTGCAATTTCTCTAGCGGCTACACATGCCCCTCCCCCCCCCCCCATTGCACACATGAGCTGCACTGTTGGAGGTCTGAGACCCAGGATAGTGCAGGAGAGGGATATGACATTGTGCCCTTAAGCACTTATACCGTAAATTTATTTATTTAGCAGGCACTTTTGTCCAAAATTACTTGCATTTTTGAGAAAGCAGTGGTGGCCAGTCCTGGGAGCAATAAGAGGTTAAGGGGCTTGCTCAGGGGCCCAATGATGGCGTCACTCTGAAGACCCTGGGATTGGAACTAGTATCGTTCTGATCATACGCATCAGATTCTAACCCGCTCAGCTGAGAACTTGACCCTAATTAATCTGGGGTGGGAATATAGAGGGAAGTGTAACAAAAAACATTAGATTTGCACCCCCCCGGGTTGGGTGAAAGGAGGTCTGTAGATGCAGCAGGCGGGGTGGGGCCAGCCGGGGGAGCCGACAGGGCGAGGGGTTTATGGTCAAACTCTGCAGGTTGTGGGTCCCGCTGCCATCCAAGGAAGAACCTCAAAGCATATTCTGGAATGATCTATTGGTGTAGCCGGTGGACTTTATTAGTAACGCGAGTAATGTAGGTAACCAGGAAGGTTCGCCTTTTAATTCACTGCGGTTCAGGGGGCTTTCACTTTTCCCCAAAGCTCTCGATAAATGGACAGTATAATGCAAAAACAGCTTATTACTGACCTAAAAGCCTCGATATGAAGGATGCCAAAGAAGGGGGGCGAATTAAAAAAAACACTACCATGGGAAGTAGAGAAAAGCACCTCTGAGGTCCGCCGACACCTTTTAATCTCCATTTCTGATTCACGCGGGTGACCGTGTACACAAACACTGAGACAGTTCCCCTTCCGTTAAGTAACTGCCGATCCCCAGGTCGAGGGGCGCGAAAGCCGAGCGGAAAGGACATCGTCCACATGGAGAAACGCCTTACATTCTATCTGCCCCTCCAAAGAAGGAAGGAGGCATTTCGGCGTCTACGAAGGGGGCTTCCTGGGGCTCGCCGCCTGGATGCCACCCAAAAACCACCTTTTTCCTGACTGAGTGCTTCGCTTTTCTGCTGAGAAGTGAGTATCACCAGTGCACACACCAGCACTAATTAAAGGCGAATATATATATATATATATATATATAAACACATATAATACATATATATATATATATATATATATATATGTAAACAGTGGATGATACAGCCAGGAATATGGCTTACAGGTAAACTCGGCATCTGTATTAAAACACACCAAATAACAAGCATTGTTTATCATACAGCTTTAAAACCATGTTAAAACACACCTTTGAGAGGATCGGGAGTAATCTTTCTGCTGAACCGCTCACACTGATTTGCTCCTGAGATGAGAAGGGAGAGTGGTTCTGGGTAATGTATAAAGGCAGGAATCCTAAACATGGGCACCATCAGTTACCGATGGGAGGCTTTAATTAGGGAGATCTTAGGAAGGAGGCCAGACCGTTCTGCACTTTGGGGTTTAATTACATACCAGATATGTTACATTTGCAGGAAAATACAAGTTTATGTTCTGTGACTTCGGACTGACTGTTTACATGCAGGTGTTTCTGCCGGTTAGCCGGTAAATGGCAGTGTGCTCCAGCTGTGGGTAATTTTGTTGAGACATGTTTAGGATGTAGCATATTATGTCTGCTTTTTTATAGCTTGTATTCTACTCAAGTCTCTATATCTGACTGTGATTGATGGCATTTCGGGCCAGAATTCCTGCTTTGTGGCTGTATTATTTTGGATATCGGCATCTATGCAGGTGTCAGGCTAAGGTGATGGGTGCTGGTTGGCGGTTAGACTCCAGCAGTCTTTTAAAACTCAGATTTGTAGGCCTGATGGAGATATTAAATTTGCAGGCTAGTTAGGTAAGATTTAAATTTTTAAGTCTCCCTTTTTTGCAATGCCAGGCTGACAAGTACAGTAGATTGTAGAGTTTAATTACTAGTTGGTTTCCCTGCAGGCAATCCTAGTTTAAATTCTAGTTAATTTCACAGTGAATGTTGGTAGGTTTCTCACTGCGTTGCAGTAAACTTTGGGATTCAGCCAGGGTTTGTATAAGCCGGCTACACCAAGCAGTACCCAGAATTCAAGCCTGTCTACGACTGTCGATGAGCTCTTATTAAATACAGCAGGGCTCATAGAAATTTGATTTTGTTTGAATGGTGTGACACTGGTTAAAATAATTGGGGGGAAAGTCAATATTATTTTAACTCAAACAGCAGTAATGATCATTACCATAATCGTTTGGCTTGCTGGAAATTAACCAAAGATAAAAATATCGATGGGACGGGTTGCAGATTTTAGGAGTTCATATAATGAAGGGATTGGAAATAAAATGAATTTAGGGAATTCACAGAAAAAAAGTGCACGGGAGAGAGAACCAGAGGCGATCCTAAGAACTCTAGGGGCCCATGGCAAAAAAACATTCCATGGGACCCTCCAATTCACCCTCCCAAGATATTTTAGCACTAAATTAATATAAATAAAGCTAATTTAATAAACTCAAGACTCTTTCAAGTTTGTGAAAAACAGAATACACAAATAAAGCAGATTCACCATTGCCATGTACTATGCGATCAGCCACCTTCTGGGGCCTCTCCCAGCTCAGGCCCCTAGGCAATGGTGTGCCTCTGACGAGGGGTGGGGACTGTCGGATTTAAGGTACCCCTGATTAATTTGCCTTATTTTCATTCTCTTACACTTAGCCCAGACAATTCTGCAAGTTATCCTGTTTGGCCGGAAATCTGGCTTTCTGAAACAGGCCCCATTTCTAGCCAGGGTCTTGTTAGCAATATCAGTTGATAAAGCATTATGTTGTATTGTGTGCATGCAAACCCCGTAGCAGCATATCCATATAGAGAAGCCGGACAGTACTGTGTGTATGACCGATTTTATGAAACATAAGACACAACTGCTAATAAACATTAAATAACTACAGCTTTCACATCTGTTGATAAAGGGTGCAGCCATCTTGAATTCTGTGGTCGGTAAGCAGGAGCATTTTGTAGAAATTTTTTATGTCGTCTTTCACTGTTGGCATTTGTAAATATTTATAAATACTGCAAATGGTCATTATCATTGAGTTGTTTGATCATTTGATCTTCAAGTTGAGTTATTTTAGTGTACTAGTGTGCTAGTTAGCTTGCTAACTAAGCTGTGCTAAAGATTTTGAGGCTACATGGCAGATACTGCCGCTAATGTTGGCTTCATTCTGAAGAATTTCTGTGATGAAGGGGAGCAGAATTTAGGTATATGTAGCAGACCTACTAAAATAGAGAGACTTTTTTAGGTCATACAGCCAACTGTCCCCACTGTGCTTCCCCTATTTTAAAAATCACCATCCACATCCATTTTTTATTATTGGGTGGTAAGCTGTCGTGCGGCTTTTAGTTTATTAGCATGCCGACTTCTCACTACCGTGACGTCCCACTTGTCGAATGATTTGCCCTCATGGACCTTGTGACAGATAACATGACCTGCAGGTAACGCACTAGGTGGGGGCTGGTTGTTAACTTAAGGGGCCTTTCCATGTGCCAGTGGGCATATTGTGAAGTGGATTGCTCCAGTCAGGTCCACGGGTCCAAGGGGAGAGTGGCCTTATCTTGGGAATGAGTGGTTGGGTGAACAAGAGGGTGGGGTGGAAAAATTAATCATATGCAAATCCTTATGGTCACATGACTCACCCCCCTTTTAGGTCATATGACAGTCTGCTAAACAGTGTATATGTGCCACACAGGCAGGTGGGATCTCTCTTACAAATGAGCGCCGGATGAGACTGCATTTATCGATTACGCCCTGGAGTTGATGATATTCCGTCTGGCATTTTTAATGCCCTTACCACATTGTGCGTAGACCTGTAAATCACTCCTCCGGGAGGCAAATCGAAAAGCACAGATGTGACTTTGGAAGAAACCGGATGAGAGCCATCTGTGGTCGAAACAGGAGCGGGCTCTTACCAAAGAATAAACAACGCCTGTATAATATTTCCTTGTTTCCAAAAACATGTAACGGAATTACATTCGGCTTTAAGGGCTCTTGCAGTCGTCTGCAGAGGATAATAAAACCGAATCATTCTGACAAAATGATCATGTGCCTAGTGGTTGGAAATGGTATGTTCCCCCTGCTGGGTTGAAGACGGAATATAAGAGTGTGTGAGATCTACGTCTTCGTGTGAGTCAAGTAGAGGTTAATGGCTAGAGGGTTTTATGAGCGCAAAATGATTTAATAGTGGCAGCCTGGTTTCTTAGTAACAAGTGTCTCTGTACTAAGGAGTTAATTCTCAGCTCAGTGTTTATGTTAAACGGTAAAGCCGAGTGTAATGCATTACCGCTGTTAGCTTAAAATTAGCAACTCTTAATCTGCATGGGTAATAGAGGGTGGTAAACATTGAATAAGTATAGAATAACTAAAATTCCCCATGGCCCTGACCAGGATCAGGGGTTAGAAGATGGAAGGATTGATTGATGGATGGAATAGCCAAGATAATAGCCAACAGATCACCAGTCCATGTTTCTGCCAGTGGGCTGTGACAGTTGTCCAAATGACCATGGCCTTGTTAGATAAGATTATTGGCCATTTAGAGTAATTTATACTCTATTTATATGCACCCCATTGTGAGTGTTGATTTGCAGATGCGAGGCTGTGGATGAGCTATAATGGCCCCTTAATCTATCAGAAGTAACGGTGCTCTGCTTAAGGACTGTATCTCTGTTATATCTTCAAGTACCATGAAGGATTGAGTTAATTAATTTCCAGTAAAATCCAGGCTGAATGAAAGAGCCAAGGAGACAGCTTCAGAAAATATGCTGAGAGACGAGCTGACCTGGGATCAGAGGATGATTCGTGCATAATAAGTGCGGTCCATTGTGCCTCCCATTATCCTCATCTTAGTGTTTGTCCTGTAAAATCACCTTTGTGCGTTTAGAGGAAAACAGACAAGTGATTATTTTAAGTAATGGGAGAATCAGCTCAAAGGTACGGTCAGTCCCGGGAAAATGAGGAATTCCATCAGTGGAATGACTACAACTGACTTGTGTTCCCTGGGCATGACTCTCATTGAGGCACGTCTAGTGGGCCCTAAAGGCACCAATTTGAGCTGAAAGCTGATTGGTCACTGTCAGTCTCTCACTCACAGATTCTCACAGTATCATTGACTAGTAATAATGTTGCCAGCTCCGTATGAAATTTGCCCCCCCTTTGCCCCACTCTTAAAAATATATCCTAGAATCGTCCCTCGACCCTGTGGCTCCTGTATGGGCAGCCATTGTGTGTAAGACCTCACCCACTTTTTAAGCTGAGCTGTCAGACCGAGAGCGCTTTGTCTTTATTATTAATGTCCACGTTACCATCCGCTTCCAATATGTGTAAATACCCTAAGCATGCTGTTAGGCCTCCTGGGATATGGTCCAGTCTCCACTGTCCCATTTTTGCGTTCTAACTGATAGTCTTATAGGTTTGTGTTTTGGAGTTACACCTCCCCCGAGCCTCTCTGCTGAAGTGGGCGGGGCCACAGGACCATATGTGTGGGCGGAGCCTGCAGAGGGACCGGGAGAATGTGGACAGCGCCTGATCAAAAAGTCTCTGAAAGCTTAGGTAGGAGGACCAGCCTCGCAACAGGAGGGATAGATAGATGAATGGATGAATGGGTGGATGATCTTAATCCTTGTAATAATGAGCTAAATATAACTGTTTCAACCTAAGAAACTTGCTTAAGGAGCCACTTGAGTTGTCAGCTGTTTTAGTTGCTTAATTTCTGAGTATCCCTAAATGAACCATACTTCAGAGTGCCTTAATGCAGTGTCAGCATACAGTAAAAACGAGAAACCTTAACACACAAGCGCGCTTCTGGGAATTTCTCCCTGAATTAAAGAATCAGTAACACATCTTCAGTGTGGTCAGGAGATTACCCATGCTGCACGGGAACCCCTACAGGCGGGTGTTGGAATTACATCTGCTTTGGACAGGGAGTTTTTCCCTTTGTGGCCCTAAATGATCACCCTCTGACGACATCAGGAGGTCATCTTGTTTTACTGCATTCTATCAGAAGCATTTCCTGGGTGAATGTATGCACATTGAGATGCTCATCTTACCTTAAAAAGCTGGATTTTTTTTATTTTTAATATAGAAATATGCACCCTTCTTGCTTTTGAGTTTCAGGCTCTGTAAGATGTCTTTTTTTTTCTGTCGCCTGTCATAACGATTTATCTCAGCTGGTGTCCGATTCTGAGGGACCAAACTGTGATGCCAGCTCTTTTAAACCCCATCAACAGACACCCAGAATGGCGAAATCCACTGGACTTCAGACAGGAGGAGGCTTGGGGTCTTCGGGCCGGTTTATACTCGACACTCACAATGCGTTTGCATACACGTCATGTCCAGGACATGCTTCCTGCATTTGTTCCATGCATCATCTGTGCAGCTGCATGTGGAATTAACATTACTGGTATACAAGATGCAGTACTACCAGTAGGGATGGGTACCAAAACCCAGTACTAAATGGGCCCCGGGGCTAAATAAAAAAAAAAAACGCAGTATCGATAAGCTCTGATGTTAACGGTATTGTTTTTACTGGAGAAATTAATAAATCAGATTTTTTTGTTTCTACATAAACGTAATCTTTCCCAGTTTACCTTATCAGCTCTGATTAAAACGTCAATCTAGGGTGTTCTCTCCCGTGTTAGCAACTATGCTTTTGGGAGACGCACCCATGATTTGTATACCGACATCTGCTGGACTCAGCCTGATCGGCGAGAGTATGCGCACAAATTTAAATGTTAATACATTGTAAGATATAAAAGCAGACGTAAACAATCACATGATACTTAACTTAATATCTGTTAGTAGACATAGTATGACAAGTACAGCCTGCCTGCCAGGCAGAAACGCAGCTTTTTATTGTATGTGCTATTGTAAAACCTTTAAATAAATGCACACAAAGTCATTGTGGACTGAGATGATGTTATAAAGAATTAAAACTAACAAAAACGATTGTGTATGTTTTTGTTTTATTATAATGATTTTACTAACATTGTAACTCCCATGCGAGAGAAGTATCTGTCAGCTTACTGTCGACGGTTTGCATGAAAAGTTTGTTCCTGCGCTCACAAATAGGACAGAGATCTCGCATTGCTATACAGATCTGCGGTACCGTAATATATGCGCATGCGCACGCAGATCGGGCGGGGACGGCCGAGCCGCCACTAGTGATGATGGCGGAGAGGTAAGAGATCGGGAGTGCGGCTGCGCTTCACTAGCATCAATGCGGACAGCGCGTGTTGCCAAAGGTGCAACAGGTGTTTTGCGTGTAAATTAAGGCATTAAAGGCTTTGCATTAAAGTAATTTATGTTTGTTTCACATTTCCATTATCAGAAATGTTTAAAACATTACTGTATTTTTTTTATTTTTATTTTGCATTTCACATTTAGTGTAAACTTGTTAAATAACTATGCAAATTTGTTGAATAATAATAGTGATTTGTTAACTAAGGCAATGTTAATTATGTTGTTAATTTGATTTTTTTTCCTTCAAAACGTACCGATAACAATACCATTAAAGTACTGGACGGATAAGCAGCACCGGAAAGAGGAGTAGTGCCGTTAAAAATGATACCCATGCCTAACTACAGCAGTCCTCAGGGACTCCTAGATAGGCCGGGGTTTTTCTCTCTCCGAACTCTCAGCTGTTTTTAATCACACACATACCATCTGCACAGCCCAGAACACCTGAATTCCACTATTAAGGGGAGTGTCCCAGTACTTTTGTCCATATAGTTTGCAACCCTCAACACGGGGTAGTAAAGTGGTATATGGCAGGATGAAGTACGTATGAAGTGGAGCAGTGGGTAGAATGTAGAGAATGCTGCAACAACATTACAGAATCAGCAACTCACTGTGAAGGCAGCGAGTACAACATTTCATACCGCAACCTCAGACAAATGAGTAAGACCAGAAATTAAGGCGCTGACCAAGTTGGTTTTCTCACACTGCCCCCTAGTGGACATATTGACCTCAATATTGAGGTATGCTTGCATATCTACAACAGATGTAAGCGTACACTTTGCAAGTGTGGAGTGTAAATCAGCCCTTAATCATAGGGAAACTGCTTCAAGGGGGAAAGGTCCCACTGTTCCGGAGTATTTTTAATCAGAGTGAGCACTATATACGTGTAGCGGGCTGATAGATGGATGCACATCTGAGTAACTGCGTTCTGATGACAAGATCGATGGCGTGTGGGCTCTCATTCGCTGGTTTATGCCACAGGTACGTCGAGGTGACTGGATTGGTCACTGGCTGTCATGTGACCGCCATTTAAAAACAATGTTGTGTTATAAAAGGATGGGCGGATAGTGGAGAACGGCGCCCCCTGGATGAGTGAGATGGGATGGCCGACCCGCATTGCTGAGGTACTGGTCCGATGAGCGGAGGAGGTGGTACCAGTTCCGGTTGTGGCTAATGAGTGCTCTTCATCCCCAGCACTCTTTTCTCGCTGTTTGACAAGCACATCTTAAAATCACTCTGCTACTCAAGTCTGAACAAGGCATGGTGGATGATTTCCACACCCACTCCCCACTGGAGAGCTCTTGTAAGTACCAAGCTGATGGCAGGGAGGAGGAAGCCCGTCCTTCTGATCTAAGGCTGCCATCAAAGATCTGGGAATAAATTAGCAGCAGCGGTGCTTACCACTACTCAAACCACACATTTGCATGGGGCCCCTGAGCTTTGGGGGCCCCCTGTCAGCCACAGACAGTTGCTACACTAATTATTCTGTATTTAGGAGATGTTGAAGTAGCATCTTCTGCTAACCAGCTAGCTAGAAAACTACGGTCTTCTGACTTGCTAGTTATTTGTTGATTGAGTTTTTGAAACGTCTGAGGAAGGGTGGGGGGCCCTGAAGTGACTTTTGGTGTGGAGCCCCAGGAACAGTAAACCTGGCCCTGAAAATAATGGTCAGGGGACTGTGTTAAATGGTTAAAAAGTGCCACCCAGGCTCCCTCCCTCTCTGAACCAGGGGCGCGGGGGCGTGGTCGAGGGTCTGCTGTGGCACTTTTAAAGCTACATGGATTAATCTGCGCCTCTGGGTCTCATGCAGGGTGAGTGCTGGACAGGCCCATCACCACGGCGGCGGATGGGTATTCTGTGTCCTCAGAAGGATCTGGGAAAGCTGCCCTCCCTCCTCAGATAGGTAGCTTGTGTCATCTCCTGTCTGTGTGCCTGTCCTTGTCTCTTCTCCCTTTGAGTGACCCCCCCACACCCTCCTCTTTCTTTCATCACTCACTCCCCCTGCTTTATTTCAAATCTCTCCCCCCTCCTCCCCCACTACCATCACCTTTGCTCTGTTCCTCTCCTTCTGGGTAAGTCGAGAATGCCGGACCCCTGCATCAGTCAGCTTTGATAGGGGGACTCACCTTGACCCCCACCCTGACCCTGCATCGGTAATTCGGACCCGTATATTGTATTGTATTGTATTTTGTGTCCCTTAAAATATCCTTCTCTCCCTGTACTGCTTACATTTTCCCCCCCTCTCCCTCTTCTTGTAAAGCGTCCTTGGGTTTGTGAAAGATGCTGTATAATTGTTGCAATATTGTTATTCTGTGTGTGTCCATGTCTGACCCACAATGCTGCAGCTTAACGAAGTATTCCATGTAAGGCCGAATGGTTGGGAATGATAGCTCCGATCCTGTGGGAGACTTCGTCAATGTGCCTCTTTAGAGAACTCGCGTGCAGCTAGTGTCTCGGTATTAGGTGTATTATACCTGCGTATACATGTTTACTGGAGCTGAAGGGACCATAATTCCATGCAGCACCCCTTTCTAGTGACAAACGTCCAGTCACTTGGCCCCGTGTCACTGTGATGCACTTTCTGTCACGTTCGTCCACTCTTTGATGCTGATGATTAAACAAAAAAGAGTTTCAAGAGCCAGCCCCCACCCGTGACAGGCTCGATTTGTGTTTTATTTTTGTCTTAGAGAGAGAGAGAATCTCAGAAAAGGGGAGAAAGAACCAGAATTTGAAGGGGACGGGGATCTAGGCTGAATAAGTGTGCACGTGTGTGTGTGTGTGTGTGTGTTGGCAGAATGACAGACAGAGAGAGTGAGCTAGATCTTTTGTTCGCCTCACTAGCAGCCGACTGCTCCAGAGACGAAAAGCGAATGTGCAGAAAATAGGCTAAATCCGCATCTATACCAGGAAAAAAAAACAGCAATAATGATGCTGGACAGTTGGCGAAGATCCAGTGGGGTCAGTGTCACTCTCATGCCCACCGGCGGGGACCGTAGCTCAGACATGCTGGTAGCCAATCAGAAACTGCATCACGTTAATCACAGACAGGAAGTGACCTGGCAAGAAGACTGTAGTGGGCAGTCAGGCAAGGGGCTGTGGGATCAGATCTCACACATTCCAGATGTTCTCCCACCCTAGTCTCATGTCTGAAATCTGCAATTAATCTGAGTGAAGTTTGAAACCAGTATCACGGTGTAGGCGATCACTGTGGCCTCTTATGTGACCAAATATCTCACATTACGGCTCTGTGTTTTGGGCCTGTGACAGTAAATCTTTTGCATGAGCCTAGGGAAGTGAGTGTCTCAGAACACAAACCAGTTCCAGCTGACGGAGGGATTTGCTTCTAAAAAAAAAACGGGGTGGGGGGGGTTCTGACAGTTTTATCTTTTTCCTGCAGGAGATGAGTCACAGTTATAGTGGGGAGTGGCACTCAGAGTCCAGCCCCCCAGGGCTGTGATGCACAGACATCCTAATCCCTTCTTCTGTTTGCGCTGTTTATTACCCCATCTTCCAAAGATGTCCCCCCGAGGTGCCATTCATATGCAAAACCATTCCTGATTGGCTTGGTGCTCGAGGAGTGGGGTCAGTGCCAGCCAATCAGTGTCAACAAGTGTTTCTTCGAGTGATTTTCTTTCCTGTAAGCAGAATCATGTTTATGTGGATATACTGTAGTGACCCCTTTTCCTTTAATGATAAGTCCACGTAGTTTATAATTCCTTGAGAAAACATTACTAATTTGAAATTGCCAACGTATGGGTAAAGGAGAAGCATCCCATCTTAGTTGAAGTGCAGCACTACTGTTTTTTTTTATCACACGCTAATTTACCATTTGTCTATATATTTGTATATTTAATCATTTATTAATTGCATAGAAAATTTTGTGCACTTATTGTTTGCATTGCTGTGTTTGCACTGCTGTGTTTGCACTGCTTGTGCTGTGTGTTTGAGCTGTGTTTACTTTTCTGTGCTGCCTGTGCTGTGTGTTTGAGCTGTGTTTTCTTGTTTGCACTGCCTGTGCTGTTAATTTTTACTGCGTTTGTAGAGGCTGCCTGTAATGTGTGTTTGTGTTGCCGTGTCTGTGCCTCTTGTTCTATGTGTGTATGCTTGAGTGTATGTTGCCTGTGCTGTGTGTTTGCGTTTCCCCATTTGTGCCCTTGTGCTGTGTGTTTGTGCTACCTGTGCTACCTGTGTGTTTTTCTTTCCTGTAAATCTCATTTTTTCTGTCATCGGCATGCTCATTATTGTCTGTACACACAATAGTCCTTTAAATGCTTGATACATCTGAATCAGGAATTACCTGTACTCTCTGGTATACGCACTGGTCCCGATTTATCCTTAAACAGTCGGTTTTGATTAAACTGTTCTGAGTTCCGATGATGAGTTCAGCGTCTTCGTTTTCGATTTCACATTCAAGTCATTGCCCCCCCCCCCCCCAAATCCCAAACTGCAGTTTGGCCCATCCATGCTGCACCGGATCGATCGACCGCTTGCTGTTCCCGCTGCCAAAAAGCACAGCATTACAAGATGAATATGAATCCGAAAAGGCGAATGCTGAGATGGGCTGGATGGGGGATGGGAGGGGGGGGCACAATCAAGGTATAGAGGAGTCTGTCTGCCTCGGAGTCTCTAAGCCTCGGGGTGTGGTCGGATCCTGTATATCTTACTGGGTAGCGCCTCTGAGCCCGGGGAGGGGGGGCGTAGGACCCTGAGGCATTCAGCAGGCTTTATATGGCACCCCCATGTCCTCCGGGAAGAACACCCCAGGGGGGTTGTGGTTGGACATTGCGGCTCCGACGTGGCGGGGAGATGTTCCATGTGTCATCAACCAGAAGATTGAGGCGCCAGATGTCGTCTGTGTGGGTCCCCAGGCAGCATCGACATTCCCCACTGCGGTGGGAACAGCGGGCTGTCCCGATTTGGCCTGATCCAGCTTTTGATACCATGGCCCGCTGGTGTGATGGCGCTAGTGATTAAAGTGAGCTTAAATTCATCCCGTTGTTCTAATTCACAGAAGGGGCTTTAATTTTACCCCAATACAGAGTGACCCCCTCCCCCAACCCTCTCTCATTTGGTTCAGAAACTAAATACAGTCAATACAGAATACAGTCAAGATTGTAGCTAGCTAGCTAGCTGCTTAGCAAATCCTTATTCTAAATGAGGATCACGTTGTTTAATATTTGGGGTAGTGAGTGTCCAGCAGGGGGCCCCGCACCTCAAGAGCCCAGCATAGATGTGTGGTTTGAGTGGTGGTAAACACCACTGCTGCCTGTATCAGAAATAGTATAAATATATCCTCATCGAATGTCCTCATCGTCTTCATTCAGGCTCACAAAAGCTTTTGAAGCTCAATCGTAGCAGAACAATGGCAATCTATGTCACAGTGCTGGCCCAGAGAGAATGAGGGAGTAGCCTGAGTAATGATGTCTCGGCCCTTATAATGTAAACTGAGGCCCTCCACGTCATCTGGCCCGTGCTTCATGTAATGAAGACACGCCGCCACTACCAGAATTTTCAGTATAGAGGCATCGACAGGCAGCCAAACCGAGTGATGCTGGACCGCATAAACATTACAATTTCCATTACAATTCATTTCCGGGGTCCGCCCCCCCCCCCCACCAGAGAGGCTGTTGCCTTCACAGGGATATTAATGTAATATAGGGCTTTGATAAAGACATTTTTCTTTTATTTCTGAGTAGATCTGAGCTGATCCAAGCTGATCTCTGGCCCCCGACCTCCGAAGCAGAGGTATAAAAATCACAGGAATAAATAAGGGAGATGTGATTTAAAGAAAGAGTGAAACTTTCTGTCCTCTGTTGCCTCTCCTATGAATGCCAAGAATAATTATTCTTCAAAAAGAGCCTGAGAACAAAAACCATAATAAATTTAAAGTAAATGTGACCGCCAGTGTCCCTGCCAGTTAGGAAACCTCCGATGGTGGCATGCTCTGGAATTCCAGCTTATGACAGATTTGGGGAGAATAACTCACTCTCTCTGACACATTATGAGCCAAAACAGCCTCTTTACATGCAAGACAAAAGTCAAGCTGAGAGGGAATCATTTTTAAAAAGGGCCGGTTTTGTGGAGTATTTTGCAATCATCTCGGGAATGAACGCACTTGAGCTCGATCAGGAGGAAAA
>JAODKN010000079.1:18810245-18821122 GCA_026774425.1 Petrocephalus zakoni
CCCCAAGCGAGCTTGATGGGCCGAATGGCCTCCTCTCGTTTGTATATTTCTTATGTTCTTATGTTCTTATGTTCTTAACACAAGGCAACAGATACAATAAACCACTGAGGAACAGAACAAGACAAAGAACTTAGACATACTGCTAACAAGACATGATTCAGGACAGGTGAGAACCAGACAACCAATCACTAAGGGCTCAGGGCAACAAGTAACAGGTGGGGTTATTTACAATTAACAGGCCCTAGTGACTAGGAAATAGTAACAAATACAATGGGCTGCCTACACAAGGAGAGAATAGGAGCACAAGTAAAACAGAACATAGACATGGCATGAGCAGGGACACCACAAACAAGACATGAATATACCTCCGCGTGGGTCACGGCCTGTTACTGCATAGGGTTAATCGCCTGCAACGGCATTTTAACAAGGTAATTATTGGGCCCTCGTTCTGTGTCTGGGGTTCCAGCAAGTCTCGATTATAAAGAGAACCGCTATGATGTTCAGCTGAGAACACATCATTTTAATCGGTTTCTAATCCACTTATTGGATCTCCAGAAATCTAATCACATTTGAGGGGATGTGTTCGATGGCTGATAGGTGTCATTTACCAGACCTAACACCTCTATATTGCACTGCAGTGGTACCTACAGGCAGCTCTTAACTTACTCTCAAAACCTACTCAACTTAAGTAAATCTTCACTTGTGAGACAGAGAGTTTAAGGGGGTTCACACGGCCAGGGGCAGCAGTCGAACCTTCAGCCATGTGGATGTAAACCCACAGTCCTGCCCTTTGAGCCAGCCTGCCTGCATACATCTAAATACAGTTAATCCATGTCTTACTACTGCTGCTCCGAGAGGCTTTGCACACAAGCATCTCACTCACATGTACTGTACCTGTGTACTGCTGACATTCAAAGTGATTTTATTTAATTTGACTAACGTGGTCTGTTTGCATGCTTTTCACCTACGCATACATTTTGTCATGTCCTGTCCGTTCGATCCCTCTGTGTGCCACGCCCCCTCATTTACCCCGTGAGAATCCTCCGGTTTCCGGCTGTTTCTCGTTTGGTATTATTGCTTTTGTGTATTTAGTCCGCGTTCGAGTCCGTTTCCCTAGTTCGGTCATTGTCGCTGCTTATGTTAAGCTAGTAGTGTTGTTGTGGCTTGTTCTGGTTGTTACCCTTTTTGTTAATAAATGCCCTTTGGAAGGGCTATAACGCCTGCAGCGGCAGTCATGGGTCGTTCCTCCCGTCGCCGCAACTGTGACTTAATTGTTGTTTCCTCTTACATTGCAGTTGTCTCGTATTGTACTACTGTTTTTCCTACCCCTCTATGAAATTACAATCTATGTTTATTTATTTAGTAGGCGTCTTTCCAAAGTATACATAGAATTGAAAGCCAGGACAGCCAGTCCCTGGATCTATTGGAGTTTAAGGGCCTTGCTCAGTGGCCCAGTGGTGACATCACTCTGCGACTCTGGCACCTGTCCTCCCCTGCAACTGTGGCACAAGATTTTCACCATAGTCTTCCAGACAAACATCACAAACTTGAAACCACTGGCGCAGGATTCTTGGGATGATATTTATGATTGCTTTGTTACGAGAGACAGATAATTCACAAACCGGTACAGATAAACAAACAGAAGCAGGTGGAACAGAGTATTTTCTAGTGTCCATAGGCAGCTTATGTCGGACGGTGGAATCACTACACTGCGTCAGATAGCCTTAGCACATTAGCATCAGCATGGCTCAGCTGAAGCTCTCTATTTAGGATTTACACTCAGCAGCAGTGTTGTTCCGGGCTCGTAACAAACTGCAATTATTTAACATAAACGACTGTAATAACAGGAGCATGGAAGACTGGTGATCCGACGGTGCAGCACTCTCCGTAAACGGTCATGTCGCACGTCGGTACGGGGACCTGTCTCACCAAGCTCACTAAACCCGAACACAGATACTGAGTAATGGAGGCATGATTAATTTTTATTTGCATGATTTCTCTTTCCTTTGGATGTGAGGAGACATTCTGTGCTTTTACCTTAATAGACATAAAATATTAGAATGAACTCTTTCCTTTATTACTGTTCAAAGATATTTTCTTTACATTTGCTTGTTGCCACGCTCTCTGTATTTATGCACAGCTATGACACTCTGACTCACCCAATTATATATCACATAACTACGCGAGTTTAAAAAATCTCGGATGTTTGTTCCCACTTGCTTGTCTGACCCAGGTTGTCACTTTCCTTGGTATTGCTCAGGTCCGTTTAAAAAGTGCTGTGGTAAATTTCAGACACACCAGGCCCTTGTGACACAGCAGGATATCAATTTACCTCGCTGTGAGTCAAAACCTCTTACAGGGGCATTCTGGGCCTGACGGACATCGCAGTGGCCAGGGATGCAGGACACCATGCTGTGAATGGGCCAGACAGATTTATTTAAAGCTGTATAACCACAGGACACTGCCTATCTTTCTGTAAGAGACCTGTACACAGTCTCTCTCCAGATGGTTCAAATCAGGGCTCTTCAAATCTGGCCCTCGATTCCAAATCAAGGCCATGTTTTGAGGTCCCTGATTCTGATTGGTCACCAGGGCTTCACTGATTCTAATTGGTCACAGAGGCTTTACACCTGGCTCACAGGTAAAGAAAGGCTGGAAAATCAGCAGTGCTTGGCCCTTGAGGACTGTGAGTTGAATAGCCCTGGTTTAAATTATTAGTCTGTATAAGGTAACTGGCAAGGCTGCGCTCTAGTGTAATTCAGATTATCCTTACAACCACAAGTTCTCGACTGTAAAGGTACCATTAACTCATCACCCAGAAAGGGATCACTTCAAGAAATGTAAAAGTCAAGGCTGGATTATATTTCAGAGGTGCTGTCTTCCCACTCGATAATGTAGCATGAATTAGCTTAAAATGAGGGGACCGGCTGTTGTTTTTAATGGGCATGTTTGGCCTCTAAATTATGTGGGAATGTGAATGCTATTCAATATTCATCATTAAGTGAGAATCTGTTATTGACTATTCAGCCTTTTGAATGAGAGCATTAAAATGGGATGTGTTGTGTGTCTGAGTGGTGGGCAGGGCTGCCTTTGGCTGCAGCTAGTGAATTTGTGGATCTGATAATGGGGGAGACAGCCGGGGGGAGTCAGTGCCAACATGAGACAATGACTCTTAGTTGTCTGAAAACACCCCCACCCCAGGGCTCATTATTTGCCAGGACGCCTCGGAAGCTGGGGTCAGCTAGGGTCAATACTCCTGGCTTCTTCCATTCAGATTTCCATGCAGGAGCCTCTCCGCTCAGTCCTGTGGTTCCTGGACCCTCGAATGAAAGTCTGTTTGATCCATGGCTGCCTTCGAGCTGGCTCCGCATGCTCCCACCACCTTCCCGATGGAAGGAGGACCTGGAAGACTCCAGCATTGTATCTACAGTTTGGCACAATTGGATTCAGAAGAACCCCATCGACTTGTGTGTGTGTGTGGGAGGGGGGGTATTATTTCATGGGGGCACGGCATTTAATTACTGAAGGACAATGCAGGTGGGACAGATGGTGTGGTTTACCGCGATTGGCCGGGAATAAAACAGCAAACAATTGGCAGGTGCCACAGCATCCTGGCTGCAAAACAAAGCAAGCTGGTTATGGCAGGATGGGGGGGGGGGCAAGATGGCACCTATATCACAGGATAGTCAAAGCAGCGCAGCGCTCCCCGATAAAATATCAAGGAGGGACACTTCATCTGAGAACGGGATCAGAGAAGCAGCATGTCTGGCAAGAAACAGGCCAGAGAAGGGGCACATCATCCAAGGACTGGGTCAGAGGAACAGCACGTCCTATAAGAACCGGCCTATGGGCTGATATTTGTGCCACTAGAAACTGAATCTGAATAGGGTATATTTGAATCTCAGTTGCACAATTTGAATAATGCAATGCTCTATACTTATAAATAATAACATATTGTCACTGTTCTTAAATGCAGATGTAGCCGTGTATTTACTGTCAATTATAATCTTGCCTGTATCATACTTCTGAAAAATACCACAATTCATTTACGTGTATATATAAATACAGTGGATATAAGCAGGTGATCATTATGACCGATTTGTCTTAGGCAGATTATGATATAATTAACATTTGTATATTTATTATATGTATGAGGTAATAAAATGGACGTTGCTATTTACTGAATTTTATTGACTCTTTCAAAATACAGTACAACTGTTTCAAGTGCTTTTCAAATTATGTAATTTTTTTGTTTTATTTTATGTACAGAACTGGACTGTATTATAGTGTATCTGCATTATACACAATATTTTACAGTACTGTAAAAGTTAAATTCCTGAACTGTGTATACTTCAGATACACATTCTAGTGCAGTGCAGTACAGTACACAAAATACAGCTCATTGTTGTTTCGTTGCTGCATCTTGTTGACTCGTTATTGCCAGTTTCTCATAAGCTTTGATGAGTCTATATATTACTGAGAGAAAATGACTTTCTTATTCCTGTCATGTTATCTGTGCATGCAGCATTAGCCTGAATAAATTGTGCATTTTACCTGGTTATTAACAATGTATTGTTCATCCAAGATAAAATCTGCAAAGTAATCACTTTAATATGAGATATTTTTATGTCACCTACAACTATTCATACGTATATATTAAGGTTCAGACGTGTTGATTGTAGTAAGGAGAGCTGTTCGGCCCATGTACATTATGATGTAATAATTATAAATTATTACGCCAGATATCTCACACAAGTTTAGAGAATTACAGTCAGGCACAGTAAAATGGACCTGGGGTGCGTTTCCCGAAAGCTTAGTTGCTAACTACAACTATACAACTAACATAGTTAGAACCATGCAACTTCGTTAGCTGCTAACAGGAGCTTTTGGGAAACACAGAATGGCGTCTTAGGAATGAGTTTTTGTGGCTTGAGAGTGCACTGGGTCCTGGGAGAAGTGATTTTGTAAGTATAGAGCATTGCATTATTCAAATTGTGCAATTCAGATTCAAATATACACAATTCAGATTCAAATATACACGATTCAGATTCAGTTTCCAGTGGCACAAATATCCTCCCATAGGGGCCATTTTTTGTACATGTGAATGTCTTGCATTGCCCTGGGGGCACACATAGGAGCCCGGAAGGTGCAGGGCCTCATTGTGGGGATCAAGTAGAATAGGACAATACTGGGCATGTGTGTATCACATCAGAGGCGGAGCCATAGCTGAAAGTTCACTGGGCCTTGGAGTGAACCCCCCCCCCCCCGTCAGTCATCGATTCAAAATATTTCATTGTCTAATGATAAGGTTGGACACCTAATTTGAATTATGGCACCTTTTATGCCCCCACCATAAAATAAAGAGGATTGTTTTGGATGCTGATAGGACACTCATAAGATTCTAGGGGAATGGAATGAACGGCCACATTCGCATCTGTCACCCATGAATGCAACCCGATTAGAGCCTGGCCGGGTTCTGCAAAGGTAAACCCACAGACAGTAATACCGGCCACAGAAGTGGGGGGTTGTTTACCTCTTCAGTGCTTTTAAGTGATGGCCGAACACGACAGAGAACCTCTCTTTTGATGAGGGGTTCTCACTGCACTTTGATGAGGGGGGTGGGGTTCGTCCCACACAGATGGAGGGGAATCAGATGGCTGGTAATGTGGGAGGTGATTGAGACGTAAACCTTCGACCCTCCCGCCCTTTGGAAGCTGGAGTGTCGAGTCGGACGCAATTTGTCCGATTGACATAACAGATCTCTTCCCCTGACCCACTGCTAAGCTCCCGCTGACAAAACCAGCCCGGAATCCACTGCCATAGCTGGAGAGAGTCACATGACTGGTGTAAATAAAGGAATAAAAATAGTTAAGATAAAAATCTGAGTTTACATATTCACTTAACAGCAGGATGCTGATTAACAAAACAATGTTGTACTTTTTACCAAACTGCCTCACTAATTCTCATCTATAAATTATAATGAATTTATCTGTGAATCTATTCTAACTTCCATACTCATAACTTGCTGGGGTTACTTTCAGATGTTTGCTAGAGTTCGTTAAGACGCCAAAAACGTTTTGGCAGATTTTCTGTCTACACCCAGTTCCCCTCAAAAGTGTCAGGTCATGCTTTCTCACGTGATGCTCTGGTAGTAGGAGGAGCTGGCATTTGCCAAAGGCAGACAAGAGAGAGAAAGGCTGTGTGTGATTATGTATCCCCATATGTCTCCTTATGTGATTAAAAAATTGTCATTTTGACCTCAGGGCACATTTTTGAAGTCCCCACACTATTAAACTCAGTTTCCTAAAAATTTGTGACTGCATTCATCATTCATCCATCCATTTTCTGTAACCGCTTGTCCTGTTCAGGTTTACTGGGGGTCTGGAGCCTATTTCGGAGGCTACAGGTGCCAGGTAGGGAACAGCCCTGGATGGAGCGTCAAACCATCACAGCGCACACTCACACAATCAAATGCATTCAAAAATCTAAAACTAAAGTCTTGTAATTTGTTTGGTGACATACTTATAATTAAGGTTTGGGCTGGGTAGGGATGTCATTGTTGGGATTAGGATTTTACCTGAAAAAATGAATGGCGAGTCCCCATGAAGATATGAATACGTGGAGCATGCATGTGTGTGTTTATGACAGAGACGATTCTGGGAGGGTGTGGCCATGTAAATCTGCATGACCACATGCCGTCAGTATGAGCGTGTGTGCGCGCAGCATGTGTCTGTCCATGGTTTCTTTGCAGCCCAGAGTGGGTTTAGATGATTGAGTGGGGGTATAGAGCTGAAGACCCTTCTTGTTCATGCTTTGCCACTCTATAGGCTGGGAGAGGGGAAGGATTTGGGGGGGCAGCCAGTCTCCCTGGACAACAGTGCCCCCTTGTGGAGGAGCACGTGAGTGTGGAGTTCAGGAAGATTCAGTACTTGCAGCCCTCTCAACCCCAACACTCAACCTGGTGCTGCTCTGCCCCCCCCCCTCCCCATTAAACCCCCACTTCCCTTCCATGGAGCCCCTTCTTTTTCGTCCTCTGTCCAGTTCTCAGACAGTAATGACCAGCCTGTGTCAGTCTCTCGCAGCTCTCGGCCGCTTCACAGAGTGCTGCAAGGAGGTGCCGGCTTCCTGCGTTTGTCATTTAGTGCGTTTGTGATAATCGACACTCGATACCGATTACTTACACTAAACCTCCATGCACAGTAGGTTCCGGCAAGTTCTGTCTGAGCACGTCACCAATGACATGCTCGAGGATAAGGAAACATGCTTAAAACCAGCCATCTGCCAATCCTCCCCAAAAGGTTGCAGCTGAATGCTTTTCAATCACAGTTAAAGTCCTCCTGTGTGCAGCCCTCTATGAGAAAGTCCTGGCTGTTCGGTTTCTTTGTTGTAAGGGATCTTGGAATGTAGGAGGTGCTTCGACCTGGCTTTCAAAATCCAAAATCAACGTGGGCAGAGTGGATTGGCATCGCCACAGCGACCCTGACCCTAAACATTGCCCCTAAACTAGTCGGTTTGGGTTGAACTAACAGTGGACCCCATCAGAAAAATACAAATGTTATGGCCCACATGGGATCACCACAGGCCAGCCTGATACTTATGGATAGAGGCAGGTGCATGTGTCATATATCAAAAGTAGAGCCCCCCAGAGGAGAGGTGCATACATTACAGCACGACTACAGCGCTGGTAAGCACAGATGATGCAAGACTAGCTCCAGAAAATTGATGCGCCACTTATACACAAGCACATACACCCAAGTACGTAGTCTAAGGCATCTGCTATTAATTTAAACAGGGGTCAAAGGTCACTGCATACCATCTCAGATGCACTCGCCACCTATTAACCAGGCCAACATAATTCAGGGGGGTGTAAGGCTGCCTGTCCCTCGCCAGGGGTCAACCCAGAGTGTCTGCTGCTGCCTATGACAGGAAGGAGAGGCAAAAAGACACAGGGACGGCGGGATTCTCGGGGACGGTGAGAACTTAATGTTCCACTTCAGCCCGAGCCCATTAGATGGCATTAGCGGGGTGACACATAGAAAAGCATCTGGATACACGAGGGAAGAGAACTGAACAGCATCACCCAAGCAAGTATGATTAGATATTAGACAGCATAGATTAGACACCACTAGAAGGAGATGCATAGAACCTCCCGGAACTCTCTGAAAATAATGTAAGCGTCTTGTAAAGAGCTGTCCACTCTATGTAGTACATGTCCCACAGGGCGTCCATGTTACTGAGCTGAACCGGGAACAAAGCTGATAACTATATAATATTTGTACCCTGGTTTTACAGCATTTATTTGTTTTGTCAGGCACTGAAAAATTTGCAAGCGGTACTCACACTCACGTTTAGCTCAAATTATGCTATTTATTTGCCCGCCTGTAAATGTGATGTGCTATTTAAAGGCTTGTCTCATGAATCAAACCCGGCTCTTGTAAACGTGGCATTTGAGGTTCAGTATCGTTTTCTGATTGTTCCGTTTTCATATTGCTAATGTGAGGCCTGTAATTAGCTCCTGCCTGTGTGAGCTTGGTTGAGGTGAAAGGTGATTAATCATCATTGTTGATACACCACAGCACACAGCAACGAAATGTGTCCTCTGCATTTAACCCATGCGACATTGTGACACAGCAGTGGGCAGCTATTTCAGCACCCGGGGAGCAGTGCTTGGGGACGATACCTTGCTCAGGGTACCTCAGTGGTACTTGCGGGTCACTCAAACCAGCAACCTTTCCATTACATCCGAATTACATTCGGTTTCATCCCTGACTATTACACCACCGCCAAATACTGATGCGAGCGGCAGCTGGAACTCTTTGTTTGTCCGTTATGTTTTTACTCGTCCACTTTGTGTTTATTATTTAGTTTTCCAGCTAGGAGATTTCAGTTCGATATCTGCACATTTCGTTCAGTGTGTTAGTTCTGCAGCCCTGTGGTCTGGATTCCCCAAAGACGAAACCTCGACTATTTTTCGCTTCTTCATTTTTTCCCTCCGAATACATTTTAGCCTTCAGTGGATCTCCTACACACTTAGCAATTCGGGGATCGAGGGGAAGGCGGGATGGTGTTTGATTTGGAAAGTTATTAAACTCTTGGGGAACACACTGCATCTTCTGCATGGGCGTGCTGATGTAAAGTGGCAGGTTGATTATGTTCAATACTATGTTGGCACATCTGTCATTGGGCATCATGTTGAAGACTCAGTGCCTTAAGGCTTCAAATTAATCACGCTGGTGTATTGTGTACCATCCATCCATACATCCATCCATGCATGCATACATCCATCCATCCATCCATCTTCCAATCACTTATTTTGGACAGGAGCGTGGGAGGTCTGGAACCTATCCCAGGCAGCATAAGGGGCACAAGGCAGGAGAACATCCTGGATGGGATACCAGTCTAACAAGAGGTTGTGTGTAACATCCAAATTTATGCAAACAAACATCAACTCCACAATGATGTTGAAGCTAGATAAAATGCCTTACGAAGTGGCCTCACATGGTGCCTCTTATGATGCTGTCACTGCATGCAGACAGACGCTTCACACGGCTCCCCCTGTCAGTATTCGGGCCCGTACCACTGCTTAAGAACATCTTAATGTGCTTATACACAAGACACTCATCTGATCAAGGTAGATGAAAGCCTTGAAAAGAAGCAGAATCCTTGTGGGAAGAGGTAGGAGAAGAAAATGGTCACCAAACCAACTCCGATTACATTTGCTGGAAGGAGACGCACAGGACCTTCTTGAACTAGCCACTAAAGTGCCCTTCCGGAACTCTCCAGATAGAACATAAGTGCCACATAAACAACCGTCTGGTCTATGTATCCCTCAGGGCGTCCATGTCACCGAGCCGAAACAGGGACATCTCAACGTGCTTCCAGATCGACAAGCTGCGTACTACAGCCTGCTAGTGGGGTGGCCGTCCTTCGGCAGGGACGATTAGCGCGCTAAGCGGTGATGGCGGCGACCCGAAAACAGATGAAGTAATGAAGTGGGAGGTAGAGGAGTAACTGGGTCAGGGACTTTCTTCAGAAGGCCGAGGTCCAGGCTGGCATAATGAGGCTTCTGACTAGGCCAGCCGGGCCTCCACGGGGCCGCGGGGGGGGCTGCAGGAGCACTACTCCTCCCCAGCGTCTCTGACCTTCCCTGTCTGTCCTTGGCGGGCAATCAATTCGTCTTCCTCCACGCCATCCGCAGGCAGGACTTTGTTAAAGCAACTGTCAAGAATCTCCCTCCCTGCCCATCCTGGACATTTGAAGACACACACACACATTTGTATTCATATCTTTATGGAGACTTATTCATTTCTATGGGTATTACCCTAATCTGACCTATAACAACCTTAACCCCTACCCGGCCCTAACCTTATTTATATATATATAAATATATGTAATATATACATAACACAAACACACGTCACTTTCACGATTGTTTAAAAGTAGTTCACCCTCGCCCAAGAAAAGCTATAGCATTAGGATCAAGAGAAGGTGAGCTAGCTAAAAACAAAAATCGATAAAATCAGTTTTCAGTCCCTGTCACATAGTGAATGTGTTCAGTTTACATAGTTCAGTGGCGTCACAAGAAAAGAAAGTATAACGTTTTAAAATCAGTCTATCCTCTGCCGCTGTTATTGCATGAATTATAGCTGTTAGCTGGCTTCGTCTTCTGTTAGCGGAGGCTAACATAACTGTGCTAGCCCCATTCAGAAGCCACAATGATCAGCGCCAGTCACGCCCATCGGTATCAGCAGAGCAGCTCTCCCTTTGTGCCCCCCTCCCCCACAAGGGGGGCCTGAGACGGAGCCCTTGTCGGTCGGGGGGGGGGGGGGGGGGGGGGGGGGGGGGGGGGGGGGGGGGGGGGGGGGGGGGGGGGGGGG
>JAODKN010000079.1:18968741-18982083 GCA_026774425.1 Petrocephalus zakoni
TCGGCGGCGACTCAGAGCGATCAGGCAGACTGTCGCATGTTTGCTGGAAGAAAACAAGGAGCGGCGATAAAACACGGGGGGGCTTCATCGTTGGGACTCAACTGCGGCCCTCGCGCTGCTTATTTACACCCGGAATGGGGGAGTTCTGAGAGGAGGTGCAAACAAACCAGGCCCCTGAAGAACCAGCATGGTGGCGTCTTAATTCCAGTTACGTACCACGTTACCAGGACACAGCGTAAAAGCTTGTACCTATGAGAGGCGTTTGAATAAAATGATTTAGTGAAGCAAAGATCACAAAAGGAGGAAAAGAATCCAGCCTTTTCTCTTTCTAATATCTCTCCAGTGTAATTCTACAAAAAATATAATAGAATATAGAAATTCATATCATGCTGTAGCACACTGTCTACTCAGCAAAAAATAGCTTTAAAGTCTGTGTAACATAATTATACAGAACCAGATAAAAGATATTTTTCTCGCACAGCTGGGACAATGTGCTGTCTGATTTCAAAACGACGCATCAAGCTGCCGCTACAGCACAGGAAAAGGACCCTCTGGGGCTCATTATCGAACACTATAATCTTGCTTAACGCGACATGCGTACACAGAAATGCACACACAGGCACGCACTCGCGGGTACTTTCCTACATGGTAAACTCCAAGCATGTTTAATTTATCACATAATTAGGGACAATGAAATGGCGTTCATTTTAATTTTTGATTTATCCCATTCTTTTGCACCTCAAACCGCTTCGTGGGTGAGACAAGGTTTTCCCACACAGACAGTCCTGGAAATCCATGAATAACAAAATGGATGAAAATATAATAGTACAGCTCACAGCTTACAGGCACACATGGTCCTGGTTTTTTGATAAAACCAAAGCAACAGGAATTTATAATAATTATTATTATTATTATTATTATTATTAATGATAATAATACTTTTTTAAAGATATGCTCAGCAACGCTCTGATTGCGTAACGTACATCATATATTTACAGACCACCCTGGAATATTCTGACATTGAATGCCCAAAGTGCACTGGCAGTCTGTATGACCTCACGCTAATAGCAATTAGTGCAATGCTTCTTTTCCAACAAGCGGTCATTAAGGGCCTTATGTAAGCTCCATTCTGTGCATTTTCCGTGGCACCACAGGCCGCAGCCGCAATAAAATGTAATATACATTTAGTTTACAATATGAACAACATAGATCCCAGAGAATTATATTCAACCCTGAAATGTATAATTAAAACTGGCTCCCCTTTCATATTCCCAGAGCTCAGTTCCTGATGTTTCTGGTTGTTATAATTTGAGCATTATAACCACACAGTTCTGCTTTTTTATGCCATTATATCATTAAGTGTGAAAGGCAGAGAAATGCTTGGAAAGGTGCTGCATTATATATAAACCTCCATTCAATATGCAACATAGAGTAATCTGAAGCAACACCTCAAAAATGTCAGAGGTAACGTTAAGCAGGCCAAGTTTCCTGTTTAGCTGGGACCGGGAATGAAAAGAACTCTATGATTTAATTAAGGCATACCTTTTCCGCAGCATTGGAATATCAGGATAATGCTCTTGCTCCTTCCTATATTGATAATTTGGGGGGCAGTTTTATTTTTCTATTGTTAAAGAACACTAGAAAAGCTGTTTTGCATTTAGCTTCCTGCTTTTCATCTTTAAACTTTGAACATTTCTTGAGTATGTAATTCACACACGTCATCTTCCCAAAATTCACTTTCCTGTCAGCCAGGCGTTTGGAATATTCAGTGTGACTCACAGACTTATTGCCACGCTCTATAGAGAGAGTGTTTTATTTGGCCCATTCTGCCACTAATCGACTGGAAAAGCATTTTATTCTTGACATCAGTGCCATTCTACTAAATGGCATGTGAAGCCATTAGTAAGTATTTATTAATTGGCATCACATTTCTGAATAATTACAGTGGAAACTATAGTACTCATGGTTATAGTGATCAAAAAACTTGGAAAGCTTGGGACAGAATCTTTCCTGTATAAGTATTGTTCAAATAATTTTCTTATTGTTAAAATTGCCAGCTGTCCTGAGTTCCTTTCTTTGATTCATGTTTGCATGCTGGGAATGATAACACAATGCTATATCATATGCATATCTGTATGGGGGACTGTGAGACCCCGTGATATGACATTGAGTCACGTGGGAAGTGAACTCCACCCCCTGGTTGATAATTTCAGTTAGTTTTGGCACGAGTCTTCTTCTTCGCCTGTACAGTGCAGTTTGGAAGTGTGTGTTGTCTTTAGGTTTTGGGGAGGTGTATTTGTATTGCTGCACTGGGATAATAAACTCCTGGCTAACTCATCCACCTGTGTGCTCTAATGTCATCCACCTGTGTACTCTGTGTGCGCCCTGCTCTAACTCATCCACCTGTGTACTCTGTGTGCGCCCTGCTCTAACTCATCCGCCTGTGTACTCTGTGTGCGCCCTGCTCTAACTCATCCACCTGTGTACTCTGTGTGCGCCCTGCTGAGATTGCCTCCGGGTTTAAATCAGCATCTCCAATACCGAAACACTTCTTCCCGTTTTTACACTTACAGTAATCAAGCATTACGCTTTCAGTATTAATTTTGAGGTTTTTTTATACACAACAACATATGGGAAAAAAATTTATTATGGTAATTTTTTATTTATTTTTCTGTTTTACTTTGATAGCCCTACTTTGCCTTGCGGTAACCCGTCTGCTTCTGGTTAGCTACCTGAGGCTAATGCTGCCTGCTCAGAAAACATGACAAGAAAATGAAAGTCATTTTCTCTCAATGACACATATAGAGTCATCCAAGTTTATGATAAACTGCCAGAAATGAGCCAATGAGAAGCAGCAGTGAAACTTGTCATGCCCTGCCTTCCTGCCCCTCCGGTTTTCCCTCCAGTGTGACTCGAACAAGCTACACCTGGTATGTGTTATTCCTACCTCTCATTCTGGCTCTTGTGCTCCCCAGTACAGTCAATGGGTGAGTTTGACTTCATGCAGCCGCTTACATCGCTGGCTTAAAGCAATGCATTCTGGTCATTTTTTTTGTGATTGGCCAAAAACTAACCATCATGCATTGTGTCAAAACCAGAAAGCATCACTTTAAGCCAGCGCTGTAAGCGGCTGCATGAAGTCGAACGCGCCCATTGACGCCGTTGCATCTGCCCTGTCTGTTGCCTGATCCTTCCCTGTTTTGGATCCCCTGTGATCCTCTTACTTTTCGTTTGTTCCCAATAAAACCCTGTTTTATTTGCCCTGATTCCTGCTCCCTCGCCCTTTATTCCGTGGCTTATATTTTGTACTGCATATTTTAATTATACAGTTAGGCTAAGTAATTTAATTTGTACTTTAATGTATAATGATCATATGCTTATAGTGATCAATTTCACCCAGGCAGGCGTGATTACTATAAACAGTTTCCACTGTATTGCATTATACGGATTGTTTTATTTCCCCAGTTCTCTCTCGGTACCATCATTGATTTATTGATTAAATACTGTATCAAGTGTTTATGAGTTAATCAAGTGTTTATAAGTTACTTACTGAAATGGTCATAGTTTCTAGAGTTCAGTGTATTTACTCAGTTGTCAGTGTATTTACTCAGTGTATTAATCCTCAGTTGTCCTGTCTATATTAGGTTTCTGTTGTTTTTTTTTGTTACACTTTCTGTTACAGCCAGCAACCCAATTTATGCCCACTGTGAAAAAGCTCAAAAGTGTACTGGCTGAGCTTCTCCTACTTGTTCTACATCACATTGACAGTCTGGGACAAATAACACAGAATGTTGGACTGAATCATATGTCAGATATTGACATGATGATTTTTAGGACACCATGTCCTATATTAGTAAAAATCAAAGTGTGTACAAATCAAGGTGCACAATCTGTTGCTATTTTCATACAACAGGGCCTAAATGTGATTGTCTGGAGGTGCACATGAGTGCAAAGCCTGTGCTGTTATTAATTTTTCTTGCCATGATTGGCAATAAACAAAGATGTGGCACGTAATCAAGTCACAGAAGCAGCCACTACTTTGTTCCTGCAGGTTAATGTGCCGATCCCAGATGTGATTTTGTTTATTAAATATACTGAGTGAATATTTCAGCCACAATTTTGCATTCCTTTATGGCTTTATTGTCAGTGGCAAGTTACATTTAAACACTGAGTACAGTAGTAATAAGCGCAAACGATTATGGAAGTGTAGGTATTCGTCTATATCTGTCTGTTAATGGTGGCAAAGACACATAACTCTAAGCTTAAGCTTGTATCAGCTAGCCTCTCATGTCACCTATATAAATAGCGATGCCACTCGAGGGCGGTCTGTGCCGTCACACAGGTGCTGGCCCTTCCTCCTATCCCAGTAACTACTGGGCTGAGCTGGAGCCTAAATCCTAAAGACAGAAAAACCAAGTAACTGGAGAAAGACCTTAAATATCCACACTGGTGGCCGACTGCATGTCACAAACAGATTGGCTATACAACCGTAAGCTACTTTCCCCCCTCTCATGGATTTATTTTAAATTCCATGTGATTCAAGTTTCGTTCTCCATGTAATGCAGAAAAAACGGATAAATTCTCAGAGCCTGTTCCCTGATTAGCAAGGAGTAGAACAGAGAGTTCTGAGTAAAACGCCATCGCAGATCTTTTGTTTTGAAGACCATGTATCACAGCTGTCAGAAGAGTCCTTGGGTCCCATTATGAAGCACCCTCTTTTCACAGGGCACCCATACTCTTTCCCTCAAATATCCACTCTGGAGGTCGATGGCACATCAGAAACAGATTAGCTATACAACAATAAGCTTTTATCCCTCTTTTTTCATTTAAATTGCATGTGATTCAAGTTTCGTTCTCCATGTAATGCGTATTAAAGTGACAAACTCCCCAAGTTTGATGCCCATTTAGCAAGGAGTAGGAGAGAGAGTTTTGGACACAATGCCATTGCAGGTCTTTTATTTTGAAGACAATGTATCATTACTATCAAAATTCAAGTCTTCAAGTTATTTCTCTGCTACGAAACGCCCTCTCTTCCCTTGGCAGTTCAGTGCAACTTTTGCACTATTTAAATGTTTGCATTTACATCAGCACAGACAATGTTTGCACATTATACTTGCACAATGAATGGTATGTACTATATGTACAGACTGATGATGTCTGTATTGTGACTGTCAACTTTCTGCATTGTACTACTGGAATTTGCACAGACTATTGTATTTTTCCACACCCTGAATTTAAGCCTCGCTGTTTTGTGTCGTGTATTATGCCCTAATTGTTCATTATCTGTTGTCATGGTCTCTCTCACAGTAGCAGCTGGTCATGTGGCAATATAGATTTTGATTAATGGTGCTGAGAGGGTGAGTAGCACCAAGTTCCTGGGGGTGCAAATCTCAGAGGACTTATCCTGGTCAGACAACACCACATCATTGGCCAACAAAGCTCAAACTCACCTCTACTTCCTCCGCAAATTGAGGCGAGCACAAGTCTCACCTCCCCCCCCCCCCCCCATCATGTGCTCATTTTACTGGGGCACAATTGGGGGTGTCCTCACCAGCTGCATCTTGGTGTGGTACAGGGGTTGCACTGCCTCCTGCAGGAAGTCCCTGCAACACATAATGAATACAGCCAGCAGGATCATCGGTGTCCCCCTGCCCTCCCTCAGTGACATTTTCCACACCCGCCTCACACGTAGAGCCATCTGCATCGCTGGTGACTCCTCCCATCCCTTCCACTCCCTCTTCAGCCTCCTGCCATCAGGGAGAAGGTACCGAAGCACCCAGGCCCGCTCCACAGGACTAGCCAACAGCTTCATCCACCAAGCTGTCAGGAAGCTGAACTCTGTCCACTACCACTACTACAACTCTACATTTATCTTCTGCTGCTAATTGTCTAATTTGTCTCTCTGCACTATGATACTTGTTGTTGTTGGTCCTTTTGCACGACTGTTTATATACTTATTGTGTAATGCACTTTCTCACTATTTGTTTAGCACTATTGGCTCTATCGCACATATGTTTACTTGATTCCAGCTGCTCGAAATGCTTATTTATTTATTCATTGTATGTTTTATATGTATGTATGTGTGTGTGTGTGTGTGTGTGTGTGAGTTTCTGATTCTGATGTTTTTAGACTGTATAGGCACTAATACTAAAAGAAGAGAGAAACAGCATTTGTATTCTCCTATATGTTCGTCTGCTATGGTGTGATGGTGAGCTTCCGCTGCCTGACAGCTGGTCTGCTATGGTGTGATGGTGAGCTGCCTGCCCAGCCAGCCTGACAGCTGTTCTGCTATGGTGTGATGGTGAGCTTCCTGCCCAGCCAGCCTGACAGCTCGTCTGCTATGGTGTGATGGTGAGCTTCCGCTGCCTGCAGCCTGACAACTCGTCTGCTGTCCTCACCTTAAAATGACTAGACCGCATCACCTCTCCATCCTGTCGAAGGAAGCAACTTTCTTCAAGCAGTGCTACAGGAAGAAGTCAGCATCATTCAGGAAGGCCATGATTTTTATGCAGGACAATGTACCATCCCATGCATCTAAGTACTCCACTGCTTGGCTAGCCAGCAAAGGCCTCCAAGATGACAGAATAATGAGATGGCCCCCTTCCTCACCTGACTTAGACCCTATTGAGACCTTCTGATACATGAGATTTACAGTGAAGGCAGACTACATCTCTTTGAACAGAATTTGGTAGGCTGGATTGACTGAGGGTACTGCATTTTTAAACAATACAAGTAATCCCCAGGAATTCAACTTGCCTAATAATTGTGCACATCGTGTACACAATTTTACCTTTTAAATTGGGACTTGACTATTTTGGCTGGCCTAGGACGTTAGGCTCCCCTGTTGCCTATGTTTCCTTCCAACTTGCTCTCTTGGAGTACTGGGCAGGGACAGCGTGAAGTGCTTTGAGACATTATAATATTTGAAAATGCGCTATATAAATAAATCGAATTGAAATGGTTCACCCGACAAAAGTCTACATGAAGTTGATTATGATATGACAATGAGGATGCACATTGCCCACTGCTAGCAATTACAAAAAGGCAATGATTTTTGTGCTTGATTATTCTTACCTGTCATGTTATGTTGTTACAGAAGTTTCTAGATTCATTGTAATGCACTCTGTATGTAGCCATAACGCCCTCCATGAATGACACACATGTTCATCACATGTTCACAGTTGAGTCACTGGCAGTCTTTGCCTCACACTCCCACCCTCAATGCACGTGTGGTATGAGAAATGGCTGCAGGTCCTTAATCACATTTATTTCTTATGCTTTCACTAAGGAATGTGAGGAGTGAAGAGGGCGGGAGTGAAGACCAGCAAGGCAACTGTAGCTTCTACACCTGTAACCTCGTGCTGTGTCATCTTGGCAGCCGAATCTCTCATTAAATGCAGGGATGTGAGCTTTGTGAATAGATGGGGGACGGGAGGATCTCATAAAGACCCCCCCAAATGACGTTCCTCCTCTATCGCACCCTTCAGTCCATCGTTACCAGGGCCACTCATCCGCTCTCATTTAATCGGCCCAATCAAACAAAAGCTCTCGGCGTCTCTGGCCTGTAAATGAGATTATCTCGTCTCTTACATCTAATTATGCGCTGACAGTAGCGGATCACACCCAGCTCGAAGTCCACAAAACAGGGTCCGTGTTATGAGGTAAAAGTTCTGGAAGAGAAACAAATTGGGTGATTTACATAAATTAGTGATAGAATGTACTGAACATCAAGATTTATGGAAGATTCTGCCAGGGATGTGCATAAGGAACATACCCACCAGGTGAATTTTTGGTCTTAGTGTGTGTCTCAGGTAAAATCTCACACTGAGGAGTATGTTGTTGTACTTTACTTCTGACTTTAAAGGCATGGAGAAAGAACATGCTAACATTGCACAAACAATGCACAAACATACAAGATAGTCCTCGTTTCTGTCTTAACATTTACTGTCCCCCGAGAGATTTTTTTCTAAACACTTCATTCCCATACCTCACTTAATCTTTTTGAAGCTAAAATACTTAGCTACCCATCCATTTCTGCAACTAGCTCCATCCGTCTTATCTGATCATTACCGTTGTAGCTTTTTAAATTGGGACTTTACTATTTTGGAGACTGATTTGGAGATGTTACTGACTATCCTGTTGCTAACTTGTAGCCTTGAAGTTTTTTTATGCCTTTGGTCTGTGTTTTGGATTTAAAACAACACAGATTGAATAATTCAGGAGAAGGAATGTAAAAGGAAGCGCAGCATGGAGGGATAAAGAGAAAGCTATTCTCAGAATCATATTAGTCGGAAGAATAATAACACTGTGTGTGATAGTGGTGCAGATGTGCAAGGCTGGGTAGGTGAGTTAGCTTATTATTAGTTTTCGTTATTACACAAGCAAGAATATAGACGCAAAATATTACTCCTACTGCTTAAAAAGGGAGAGTAAATCATGTTATTCTAAGAAAATTGTCTAAATAAATGGCACAAATGCAATTATAAGCTACATATGTCTCTTGATCACCCTCTTGGTGATGACTTGTTTTAGGCACACAGTGCAGAATCTGAAAACAAGACCCTGAATTTACATTCATTCCTATTCTTGAGAATAGACTTTTTTTTTTTACATAAAAACAGGCCTTTTTATTACTCTGTTGATTGTTGCAGTGTTTTGCTGGCAGTAGAGGAATTTGGGCAGACAATAGATGAAATGGACATTGTGACAGACTAATAAGTCTGGCCATTCGGGCCAAACAGCACCCTTTCTCCTTATACACGAACATACTGGGAAACTCAACTATAGGACTTCGACGGGACCCCATCGTCTGACTCTCTGATGAGGACCCAGTCATGAAAGTCAGCGTGAGAGTCATAATGCCCTCCATGAAGGATACACATGTTCATCCACATGGTCATAATGAGCAGTGCAGAGTCACACTGAGGGGCGGACAAACCCCAAACTCTGCCAATCCTTCCCCTGGAAAGGCCGCGTTTATATATTCAGATTTGGGGTCAGGGCGATATTCGGGATTTATGCTTACGTTGAGGTGGATCAACAAATCAAATAATCACACACCTCTATTATTCGCAATTTGAAAGAATAATTTCTCATTATTCTTTGACCTGATATAGATCACCTTCTCACCAGCAATTAGCACCGATTCAAGCCTACAGGCCACCTCTTCCAAGCATCACACTTATCTCTCACACCTGATGCTGCTGCTGGAAACGTTGGCTTAACATTTGTCTTCATTAGAATTGACTTTCAGTTTCATTTTTAATAGTGGTGAAGTATATTTGTAAGGAATAAAGAGAGCAGCCATTAGAATTAATTAGTATGTTAAACAGTTTGATGAAGGGAACCTGCTGAATTCGTAATGGCTCATCACAATGTATATTTATTTTGTCATTATATCGATTATTTGGTTGCTGTTGTTTCTGAATTCCTATAATTCATGTTCTGATCCAAAAGGGTGACAGTGGGAAGACCTGGAACACGCAGTGTGACAGGAGGCCAAGGCCACACAGGAGAATGGGAAGGGAGCAGAAGGCCACACGTCAAAAGCGTGTCATCTGGCAACTCGGACACCTGACCTCATTTTTAGTGTTTGCAGCTTGAAAAAACATCAAAAGCATGTCATCCTTGACCTGGGCGGTGGGCAGCCGAATACAAGGCCTGACTTGAAAGCTCAATGGAGCCCCCTATCTGTGAAGACAAAAACCCATCCCATCGATGGCATGAGGACTCTCAGGAGCACACACACACACACAGCCTCAGCTACCTATCTAAATGGGGATCTTCCATTTATTTCTATGGGAAAAACCCTAATCCCAGTCACGACACCCTTATCCCCAACCCAGCCCTAACCTTAACCATAAGTAACCAACCCAAATACAAGACTTCTGGCATTTTTACTTTTTTGATTCCATTCACAGATTTTTATAACATTTAGGTTTTCCAAATGGGGACCTGAAAAGATGTCCCCAAAAGTAGGGAAATTTCAGGTTTTAACCGCACTTTGGGGATATTTTGGTACTCAAAAGTGATCTATACAAGAACACACACACACACAAACACACACATTTGTATTCCTATCTTAGTGCAAACTCCCATTCCTTTCCGACTGAGTCCGACTGAGACTGAGGGAATGACCGCACCGTCTACCACTTCCCAGCATCTTACTAGCCAACCTCCAGTGACTTGAGAATAAACTGGATGAGCTGAAAAACAGAGGAGGCTGAAAAATCGAAAGTCTCATGAGCAACAGCAGATGGTGTGACCCCAGGAGCATTACAGGTCTCTCCTGCTCCTGCTTGCCTTACCTGGAGCATCATTTGCCGGCCATTTTATCTGCCCCACGAGTTCGCAGTGATCATGGCCACGGCCCTTAACGTTCCACCTGAAGCAGACACAAGTATAGCTTTGGCTCAGCTACTTAATCTGCTCAGTGACTGCAAGAACAAGCACCCGGACACCGCTCTCATCGTAGTGGGGATTTCAATAGGGTGAACCTCAGACAGGTCGTGCCGAACTTCCATCAGCACAACACCTGCCCAACCAGGGGAACTAATACACTGGATCATTGTTACACCCAGTTCAAAGACGGGTACAAGCCAGTCCCACAGCCGGGTTTTGATGACATATATTCCTGATCCAAACAAATACAAACAAAGGTTAATTCGGGAAGTGCCAGTGACGAAAACGGTAAAGCGACAGACCGACCGATTCAAATCTGAGCTGCAGGACGCTCTGGATGACATGGACTGGGACGTGTTCCGGGTCAGCTCAGAGAACATCAGCGAGTTTACAGAAGTCACTATCAGCTTCATCAGCTTGGTCAACCATTCAAACCTTTCCCAACCAGAAACCGTGGGTTGACAGATCCATCCAGGTAGCAGTAAATTCACGCATTGCTGCCTACAATGAAGGACTCAGCACTGGTGATATGAATCGGTACAAGGCGGAGTCCTACAACATCTGGTGTGTAGTCAGAGAAGTATAACGCAAATACAGAGAGTGGGTGGAGTCTCAGTTCCAGCTGAATGACTCCTGCCACTTGTGGCTCAGTCTGCGTACCATCATGGACTTTAAAGGTAAAAGCTCCCCTGCTCCGAGCACTGACTCTGTGTTCGCCGACAAACTTAAAACGTTCTACACGCAGTTTGAGGTGAACAATGCTTTCAGTGCCAGCAAGCCGACCACCCACAGCCCACCAGCCTAGCATGGAAACCTCGGCAGTGAGCCCCAGTATCCATGATGACATGCGAGGCGTGTTGCCCTGCGCCTAGAGAACACCAGGAAAGCTAAGGGACCGGATGGCATCTCTGGACATGTACTGAGGTGTTGTACTCACCCACATTTTTAACATGTCTCTGGCTCAGTCTGTCATACCTGCATGTTTTAAAAAGTACACGATCATCCCAGTTCTGAAGAATAACATGGCCTCAAGCCTCAATGACTATTGCCCTGAGGCCCTTACATCTCTGGTCATGAAGGTGTTCGAGAGACTTGTTAAGAAATGTATCTGCTTTCATCCCCAACTCCACTGATCCACAGCAGTTTGCCTACCACACCAACAGATCCACTGAAGACGCCACCTCTCATATCCTACACACTACCCTCATTCATGTGGATGGAAAGAGGGGGATTAATTGAGAATGCTGTTCACAGAATATAGCTCAGCATTCCTTAGTCCCTCTCAGACTGTTCACCAAGCCAAGGGATCTGGGAGTGACCAGCTGATGGATCCTCGACTTCCTAACAGGAAGACCCCACATGGTGAGGGTAGGCAACTATGTGTCCAGCTCTTACCCACCTGTCTACATGTCTACATGGTGCTACAGTGGAGAGGGTGAGCATTTTCAAGTACCTCGGCATCCATTTACAAGAGAACCTCACGTGGTCCACACACACATGCTCTGGTTACCAAGGCAAAGCAGCAGCTCTACTATCTGAGGCACCTGAGGAGGTTTAAGGTCTCTTTTGCTGTCCTAAAGGCCTACTACTCAGCTGCGATAGAGAACATACATCATGGTTTGGGAACTGCTTTGTCTGCGAACGAAAAGTCCTGCAGAGGGAGGTTAGGGCAGCTGAGCACTGCACCAGATCTGCCTTGCCCTCCCTACAAGACATTTACACTAGGTGCTACAGGACCAGAGCAATCAATATCTTCAAGACACCTTGCACCCCAACAACTGTCTATTTTGCCTGCTGAACTCAGGCAAACGGCTCCACAGCCTGATGACCAGAACTGAGAGGTCAAAGTGGAGCTTTTTTCCTCAGGCTATAAGGCTCCTAAACCTGGACATGCCTCAGTGCCCCTGTACTTCCTCCGGACTTTCCTGTCAATCACTGCTACACTGAATCACCATAATCGCATGAGCACTGGTTAGTCATGTTTTTACTTTTTAAACTTAAGTTTGTTAATTTCTCAGGCCTTTTACACATTGCACTTGTATTGCGCAGTATAATGAACTTACAGTATGCCCCTGTAACAGTATGCAGTCACAGATGTTTATGAAATGAAACATGAAGTAGTGAGGTCCCACCGTGGACCTCATTGTTCATCATTTTTCAGGATTTGTTATACTTGTGATACTTTATATACTTTGCTTTACTTGTCATTTGGTCCTCACAAGTATACCAAAACCTGTACCCAAACACACTGATGCAATTAGAGTCTGTTGCCAACCTTTGAGAGAAACTGTATGTAGAAGTCACTTTTAACCATGGTAACCATGGATATAATACTCGTGTTCCTAAAGCTGCAAGTCTATTATTCTATAATATGACATCATGACATTAATCTATTAAAAGAAAAAGGTCTACATATTTAGAAAGTAATACTGTACAATTGTAATGGCACTCACTTTAAGAATTTTAATTGGGATATAATTAGCACTCACATTTTCAGTTTTACATTAAAATTATGCATAACATTCACTTTCTTTTTCTAATGACAGCAGGAAAATTAAAATGACATAAATTGGCACGGAAGGCAATCAAGTAGTTCAGGGGAACAAGTCTGGCTCTGATCCTTTATTGCATCGTGTTTGTTAGAAGCATTTATTAATTATATCTGATACATCACATTGTATATGTTAATACAATTAATCATCGCTTTTTTCACCGCTTAAGTTCAATTACAAGTCTATTCAACCCTAAAAAAATACTCAATACTAAAAAAACCTTGAAAAAGTTCACACAAAATTAACTGGGCTGTTTTTCCCTGTTAAGCCATTTATTTCCTGGAGATTTTTTTTTTGGTTAACCTTCATTTCTCATTTGCAACAAGTTAACACACATTATTACATGCCAAAGACAATTATGTGCTTCACCAGATAATACAAAACTTTAT